>OZ025303.1:4926163-5387903 GCA_964019185.1 Maratus speculifer | reverse complement strand
ATTTTTTACAGTGTAGGACCCATTTTTTCGTTCCCAAAACTTCCGCATGGGAAAAAAACGGCTCGAAATGCCGTTTTTGATTGGGGTTTTTTACAATATTTTCTGCCTTTATCAAAGAATCGACCATCATGGCACCTTGTGTCCTTTCCAAATAAGAGATTTTGAAAGTTTGGTGAATTTGAGAGCAAAAATGAACTCAAAAATAAATCGGAAAATAAGAAGTTTGAATCGAAATACACCCTTAAGTGAATTACAACAAAGGGGTAAGTGGAGATTTGAAAAGGATAATGTAAAAATAGGAGATAAGTGCTGTTAGTAGAGGAAAATATACCAACCAATAAATGGCTATTAGGCAGAATTATTGAAGTATATCTATATTATAAAGGCGAAACGTATCTGTGCGTAACGCGTAAGCCATTTTGCGAATGGCAACTCGAAATTTGAAATGAAATTTCGGTTTTGAAATATTTGCTACTGAAAAATTTTAATTTTTCAATATCCCACATTTTCAATATTTACACCATTGTGTAGGGAAAAAAAATGTGCTTTTAAATGCAATTTGTTTGAAAATTGTATCTCAATTTATTTTTGAGACATTAATTTTTTTTTAGTTTTTAATACCGTTTTTAGCTGCGTTCGTAATTATGTAAATACGTAGCACCTACTGTTGTCGCTCAGTCCGTCCGTCTGTCCTTCTGTCTGTCAGTCCGCATATAACAACGCAAAAACTACCCAACCGAATCGTTTGAAATTTAAAATACATAATTACAACATAATTTTGTCGATTCTTTTCAAATTTTATGAAAATCGGATGGATAGATCAATTGCAGAGACAATCAAAAGAATTCCGTTACATTACGGTCAACGGGGAAAAAAGTTTCAAATGCATTTTAATCGTTTGAAATTTAAAACATAATTATTACGTAATTTTGTCGAGTCATTTAAAATGTTATGAAAGTCGGATGGATAGATCATTTACAGGGACAATCAAAAGTATTCCATTACATTACGGTCAATGGGAAAAAAGTTTCAAATGCATTTTATCGATGTGACACTCATTCGAACATAATAGAATTGGCATGAATCTATGAAGTAAATACTAAAATATGCATTCTGTACAATCTGTGATGCAAGGAGTTTTTGTTATTAAATTACAGGGCCACACAAAAGTATTCCACTACAAATGCTATACGGGGGAACATTGTTTGGGCCGTGTTTTAATTATATTCAATTATTTCACATTTTATGAATAAGATATACGTTGCTGGAGTGTAATAAAAATTACTTCCTGCATATTTACAGAAACACAAAGATTTCGACTACTATACTGTAACCGAAGTACGCTCTACTATATCATCAAGATCTGAATACTTTTAAAACTTCGTTATCGTACCTCATTTGCTACGCTTCACGTGCAATTTCCAACTTGTTCTAATTGTAGCAACAGAAGAATTGCATTTCTATTGAAAGCAAAGGGGAAAAAGCCGAAAAAAGCAGATTATGATATTTTTATGTTGCAATTTTCCCATTAGCCTTCTCTTTTTCACCTGCCATGTCGGATCTAGATTTCACGGGGGAAAAATTCTATGATTAAGCTAAAGTGGAATAAATTTTGCAGTTTATCATTTCAGAATACCAAGCATAAGAGCCTTAATTAATAACTTCGTCGTAATAACAGATCTTTATTATATTTTACTACTTACATTACGATTAGAGTTTAATAATTCGGACAACTGAGTTTCACAGATATATTATTTTCTAACTTTAGGTTAAAATAATATGTGCATGCGAGTTAGAAAAACCAATATTAGATGTATTTCTTATTGTAACTAACTTCGTAGGTTTATTATAAGTCAATGAAACAGCTCCTTTATAAATATTTGCTTTCGTCAAAATTCGACGGGTTCTACCTTGTTACGGTAATGATAAGAAAATTCGCGTAGTTCAGGTAAAAGGTAGTAAAAGTCAGGAAAAGTCGCGTGGTTCAGGTTTTTAAAAGATCGATCAGTAAATTATGTATTTTACCTATGCTTGAAAACCATGGCACTTAAAAATGCTAAATGTATATATATATATATCAGTGTTGTAATGTTTTTTCTTTCAATTATTATTGAAACCTCCGAATAAGGGACACCTATGGGACCGGAATTTTTGTCTCTTATTCGGAGTTTTTATTATTTTTTTTATTAATAGTCTTGAAAGATGTGAAAATAACAAAACATTAAAGGTGAAGTTTAAATGTATTCGAAGTGTATAAATTACATTAATCAGACACAAAAGGACTGGAGAATTAAAGTTTTCAATTGATTATTGAAGCATTAAATAATTTTGTATTTTCTATGCAAACTGTGTACATGCAAAAAGTATAAAAACATTCAAAAGAATTACGCTTAAAATAACCAATCAAAAGTGATTGTTTTGCAAATTTCATTTTCTACTTTACTGTTCAAACTTTACTACAAATCTCTCGGCTGCTCCGCTAAGCAAACGGGAAAGGTTTTGACGCATTTATAAATTCATTTTTTTTTTAACGACAAGGTATAAAATTGGACCACCTGACTATGGAAGCGATTTGGAATCAAACTGTTTTCAAATTTTGAATAAATTACCTATTGAGTTATAAGCGATTTTGATCACGTGACAGATTTTTTCACCCTTCGAGTAGTTATTCTTCTTTAGCGTATAAATTCACATAAAATCTCGTTCAAAATGCCCATGTTGGTAATATTTTCCAAAAAATCTATTGCGTTTTTTTTTTTTTTTTTTTTTTTTTTTGGGGGGGGGGGGGAGGAAAGGAAAGGAAAAAAGAAGAAAAAGAACAGGAAAAACAGTTCAATTACATAGTTTTTGAACAACAACGCCTGCTAATTTCAGGCATTTCTAAATAAAAATAAATTTTTGTTTTTGCCCTTTTTGGATCTGAGAACAGCCTAAAAGCATCTATAAAGATTTCTTTATTTGACAATTTTCTTTTATTCTCCACTTTCAGAAACATCCTCTTAATTTTCGGTTTTACTTTCAATGGCGATAAACGCACTGAAGTTAAATCAAAATTGTGGATAAATAAATGCTCGTCAATTGTGTCGTATGACTCTGTATTAACATGACTGTCTGCTAGTTTGATAAGTTAATAAAAATCTGTATTTTCATTTTCATTACAGACTACTTCATTATCTGAAATTCAAAAGCCAGTCCCGTTAATCTCATTTTCAAGTGTCCCTTATTCAGAGGTAAATACAGTACACGTCCTATACCAAGGGACTGGGACCGTGAGTTTTGTCCCTTAAATAGAGGTGTCCCTTATTCGGAGTGTCCCTTATTTGGAGGTTTCACTGTATTTAAGTAAACGTATATAGTGACTTTTTGTATTTATTTGTGTAGTTAGTGTACTTGGTAAAAAAAAGAGTTGTTATTGAATGTGAAACATGTCAATGGGGGCCAGTATGTTCCATGTACCCAGATATACCGCGCCACCTATAATTAAAATCTCAGTGTCCAGAAACTGAAGTGAAGTGAAGTGCTTTTTTTGTTTTTATTCTAAAGTTGTGTTTGAGATATGTGCAGACGATAGTGCGGCAGTGAGCTGCTAGTGAGTTATTCTTTTTAATAAAATGCTTTTAATGTAATCAGTGCCTATGAAATAATTATGCAATGTGTGCATTTAATACAACAATATGTTTTAAAGTAGTTAAAAAAAATAAAGATATTATAAAAATAAACATATATAGAATACTTTTTCTTTAAAAAAAAAAAAAACAAAATGAGGTTACTCTAAAATTAAACAAAAGATTAAAAAAAAAACATTAAACTTGCACGACAAAAAACCTTTCACATCGCTAATGAGCGAAATTCGTTGCTTCTTTAATGTCACATTCCTTAAATAATAATTAAAACAATAGGACCTCTCCTCCTAATTAACAAAAAAAGTTCACTCATTAATCTTAATGTCATTGTTAAAGAAAAATCGCCACAAATTTGTCAAAAGTGAAGAGTCCAAGCCTTCTTTTTTTTTAAAAAAATCTTAACCCAACACATATATGGAGGTACATTTGCGGTTAATGTTTTATTTCTCGCGCATTCCAAAGTTAAAAAAAAAAAAAAAAAAAAAAAAAAAAAAAAAAAAAAAGTTTTTTAAATGGGACTTTAAGTCTCATTAACACCCATTCTGAAAAGGAGGGAATAAAAAGAGGGGGGGATATTTTTTTCTGTGCTGAGTTTTGTAATGGAGGCCGTGACAGTTAAAAATACTAACAAGGGGACCACCAGACATGGTGCTCACAGATTTTGATGATTTCAAAGTATGTTATAGGGGTCATACCACTAATTATTTTGGTGAAAGGGTTCCTTCAAATGGACCTTGGTTTTTGAGAAATTGGGGGTCAAAGTTCAGCGTATATTTCAAATACTTATTAGTGCCAACGTTGTATGTCAATTGGTGGCGTCGTGCCAAAGCACGTGTCTGTGGTTCGAAAGGTTGTGATTTCGAATCCATCCTTGGCTTCTATTTTCTTTTTTACTTATATTTATATTTTTTACATGTTACAAATTTTAAACAGAATTGGGAATTCTACAGCTTTGATTCTTTGGATATTTTCTGAAGAGGACAGTTTACTTTTTCAATATTTTATTATTACTATTATTTAAAAAAATATGGCTCAATTGGTGAACTGACTGCAGTTCAGGGTTCAACTAAAAGTACATTTTGCAACAAATAATTAAATAAAAATGCATATTTAATTAAAATTTTGAAAAAGTATAAGAAAATTTTTATATTTTAAAATCTCCACACTTTTAAATAATAATATTTTTAGATTAATCAATCACTTTTTTTTCAAATGTGTATTACACAATACTGTGCATGGATTTTTAGATAATGTAATGTAGTGCTGTGAAAATAACGGCAAAATGAATACCCGTATGTTAAGGTTGATTTAGAATTCTCTACCCGTTAAAAAGTATTCGTTTCGCTAGTCGTTACTCTTCAGAAACTGGGTATTCGCAGTCATCGAGCATACGGCATACATCGTATAGACTATAGAATAATCTTTGGAAGAATTCGTATTAATAAATAAACTAAAAAACTTTGTAAAATCACCATGCTGTTATTGTTGTAGCTCGAAACGCGTCCTGCTTAATTTTATGGTGATTTTACAAAGTTTTTTATTTAATTTATCAATTTATCGCCAGTGATTACGGTATTTTCCACTAGAATTCATATTAGTTAGTGCTGCCATCTATCCGTAAAAGTTACATTTATTGAAATTTTGAACTTTTATTTTAAAAATGCAAATAGAATATTAAAACCAGGGCCTTAACGAGAAGTCAATAATTAGGGTGCGTGTGTGTGTGTGGGGGGGGGGGGGTCAAGAAAATGTAGTGGGATGACTCATATATATTTTTCTCTCTCTCTCTGTGACGCAGAAAGATAAATTACTGCATATTTACACTGTAGTTTAGTTACTATGTTTCTGATTAAACTGTTGTAATAACTTCATTTTATGTTAAGAAAATAATAGGATTATGGAAAATTCGAGCGCATAACTAGCGCAGTATTAAACATAATGTTAGCTTCATATGTGCAAGTAAAATGAGCAAATGTTGAAACACCTGTTTTAGTTACAATTTAGTATTTTTTCAAAACGATGAAAGGTCCTGAAAACTAAATAAGATTTTTCAATAGAATTTCATTTGGGTTTTTGGAACATAAATTTATTTAGTGACCTTCGAATCTTTTCGGGGGGGGGGGGGCTCAAAATGTTTTAGGGGGGCTGAGACGCCCGTAACAACCCCTTAGTTACGCCCCTGATTAAAATGCTATGCATAATTGTACACAGAGCTATAATTAAAAATGAGTAATGGGAGGGGGGGGGGCGCTCAAGAAAATATAGGGTGGAGCTCATATTTTCATATGCGTAGTTCAATAGCGGGTTTAAAGGTGAGGCCACGGATTCATGACACCCCCCCCCCCTCACACACACACACGTGCTGTACAGCAGAAATATTCTAAAAATTACTTCAAAAAATAAACATACCTTAAATACTTATCCCCCCCCCCCCCCCTTGTTCAATAATGCGAATCTTTCTGATTCTGAAAAAGGTCTACTGAAATCAAAATTAGGTAACATGTGACACATTTATGAAAGCAATTTTAATCTCGAGAAATTTGCAAGTGTACTTATTTGGAAACTATGAGATTGAAAAATGTTTTGAAAAATCTATGAAACGAGAAATGTCAAACATTCTATGAAATTCGGCATTTATACTAAATTTCCGTACGCGACTGTTAATTGCTTCCTCATGATGACATTTCTGTGTTTGTCAAGTTTGAAAAATTATCGTAAAATGATTAATAAAATTTCTAAATCACTTTATGCATTTATAAGAATAATTTTAAAGGCATAAAGTAAAAAATATAGATAATATTTAAGAAAAAAAAAGTTCTAGGCTTAAATTAGTTTTGCTGTGTTATCAAAAGAAATATTAGTTTAAAAATTGCAGAAAAAAATAAATTTTCATGAAAAAATTCAAAAATGTAAATGCATATTAAGAAAACTTTTATATTAAGAAAATATAAAAGTTGTAGCAATTGCTCTAGAAATAAAAATACTTAAAATTTGTAACGTGTAAAAAATACAAATATAAGTAAAAAAGAAAAAATGAAGCCGAGGATGGATTCGAACTCCCAACCTTTCGATTTATAAACACATGCTTTGGCACGACGCCACGAATCGATATTCAGATGTTGTACAATTAAGTATTTGAAACATACGCTGAACTTTGACCCCCAATTTCTCAAAAACTAAGGTCCATTTGAAGGAATCCTTTCACCAGAATAATTAGTGGTATGACCCCTACGACATACTTTGAAATCATCAAAATCTGTGAGCACCATGTCTGGTGGTCCCCTTGTAAGTAGATTTCTTACTATGTTTTAGAAATAGTTTGGTTTTTAACAAGAGAAAGGATGGAATTTTATCTGCCTTTTTATTTTGTTTTTTCTTTTTTTTTTAAGAAATAAAAACAAGTTGGAAATTGCACGTGAAGCGTAGGAAATGAGGTGTGGATCTAGTGTGGATCTCTAGAAAATACAAGGTTTTGAAAATTATAAAATGTTATAATTATCACTGTTTTTTTCCATGGAAACTCAAAATTATGGTATTTTGTCGAAACATTTAAGTTCCGAACCTGGACTTTATGGCAAAAAATCTGTATCAATTGTCAGCCTTAAGGATGTATATTATGACGCTTTCAGTGTGACGTCACTCATGCCATTTTGCTTAAATACCGACTCCAAACAAATGGTCGCTATACTTTATTTCTTTTTAAATATAAATCGTAGAAAATTGTATCATTGCATATGAAGCACTAAACACTTGCCTGTGACAAATAGCTAAAACATATAGCTATAATACATAAATAAAATAGAAAATACAGCATAGCAATCATTTGTTTGGAGTCAGTATCCAAGCAAAATGACATGTTTGACGCCACGACTGAAAGCGTCCATTTTAAAACCTTAACAACATCCTGTATCCAAAAATATTGAACTCTGATAACCTCACAATAAATAGCAATATATATATATGTGTGTGTGTATGTGTGTGATATTAATATAATTAGGGTTAGAAATTAGAAACGTTAGTTAACAAATGCAACTAAATTATTGCATTTGATGACAATAAGTGATTATATTTAGTGACTACCAAAAAATTATACCTAGTCGCCAAATTTGATGCCTAATTTTTTTTTATTTTAACTCTTTTATTCCTACTTTAGCATAAGTTTTCCCCCACCGCATCTAGGGAAGTTGCAATCAGCTGATAAACCATTGTATTCAAGTGGAGGTAAGGGTAGTTCAACCAATCAAGACTGCGTATTTTAGTCTTTTACCTCCAGCGTGACGTCAATTGCAACTGCCCTGCACCCATAAGAACATCTGTTTTGCATAAAATATTGGACAGTAGCAAGAGTTTAAGACACCTGTGCATTTGTCACCATCTCTTAGTTGACTTCACTTTAACGAATGACTCATAAAATTAGACCTTAGAGCCACAGTCCCTAAAGATCTGAATTCTCTGTGATCCTTTGTCAAATGTTGTAGTGATTTTTGCATTCTTTGTCAAAATCCATTCTTTATAGCTAGCCTTTTTTTAATATTGCACTATTTCCATGATCCTATGCCAAATGCTGCATTTTCTCCTGCAATACTGTGACAAAATTTCTTCTTCTTTCTCGATATATATGGCTGCCGATTGATTGCTATGTATTGCTGACATATTGCTTGCCCTTTTCGTGTGATTTTTTACCGAATGTCACATTTTTTGTGCGATCCTTTCACGAAATTCAGCTCTTTTTTCGATCCTTTCCCGAATGTCACGTCCTTTTACATTTCTTTGCCAAATGTTGAGTTTTTCTGCGATCCTTTGATAAAATTCACGTTTTTTTCCTGTTAACTGACAAAATTAGCATTTTTCCCGTCATTCTTTTTAACAAAATTAATTTTTCAGGTGTCCATTTTTTTAAAGTTTGTTATATTTTTGCATCATGTTTTTCATGTTTGAATTTCTAGAGTGATGACTGAATTTTCATAATTTTTGAAGAAGAATCACTCCTGAATTTTACAATTACAAAATAAACCAAAACTTGTAAATTAATTGAAAAAAAATTGCAAAATTTGTCTATCATTTACAGAGAAATTTTGTGAATTTCAATGATCTTTTGAAAAAAACTCATAAAACATGTCAATGGCACAAAAATATCCAAAATTTTCAAGCCATTTGGGAGTTGATTGTAGTCTCAAAATGCAATATATTCCAAAAAATGATGAATTATTTGGATGGGAGGTTCCCAGTCCAGAAATTCTTTTGGGCATGAATTCTGCCATCCTACCCTGAAATTCAAGTCCAGATGCTGCATAAGGGTACAATTTGTATATACAGTGAAACTTCCATTTAGCAAACTCATTGTCGCTCTTAAAAACTTCGTTATAAGGAAAATTTGATAAATAAAACTCAACTCTAATTCATGAAATTTGTGTCGTAAAATGCAAATGCATAAAATGAAAAATACATGTAAAATGGAAAATTATGTTTTAATTTGGGCAGTAACATTGCATTCCACAATGTAGACATATGAGAAAATTTTAATTCATCTGTAATATTTTTGTGAAATTGGAATCTCCTTTGTAATACATCAAAAGTTTTTAGCACTGACATTATACAGAATACTTTTTCTTGGCAATATGGAGATAACTTACATATTAATGGTGTTCAAAGTCAAATTTCAGCTAAAAGTTTTGTTACAAAGAAAGCTTTTTTAAATAGGGGTTTCATCAACGGGAAGCTCCTATGACTATTACTAATTACATTAGTTCATTTAGAATCTCTTTTTAACTTTTTAAAACATTTTTAGGTTTCAGCTGGTTTTCAGTATATTCCATGTTTTCAAAATAAATTACCGTATTTTCGGGTGTATAGTCCGCGGCTTATACAAGAAAAAACCTTCCAAAAAGTCACTGCGGCTTATACATGGTGCGGGTTATACAAAGATTTTTTTTTTTTTTTTTTAATGGAAATCGTGATATTTTTTCTACAATTTTTAAACCTCAAAAAATTTGAAAAAAACATCGAAATTTGTAAATTTTTTTCGCTATGCCGTGAAATTTAGACAGTTCTCCCATGTTTGTAAAGGTTTTTTTACTGCTTAAATACAGTTATTTATGGGTTTGGAAGAAATGTCGTAACTATCGCCAAGTATTGCACAATTAGATCTATAATAGCCATTGTGTTTGTAGAGTACGAAATCCAAATTCCGGAACCCCTGCAACCTCGACGATTCTGAATTTAAGATCATTTTTAGTTTATTTCTCAAAAAAAAAAAAAATAATCTACCCTACGCTGTTGCAAAGAACAAAAAAAAGTGCGTGATTTAAGTCATTTCGGAACGATTCAGAGCAGTCACTCTTTTTCGAAATGATTCCGAGGAATCGTTCCTTTACAGAGTCGTTTCATTTCGGAAGGAGACTGGACGTACAATTGATATGCAACAAAACCACCCAGAACAAACTTACATTGTTCCATTGTTCAAGAAATCGAACTTTTCCGGAGTCGTTTCATTTCGGATAGAGTACGAGCAATCGTTCATTTTCGGAGTTGGTGCATTTCGGACCGATTCCGAGGATTCGTTCCTTCTGGGAACCAATGACTTAACATACGTATACATTTTTTGTCCAAAATTTTAAATTTATCACCGATATTTTTTTTTTTTTTTTTTTTGTTAATTTTCGGAAAAAAATACAGAAAAAATATCACGCTTGTTTGAAAAAAAAATGCGCGTAAACGGTGCATCGGTAGAAATGCCGTATTGCTTGAAATTTTATCTTAAAACACGTAAACGTCGCGGCGTTGCTTCCAAAAATTACAGTACTGATAATCTTAATTTAGCCGAATTACAGTAGATATTATGCATCACGAAAAAATTTGTAAATTTGTGCTAAAAATTATGACAAATGGCTTCTAATTTCGAATCCTGATCGAAATATACATCCGTAAATGGTGTATAGCTCGCGGGCTATACACCGATGCATCTCCGCGGGTTATACACGAACTTTTTTTACTGCACTGCTCGATTTAGGGGTGCAGGCTATACACTGGGTGCGGGCTATACACCCGAAAATACGGTAAATTAAAATAAATAAAATAATATGTAAATAAAAATATTTATGGACCATCTAATACCAATGGAGTGTTTTTGACATCATGCCCATGAAAGTGTAACAAATTCATGTCTGCACAAGTTATGATTTCAAATCATGGACAAAAATTAGTAAAATTAAAGAATCGACTTACTTCAGTAATTTCGATAATTGGCTCATATCTTAAATCCTTGATTTCGGAAATAGAAACTTTTTTTTCGAATGCCAGCCAAGCGGATAATAGGGGATCATCACACTGAAAATAGATTGAGAAAAAAAAAAATATATATATATATATATATTTGTTTTTGCTGTAAACTATTTATACAAATCAGATTTTATAAAAAACAATTTAACAAAACAAAATAAAAATACCTTATTTGAAATCTCCAACTTCTCTTGTACTCTGATGAAAAACTCTTTCAACTTGGTGTTTACATTTTTCAGCATGGTTGGTCCTATCATTATTCCAAATTCTACAATAAACTAAATATATATATATATATATATATATATATATATATATTAAAATGCAATACATTTATTAAAGATGATTTTTTTTTTCTTTAACAGAGAAAAAAACTTTTTAACTGCAATGGGATGTAGAAGAAAGAAAGGCAATAGTTTAACTTTGTTTGCTTTACTCAAAACATCATTATCAAAAGTAATACTGAATATTGGGTTATTCAGTTATTTGGTCAAACCATTATTCATTGCATCACTATTTCTTAACGGCTCTTCAATTCTCACATTTTAATAGAAAATACGGGCAAAATTTACTCAAGACAAAGTTATCTTTTACATACAATGAATTTCAAAATAATGAACAAACTAATTTTTTAATTATACCCCTTTAACCCTTTCAATCATATGCAAATTCTGTTTGTAAAATGAGAAATTGTTGTCTAACACCAGAATTTATAAACAACTTTTTTAGAAATTAAGAACTCCTTAACTAAGGGGGCTCAGGGCTTGTAAACTTTTCAAAAAGTTTTTTAATGATCTAGTTTGATTATTCAATTAATTCTGAACTCAATGCAAAAAACAGCACAAAAATATTTGCATTTTTAAAGGAGTTATAAGTATTTATGCATCAACACTTTCAAAGCTGTAACCATATAATCTCAACTTTAAGTCGCGTTTTCTCAAAACTTGATTTTTGACGACTAACACCAAGATTTCAAAAAAAAAACTATTTGATGAATGGCTTTAATTTTTTTTTGCATGCATATAACATCATTATCTATCGAATGAATCAATACATTTTGGACAGTTTAATATTTTGAGTATTTTTAATGGAAAAAGTTGTAATTTTAAAATTTTTTAATTTGAGTTTTTTTTAATAATGTTTTATTTGAGTGATAGTTATATCCTTAATTCATTCTATAGAGTAAAGTTTAAAGATCCTTTTAAAGCAAAAGTTAGGTTCTTATGTCGATTCAACATTAAGATATCTTGCAGGTGGTGATATAACACATAATTTTACTTTCGAAAATTGTGTTACATAAATTTTGCTATATTTCTTATTATATTACATTGAAGTACTCCATTTTATAAGACTACAAACATAACTTTAAAATATCAGAAAATTTAAATTAATTACACTGAATACTTCTGTTTTTATATGGACTCGAAGCCAGAGCTCTGTTTACATGTTTTTCCGTATCGATCAAGCCCTGAGCCCCCTTAAAGCTTTGATTATAAAAACAAAATTTCACTAAAACATTCTTGGGGCCGATTGCAAGTATAGAATTAAAATTAGATGCACACAGAGTGGGCACACTGTGTTAGAAAGAGTTAAGTATTCATAATTAAAAGTAATTAAAAAATAATTTATAATTTAAGGAGGGAAATAGAGCTTGGGAAAAAAAGTATCTTAAGTGTAAAAAACAGCCCAAATTTGTAAATTTACACCTAATGTGTAAAACTTGGCAAGTATGAATTACTGATTATCACTAATCCAATTCCATTATTGTTAAATACATTTTTTTTCTGAGGTGACTTTCAGTTTTTTACCTTATATGATCTTAAAATCTAGAATATTTTATGGGGAAAAAAAAGAAAAGAAAAGGGGGAAAACTGTTAGTATTAACTATATAGAATACTTCTATATTAGGAAAAATACATTAAAATTAAATTACTTATTTCATACATGAGGAAATAAGATACATAAATTTTATTACTAATTTTCTTTTTTATTATTTTAAGCAGAATATATATATATATATTATATAGAACCATTAGATAATATTACAATTTAACACAAATCTGACTGCTTTTGTCGATTTTAACAATTTCACTTATTTGGAATTTGGAATTACAGGTTCGGGAAGAGTGAAAAAAATATATCTTTGTCTCATATAACCCAAATTGTCTTGTACTATCTCAAATCTCTGCAAAAAGTTTTTAACTCTTTCCGGCACTGGCAAACTGTTAGTAAAAAGAAAAATTATTAACAATCATGGAATTTACAAATGACTTTTTTAGTAATTAAGAATTCCTTAATTTAAACTTTAATTGTAAAAGCAAAATTTTATGAAAAAATTATTGGTGCTGTTTGCAAGATTGGAATTAAAATTAGATATCCCAGACTGAACACAGTGTGCTGGAAAGGGTTAAACAGATTTCAAATACTCATTGAGAAAAACTTACATAATCAGCTGATGCAAAACAAGGGTATAAGGACATTATTTTTCCAAATTCAGAATCTTGGGCCAATAACAGAGTCCTATCTGCAAAGGTTTCTCTAAGGTAGAATTTTAACTTTTCGGGCTTTGGTTTGTTCCATTCATCTACTAGTTGTTTTTGGAAATCGGCAATTTCTGTAGGAGTCTTCACGGCTACAGAAGCCTGTGCTCTCAGCAAGCTATAATATATTAAAATACATATCAAAAATCAACATTTAAATTTATAAAGCAATTATTAAAAATATGTCCAACAAACAGTTTATCAAAGAATAAGTTTAAAAGCTAAAGCAGCCGGCACATTGATAGTAAATAAATAAAAAAAAAAAAAATCTTTTAACCATCACAATTTATCTTTTACCTGAAGAGCAATTATATCTATAATTAACAGACCATGGGACAAATGAGGCATTCTCATAAAATTTTATCTTTCAGGACTAAATATCTGCCAAATTAAACTTAATAAAATAATATTTTAAACTTAGACAAAAGCCAAAATGGTCAACAATAATGATTTTTTTTATTTAACAGAGGTTTAAGCTAAACTTGTATGTTTAATCGTTTAAACATCCTAAATAGGTTTTCTGTCGCTTAACTTTTTGAAACAAAGGCTGATTACTAAATCAATACATTAAAACTAATTTTTTAAAGTAAATAAGTATGTAAAATTATCAAATAAAATTTCTCATATAAATACTTTTCATAGGTACTATTTTTTGAATTGTTAAACATGAATTGAAAAATTTGCAGGATGCTTAAAGGGTGAATATTCCTTATTGACCTTCAAAATGCTAATTTTGACAGTACTTTCTCAAATATTTATTGTTTTTATCAAAAGATACATGCAAAAGATACATTTGATTAAATAGTTTCTGAATAAGAACATCTGTGAAACTTATTTGTTTCCGAAAAGAAAGGAATTTCGAAATATCTTTCTCTTTTTGATGTAAAAAAATTCTAAATAAATAGCAGAGAAATATTTTTTACAGATCTACCGTATTTTCGGGTGTATAGTCCGCGGCAATATCTTTTTAATACTTTAAGAAAATAGGTTTTTTTATTGCTTTTTTTAGCAAAATTTCACGCTTACGCCAGACGGCGTACACCCAATTCAAATAAATATATTTCAATTTCCTTTATGCTGCACACTTCTATTACACTAAATAGCCGAAATTTTTCAAAATGTGTAAAAAAGCATATTTTTTTCAGTAAAAATTACCATTTTTTCATATTTGAGTGCTTATAAAATAATTAAATTTTCACATATAGCTTAGATCCTAGTTCAAAGCATAGTGTAGAGCATTCTTACAAAATTTCACTGAAATATCTTTAATACTTTTTATGTAATGAAGTTTATCGCACATGGAAATAATGAAAAAATTGATTCTCCAGAAATCACATTTAAAGATTTCTTTTTAGGTGAAAAACTACAATATTTAATTTTTTATGCTTAAAATGCACCACATTTATATTCTAACCCTTCCTTAACTTTATTTTTAACCATTTTTAACTTCTAAGTAGCTTTTTTTGTTTCCCTGGTAAGTTTTGCTGTGTATAGCGAGGGACGATTTGAATTTTTTATTCCTAGCAAAATATCATGCTTATGCCAGACAGCGTACACTCAATTCAAATAAGTATATTTCCATTTTCTTTATGCTGCATACTTCTATTATACACTTATCTGTGCACTGAACTAGGAGTTTTACAATATCTTCAAAAATAGCCGAAAATTTTCAAAATATGTAAAAAAGTTCATATTTTAGTAAAAATTACCATTTTTTCATTTTCGAGTGCCTATAAATAATTAAATCATCACATATAGCTTAGATTCTACTTCAGAGCATAGTGTGTGACATTGAAAGCATACTTACAAAATTTTACTGAAATATCGTTATAACTTTTCATGTAATGAAGCTTATTGAACATAGAAATAACGAAAAAAATAATTTTCCGGAAATCGCATACATGTCATTTCTTGTAAAAATCTAATATATTTAATTTATACACTTAAAATGCACCACATTTATATTCAAACTCATTTTTAACTTCATATTTAATCATTTTTAACTTCTTCGTAGCTCTGTTCGTTTTTCTGGTAAGTTTTACAGAGGATAGCGAGTGACTTTTGAATTTTTTATTCGCTCATCATCAGTTTTAAAATAGCTTGTGATCATATTTTGTTCAACGGATACTCCTAATTGTTCGAATACAGGTAAAAGTCCTATAGTCCTGAATTATAAATTAAAACTAGTACATTAAAGTGATTTAGAACAGTAATAGATTGTTCTTTCATAATAAACAATTAAAAAAATAGAAAATTTTCCCTAAAATGGCCACTTTGATGCTTATTAAAATTGCCATAACTCCTCTTCTAATAATAGTAGGAATAAAATTAAAACAGATTTGGAATCGTAAAAGATTGCTATTTAATAATAAAAAATTTCGAAAATTTTCATCAAAACAGCCATTTTGATGTAGGCTGATACCTTAACCCATTATTGTTTTCCTTTATCCTAAATGACCATGACTAAGTAATCATTAATGTTTGTATTTGTATTTTCCGTCTTACAAAAACATAATGATTTTACAATGTACTGTAAAATTATCCCATAAATACCTAAACAGTATTTTTTTTTTAAATCTTAATTGCATACAAAGAAAAATTAAAATTTTGTAAAAATTGAGTCGGATGGATCAGGTCTGATGCAATTAATTTTTTCACAGGCTACACAATGAATTGTGAAAATGTATATGGGCCAGGCTGAGCTTTCATTCAAGTCCAACTTGAAAATTCCAGTTAATGTCGACCTAATTCATTTTAATACATTACTGCAACTCGTTTCTTAATGAAATTAGTGATAAATTTTAATTTTATTAAAGATAACTTTCATTCTGCCTTAAATAATAAATTAATCCAAATTATGAAACAGTTGTAACTTCACATCCTTTAAGAACCATAAGGACACATGGCCAATTGATTTTTACAAAATTATCAACTTATTCTCACAAAACTTAAAATACTATTATTTATGTGGACTTATACAACAAGGTTATATACTAGAATTTTACATATTCTACAACAAAGTTTGTGATTTTCAAAAAGTTTTACATATTATATTACACATAAATCCACACTTATGTTACATGAAATATTCTCTCACTGAATGAGACTCATTCTACAACTTTGAATTTTACTTACATTGAAGTTGTTTGCTTGGCAACTGTGAACTTACGTGTTGGCTCTTTTTCTGCAACCTTCATCGACTGCAACTTTGGGAAACTTTTATTTTGCATATTGTTCATGTTCAGTGCTTTCTTTGACCACCTATCTTTTCGGATTTTGCAGCTTAAAGCTTTGGCAAATTTACTCTAAATTAATAAGAGAGGATTATATAACAGAATAATGTCCAGCAAACAATACAGGGTGTATCTAAACTATTGGACAAAATTTAAGGGGTGATGGTACAGTTCAAAACAAATAATATTAAATGGGAAACTAAGGGTCCCAAACGTCTTCCGAAGGAGATAGGCGCCATCAAAGTTTAGGGTCCAAAATTTAAAATGATTATAAAAAACGGAAAAATTGGTCGATTCGTTTGCGGTTTTCACTAAAACTATTCTTTATGTCAGTATTGTCTTAAAAATAAATTATAAAGATAAATTTCAAAAAATGCCGATAGAGGGCGCTTTAGACTTTGGAGTAGCGAACAAGTATTTTTTAGCGTTATTTTTTGCATCTCATTAATTTTTTTTAGAAGTTTAGACATAAACGTAAATTTTGAGCTCAAAATCTGTGGTTAAATAGCGCAAACTGAACTGTGTTCAATGGGAGTGGGTAGGTTCAAATTTCAAATGATTACAAAAAACAGAAAAATTGGTCAATTCATTTTCGGTTTTCACTAAAATTATTCTTTCTGTCAGTATTGTCTTGAAAATAAATTATAGAGATAAATTTCAAAAAATGTCGGTAGAGGGCGCTTTAGACTTTGGAGTAAAGTATAACTATTTTTTACCGTTGTTTTTTGCATCGCATTAAATTTTTTTAGAAGCTTAGACATAAACTTAAATTTTGAGATTTGAATCGTTGAGAGTGGTTAAGTAGCGCAAACTGAACTGTGTTCAATAGGGGTGGGGAGGTTCAAATTTCAAATGATTATAAAAAATGGAATAATTAGTCGATTTGTTTGCGATTTTCTTTAAAACCATTTTTTATGTCAGTATTTCCTTAAAAATAAATTTTAAAGATAAATTTCGAAAAATTCCGTTAGAGGGCGCCTTAAACTTTAATGTAACCAACAACTATTTTTAACCGTTATTTTTTTTTTTATCTAAATAAATGTTTTAAAGGCTTAGACTTAAATTTTGAGCTCAAAATCTGAATCGTTGTGAGTAATTAATTAGCGAAAAATTGAACTTTGTTCGTAGGGTGGGCTGGGTAACATTTCAACTCCTGAACACAGTTGAGTTTGCGCTTCTTAACCCCTCCCAACGATTCAGAATTTGAAGTCAAAATTTAAGTCTAATCTTTTACAAGCATTTAATTAGATACAAAAAATAAGAGTTAAAAATTATTGTTGGTTACTCTAAAGTTGAAGGCGCCCTCTAACGGAATTTTTTGAAATTTATCTTTAAAATTTATTTTCAAGAAAATACTGACTTAAAGAATGGTTTTAGAGAAAACCGCAAAGGAATCGATCAATTTTTCCGTTTTGTATAATCATTTGAAATTTGAACCTTCCCACCCCCATTGAACACAGCTCAGTTAGCGCTACTTAACCACTTTCAACGATTCAGATTTTCATGACAAAATTTAAGTTTATGTCTAAGCTTCAAAAAAATTTAATGAGATGCAAAAAATAACGGTAAAAAATAATTGTTCATTACTTGAAAGTCTAAAGCGCCCTCTATCGACATTATTTTAAATTTATGTTTATAATTTATTTTCAAGACAATACTAACATAAAGAATAGTTTTAGTGAAAACCGCAAATCAATTGACCAATTATTCTGTTTTTTATAATCATTTGAAATTTGAACCTATCCACTCCCATTGAACGCAGTTCAGTTTGCGCTACTTAACCACAGATTTTGAGCTCAAAATTTAAGTTTATGTCTAAACTTCTATAAAAATTTAAAGAGATGCACAAAATAACGGTAAAAAATAGTTGTTCGTTACTCCAAAGTCTAAAGCGCCCTCTACCGGCATTTTTTGAAATTTATCTTTATAATTTATTTTCAAGACAATACTGACATAAAGAATAGTTTTAGTGAAAACCGCAAACGAATCGACCAATTTTTCCGTTTTTTATAATCTTTTCAAATTTTGGACCCTAAACTTTGAGGGCGCCTATCTCCTTCGGAAGACGTTTGGGACCCTTAGTTTCCCATTTAATATTATTTGTCTTAATGTGTACTATCACCCCTTAAAGTTTTGCCCAGTAGTTTAGATACACCCTGTATGTGCTTAAAATAAGTTACCCATGGTTTTTTCCCTGGCGCCTCAATACCGGGATATTTTTCAAACACCTTTCTCCCAACAAGTCCATATGCTGGACTTGTTGTCATGTGTGGACAATTTACATAATGTGCAGATGTCTGCATGATGAAATTGTCCCAGAGCTTGCTTGTGAAAAGACTGCCTTTGAACAGATTTGGAAAATACAGGAAGATCTGGAATCTGCACACTGTAAAACATTTGTGGAAACGTTACTCCATACAATTGGTGTAAAAATGGCGGCAAATGCTGCCTCCAATTTAATGGAGTAATTGTTTTCACATATGCAATGGTGTAATTTAAACATATATTACTGGTGTAACATGACAATGTTACACCGGTTTTAACGGTTAAAATAGTCCATAAAATTGGAGGCAAGCAATGCTGCCCCCAATTTTACAAAGTAACGTTTCCACAAATGTTTCTCGGTGCAAGGTAAAAAATTGTAATAATTAAAAAATTAGTACACTCTAATAGAATCTTATTTATAGTTATTAATATATATATATATATATATATATACATACACATACTAAAGATTCAAGATTCCTGCTTGCGACAGTTTCTACAGGAAGGACTTGTGGGGCTGCATTTAGAATATTTTCAACAACATCCACTTTCTTTTCCCATTCTGTTTCTGCAAGGACACATTTCGAGTTTTCTTGCACTGTGACGACCGAGCTCGTAGCTTCAACATCACAAGTATGGTTGATACACTCTTCTGTGACTATTCCTAGTGAAAAGTTCAATAAAATTGTGAAGGTTCTTTAAATATTCATTTTATTTTTTAAAAATAATGCTTTTAAATTTTACATTATACAGTTTAATATAAAGAAAGATTTATAGCTCAATGGCCTATGCCAGTCTCCACCCTTAACAAGATGGCTAGTAATTGCCTGACCACTTGATCGCTTAGCCAGTGACAAGTCAGCTGACCAGCCGATTGATGCATATGAGATGAATGTGCACCTACCGTCCACCTGAAGCAGAGGCCAAAGCAATGTGTTGGTTTCCCTCAACCGCCAAAGATCTCTGTTTCAAGAAACACACTCAACATGCACAACAAACTCGTAAGTGGTTTACAATTCTCCATAATTCGATATAAACAGAATGATATCGGCTTATGCAGAAATGCCCTCACCTCCAAAGAGGAAACCAGAATGAGAGTGAAACAAAAAGGAAAGAAGAACAAGAAAAAGAAGACAAAAAGGTAAAGAGAAAAGTTGCACAGACACCCGGGCTGCGAATACCAAAAGGTATCCTGCTAGGGGAAAACAAAAAACCCAAAAGCATATTTGATATGCATTTGGTGTATGGATAATTCAAAACTAGAGTGCATATCCAGCACATGAATAATCTCACATTTTCTTTTATTTCAGTGCCAAAACCAAATACTTGGGATAAAAATAACTAGAAGAATGATAAAAACAAGGAAATTTTGTTAAGAAACCCAAACCGTAGATTTTAATTTTGTAAGGATTTACCTTGTAAATTTTTTTTTTTTCTAATGAAGTATATTTCGTGAGGAGACAATTAGAGGACCCATTTCATATCTGGATTGATCGTTGTACCTTATATAATTAAAGGCCATAATTTTAATTATTTATTAATTTTTTGACAGGTTGCCTCTTTATTATGTGTAATAGGACGATGTTCGCATGAGCTACCAGACCCGTTCTAATGGGACAATCCACGGAGTCAGTTTTTTTCGGCGGGGTATTTTCAGACTTGTATAAAACAAAAAACTTTCTGTGCATGTAATATTGGGTCAAAAACTTTCTGCAAATTAAATTAATTTTTAATAAAATCATAGATTATATTATTTTCGCATGAACAAAATTTGCTTTTATGACGCAATTCATAGGTGCATTTCGCGCTTTTTTGTGCGATTCATGGACGTAATTTGCTTTTTTAATGTAATTTATTGACAAAATTCGCTTTTTTATGCGATTTATAGATGTAATTTGCGTTTTTTGATCGATGTGCTGATGAAATTCACGTTTTTTGAGCGATTTATGGACATAATTCCCGTTTTTTGCGATTCATGAATGTAATTTGTGATTCTTACACAATTTATGAACATAATCTGCTATTTTTATGCGATTTATGGACATAATTTGCGTTTTTTTTTTTTAGTTTTCTGTCGACAAAATTTGCGTTTTTTGAGTGATTTGTCCACGAAATTCAAGGTTTTCTTTTTTGAGCGACTTATGGACATAATTCACGTTTTTTTTAATGCGATTTATGACCCTTAATTCGCGTTTATTTTTTTTTACGCGATTTATGGACGTTATTCGCATTTTAGAAGCAATTCATGGCCGTATTTTGTATCTTTTGAGCTATTCATGGATGTAATTCGTGTTTTTGAAGCGATACATAGATTATTTCGCGTTTTTCAAGCAATTCGTGCACGAAATTGGTGGTTTTTTTTAGGATATTCATGCACAAAATTTACACTTTTTATGCAATTTATGTCAAAATTTGTGTTATTTCGCAATAGATGAATGGAATTTATGTTTTTTTACACAGTCTTTGGATGAAATTCACATTTTTCGCTCGGTTTTTTTTTATCGAAATGTTTGTTTTATACACAATTCTTTGAGGAAATACATGTTTTGTATGTGATTCTTTGTCAAAATGCACGATTTACAGTAAATAATTCATATGTAAAATTGAGAAAAATATTCTTATTTTTGGGTACAAAAAAATGTTACAAAAATAAAAATTGTTTCTCTTTTGAAACTTTCTGTGCACGGCATGCACACGTGTGTCTGCATTATGCAACGTTAAGTCACAGGCAAAACAAAGTATGTTCAGAAGAGCAGCAAGTATTGCTGGAATGATAGCATGCAAAGCAAAGAAATCAAGTTTATTGCTGCTATGCGGCAATTAGGCAGTCACTTTCCCCGATACTAGGTATCTGACCCGTTAAGCTGAGATGACTCGGCAGGTAGGAAACTGGTCATCAGTTAAAAAGAAAGAAAATTAAAGGCCATAACGTGGCTTAAAGTAAAATAAGAATTATATGTTTGGGTTAAACCTTGCTAAATCACATTATAAACATAGACTATTATTCCATTAAGTTAAAAGTTATAATACAGTACTCACTTTTTTATGCTTTGTGGGTGGACAACCACAATATCCACAGTAAGGTGTTGTATCAACTTTCTCAAACTCAATGCATTCTCCTTCTCCACACTCCATACATGCTCCACGGAAAAGGCCTGATAAATCAAGCATTGTTTCTGAATTTCAAAAATAAAACATTTTTCTGCATTACAGTACAATAAAAAAAACTCCACAATAAATCACTGAATTATGTTAATTTCAGTTTTGCTATTTTGAAATCAAATTATGTCAAAATGTAAAATTCATATTAACAAAGTGTAAAATTTACATTAAAAAAATGTTTTTAAATCATGTACTAAAATAAACGTCTTTTATTA
Organism: Maratus speculifer; assembly: GCA_964019185.1. NCBI lineage: Eukaryota > Metazoa > Arthropoda > Arachnida > Araneae > Salticidae > Maratus > Maratus speculifer. Next base: position 5,365,587 of record OZ025303.1, on the reverse strand, counting down.
TCTAAATAAAAGTTTCACTCTGTGTGTGTGTCTATTCACAATGATTAACAAAATATGGCACAGAGGTTCTAAATATTTGTGTGGTTAGTGGAATATGCCTATCCTGTGCATGCAAATTTCAGAATTTTAGACTTCTAATATTTTTTTGAGAAATTAATTAAAAATCCCAAATTAAAAGACTGGAAACATTCATACAATGGTGCAGACACCCAATTAAAGGTCCATCTTGTTTGACTTTGCACACCAAATATATTTGTTCTTCAGTAAATGGTTTTTTGTTTTTGTTTTAAATTGACTAACACTGTATAACTGACTCATGGATGCAAGTTCGAAATTTGCCCAGGACTGAAAATATTTTGTATCATCTGCCCCTTCCCCTTCAAGTGAACTCATACGCACATGCATAATTCATGTTTTTTTGCATGAACCTTTCACAAAACTTATTCTTTGCCACAATCTTTTGGTGAAATTTGCATCTTTTCCACAATACTTTGTCAGAAATCCTTTTGTGTTTCATGATCATTTAACAAAAATTGCGTCTTTTTCACAATCCTTTGGCAGAATTATGTTTATTCTGCAATCTTGATAAAAAAAAAAAAAAAAAAAAAAAAAAAAACGCATTTTTGTGATCTTTTGACAGAAATATCACTTTTTTTCATGATCATTTGAAAAAAGTCACATTTTATCTGCAATCTTTTAACGAAAATAATATCTTTTTTCGCAACCTACTGAAGAAAAACTTGATCTTTTGACAAAAATTTCATTTTCTCAGCAATTCTGACAAAAATATTAAATAATAATAAAAATTTTCTGAAATCATTTCATGAAAAACGTATATTTTTTGCAATTGTTTGACAGAGACGGCATCATTTTCACAATCCTCCGAAGGAAATAGTATCTCTTCCGCGACTCTTTGACAGAATCATGCTTATTCTGCAATCTTTTGACTAAAAACGCATCTCTTTTGCAATCATTTTTCATCATCGCAAATTTCTCTGTCCTCGGGAATTTTTAAAAGCCGGAAAACTTGCACCCATTCTGTGACTCGATGGAATATTAAATTAGTCATTGTATGTTCCATGCGGAATTATCGGCCTATGGTGTTCCTCAACATTTTATTTAAATCTAACTTAACAGAAAACTATAATCTGGAGTTAGAGTCCTAGCCCCAACTAATTTTTCACTCCTGTAGGATTATTGTATCAATTGTGGTCAAGGTCGTCCTAATATATGTACCTTTAAAAAAATGAGTTCAAAATGTTACTTTATGTTTGATTTAATGTACATATTGCAGATAATGGACTATTAATAAATCCATCGCATTTTTCGTCATCGTGTACAGCACGATTTCAGGATGAATATGTTTCCCAACATGGTTTATTATAGGGAAGTTATAGGACTAGGATAATAGCCAGGATAACTTAGTTATTAAAGCAGCAGCAGGAAACATTATCATACTCTTACAGAACTCCTATAATAGAGGCTGACGCAACTCCATTTTGTTTCGGATTATTGGTGCCCACTTTACCATCAAACACCAAACTACCGCGCGGGAGTTGAGTTGGGGTTGCCATACTTAAAAGGCTCTGTCACTGTCATATTTGAATGCGTTGTCCGCCATTGCTTTGTGCACGCTAGACGTTTGACGTGATTTTTTTCCGCTATTGTTTTTTATAGTTTAATTGTAAACATGGTCCAGTGTTCCGTTACTAATTCTAAAAACAATTCCCGACATAAAGGTCATAAATTCTTCAGATTTCCTGCTAATGAACAAAGGAAAAGAAAATGGATCAACTACTGTGGAGCAAGCGGATGGGTTCCTGGTCAGAATGCCAGAATCTGTGAGGTGAGTGTTATTATCTGTTTATTAATTAAAATATCGGTTTTAATATTTGAATGTGTTATTCAACATTTTTTATTCGAAATTTTCTCATCCATAAATCGATTTATCTGAAGAAGAATGTACATAGATCGTTATTGTTTAAAATTGTTTACTGTTATTGGTGACGTATTTTTCTGATTTCGCCAATGTTTACAAATCCGCAGAGTTCTGTAATAAAAATTTTACCTATTTTATACTTCCTAACAAATTTATATTTAAAGTATTGAGCATTAAAATACTTTCCATTGTAATTTATTTATTCTAGCGTAATAAAATTATTTTTTTCCAAATACTTTTTTAAAATACATATAAAACAGTTTAGCGGAAATATCTGTATATGAAATTTCTATGAATAAAAGTCTGATTACATTATGTTTGTCATGTAACTAGAATCCGGAAATAGTGTAATAATGGACAACGTTAAGAAATGTCTTAAGTTTTTTTTTTAATTGATAATTATTATATTTTTTTTTCTTCAGTATTATATGATTTTATGAACAACATTTAATCATTCTCGTATTTTCATTTTCCAATATGAACCAAAATTTAACTCCAAAATAATAGAAATATGACAAAACACTTAAAATTCCAGTAATATATAATATTTTTTAATATTTTTTACTATTTCCGCACCAATAGTAATAGATATATACAATTGTTTTACTGACTTTATTTAAAACCAAGATTTAATAAAAACATACAAATGAAACAAAATAGTTACCTTAAATAAAGTAAATAGTTGGGATATGAATAATTAATCAAATATTTGTGAGAATTATTCACTGTTTGAATTAATTATCATAATTATTGCCAGATATGTATTTTAATTATTTTAGATAATTTAAAATAATAAATATCAATGAATTGCTGTTATAAAATTATTGAGGCAGTACAAGGTTTAGAGGGTGATATATATTATATAATAAAGTTTTCAAGTATTAGTGCATAGATAGATTTCTTTATTTTCCACTATTTTTAACAGTTAGATCACCAAAAATACTTGTAATAATTAATATTACTACTGTGGAAAAAAATGATACTGCAGGTTGGATGCTTTAAACACCAACTAAAATAATTTAAAAACTGCAGAACTATGACATTTAAGGCCACTGATGTGCAAACCTATTAGTTTCATTATTACCGTAAATTTCATTAATATTACAGAAATATTTTTGTCAAAGTGAATAAATGTTTACAATAGAAAATAATAGATTTTTAACAACTTCTGTAACTTTTTTTTATTTAAATGGTGAATTTTATTTAAATAGGCAACAAAATAATGAATATATAAATTTATTAAATGAAGTCAGCTCTTTTTTTTGAGTGGGGGGGGGGGGGGGACTTCACTGAAAAAAATGGAATACTCGAAAATGAGTACATCGATGTATTCATATTGAATTGAGTATGCCTGGATCAAAAATGATCATATTGCTTTCTCAATTTTGAAACATCACATGTTATCAAAAGCAAATTAACGATAATTTTGTAACCTGTAATGGTTTATTTCATTCATGTTGGCATAAAAGATGCTTATTAATGTAAATATTAAATTATATACAGGGTTTTGAAATAATTTAAAACTGCTTTCAAATAGTGTGCTCTTGCCATAAAAATATACGATTTGGGCATTTTGATAATTTTTGCTATTTTTCTTCATAAACAATCATTTAAAATTTTATTGTTAATCATTTTTGACCAAGAAATAAATGCTAGTATATTTTTAATTTAAAGTATAAGTTAAGGGGGCGGTTCATAGCGATTTAAATTTGAACACAACCATAGAATCAAAAATGAGTACATGTGTTTCTCGGTTTTGAGTTACATTTGTATCGGAGCTATTTTGAGTAGGTGATATTCTCAAAATTGAGTATTTTTTACTCATTTATGAGAACCCAATTTTTACAGTGTTCCTACTTGTTTTAAGAGTTTCAACAATAACCTAGATTATAAAACATGTAAAGGGCAGCTATGAAAAAATAATATAATCAAAAATTTAATTGATAATTTTTAATGAGCTAAAAACATTTAGGAGCATCTATTATTGGCACTCTACCCTATGCAATGAAAAATAATTAGATAAATAATGAATGTACGTTGCTTAAACTTATGACGAAGGAAGCATTTCTTAAAATGAAATTTTAGCAATTTTAATGACAGAAAAAATGAAAACCTAGATACCTTTCAAATGTTAAATTATCTTTCTTCTCCAGCTAGAAACATAGCATTTTGTGCACTTGAAATTAAAACTATAAATAATACAACTGGGAAAAAAAAACTATATTTCAAAAGTAATACCAGGGTTATATTAAAACATGGATTTAGGATATTACCTGAAATTTTGAAGAATATCCTTAAATGTTTGAATTGATAAATATTTACTGCCTCCAAGCAGCAATGTTGAATTCAGGGGGTGATTGGGGCGAACTTTCCCCTTCTCCGGGACATTGGAATTTGCCTAAAAGTTGAAACTGGGAATTTTTTTTTTCTTTGTATCATCTTACTTTTAAAATATATTTGGGGTGTCAGAGCTCCCTTCATGAAAAATAAAACCCAAGGTTGAGTTTTTGACATACTGTATCAGAAACTGTTAAAAAGTGTCAAAAACCTTATGCACATTTTTTAGTGATCATTAATGTTCTTAAATAAAGCTAGAAACTGACCAAATGATAATTTATATGTTATATAAATCACTTTTATTTAGTTGTACTATATTTAAGTTGCATTAAAATTATATCTCATAATTCAAATTATTTTTCAATAGTCACGCTCGAAAAAATAGTTAAAAAATATTCAGACTATTATTTCGTGTGTTTTTCAGAGAACTATTTATATTATTATATGTTCAGTTTGTTTTTAAAAAAATTCACAATCTACTGTATACTATAAAAATGCTCAGGTATAGTAAAAGTGGCCACTATTCAATGACCAACAATAAGTTACCTAAATTTTCCATTAATCTAAAAATGTTCATTTTTGTACAGAAACAACAGATATAAATTACCATTGCAATTTTCAATACAAATTACAAATGTTCTCTGCATATTTAAATTAAATTGTTTATAATGATTTCATATTATAATCCATTTAATTTAATATATTGATTTCATAATATAACTACAGTAAACTATGCGAAACCTGCACACTTAGGGACCAAGAATTTTGTGAATTATACATTTTTAAATATTGTAGAAAATTCCTTTGTTTACACTTTATTTTTTATATTTTAAGTCTACACAAAAGTTTAATTACAACGGAGAAATAAAATATAATGTAATATTGCTTGCTTTAATGTATTTTTAGAGTAACTAAGTTGATTTAAAGAAAAATTAAATCACGTAGGGTATAAATTTTAGTGATTATTCATTATTTTAAACATTGACACAACACAATGGTAATTTCATTTTTAACTTATTGTCATATATATATATATACATTCTGTAGTTTATGAAAACTCATTATTTCTTGTTCAGAGATAAAATTTTGTTACTCAAGGAAATTTAAATATTTATATCCCATTTATATTTAAATATTTATTCATTAGAAAATTTATAACTGGAAAAAAACATCAAATTTAACCTTATGAGCTACTATCATAATTACTATGATAATTTTCATTTTTTACATTCCAATGTGTCGTACAGATAATAGACATTTGCAGATTATTATATACTGGCAGATTTTACAGAGTTAACAGAAAATGTTCAACAATTTTTTAAAACAAGATGGTTTGTCAAATTCAATATTCACACTTATATATCTTCATTTTATAAGTTAGTTCCTGATATAAATTTGCTAAATTGAGGCTATATTCTGTAATTTTTTTTTATTTATAATTTTTCAAAATCCATTTAAAATGGAAGGAATTAGCATGCAATGTAATATTGATATGATTATATTTTGTTAAAGGCTCACTTCGAAGAATCACAGTATGATGGACATAATGCTAGTGGTTCGAAAAAGCTGAAGAGAGATGCTATGTGCCAACTATTTTTGCCAAGGGAAAAGGTACTTCAACATCAGAGTCTCTTCCAGTCAATCAAATACAGGTAATTTCTTTTTATAATCAATTAATCTTAATTGATAATGCGGTAAAAAAATAATTACATGTTTATTCTGAGAAATTAGATTTTTCAGTTTTAAATATTGATTCAAATTGTTGTTGCTACTGATAGTGATATAAAATTGACTGTATCTAATCTTCAACACCAATTTATACTACTGCTAAAATAAGATTTATTGTTTTTTATACTTTGTTGTTGTTTGTTTAGCATTGAATTTGATGCCCTTGTCTGACATCAATCCAATCTTTCAAAACATGATTAGCCTGATAATTATAGACCTTTTTCCATAGTTCTATAACCGAGCAATATAGAATAATATGATGTATACTAAAATATATGCAAATTTATATACCTAATAATGCAACTCTCATCAAAATTTACATAGTCGAATAATTGAAAATACTAATATTTAAAAATATTATTATCCTGATTTTAGAATTTTTCCCTTTGATTTAATAACTGAGCAGCATAGAACAATTATGAAATCTAAAAAAAGATATCTATTTAATAATACAAGTCTCATTAACTCTCCAACAGTACTTTAACAAAGGCTAATCTTTCATAATCAGGCTTATTCTGATTATGAAGCTTCCTATTTCTAAGCCAAAATTGTTGTCCAACAACTGTTAAAAGGTTATTTTAGGTTATTAACATTTTAGAACCGTAGTACAAAAAATGTTTGTCACAATTTTAAATAAGTGTTAATCCCAAGATTTATTTATTATTATTTTTTTTAACTGATTATTTTTTTTCTAAATCTTATAACTTATGAATTAAATTTATAATTCATTGCATATTGTATTAAATTGATTTTGTATATTTAAAAATTTATTTTCTACAGAATGTTAGATTGAAAAATGTTTTTTGCTTAGCATTATTGACATTAATCTTTTTTAATATTGTTATCTAAATATTTATGAGATCATATTTCATTTTAGGTTCCATTTCAAGAAATCCAAAGAAATGTTTTGCCACCTTTCCCAAGTGCATTTACTATATCAAATTCTGTTCAGGTAATTTTTTAGATATCATTTAGTCTTTGTGTCATTAACTTGTTCCTTATAGTCAGGGCTATGAAATTAGTGGGAAAAATGATCAACTTTGACTCAGGGATATTTTAAAAATTCAAACCCCTATCCCGAATTTGGGATTACAACATTAGTACCCAGGTAGGTAAATTAGTGTTGCTTGTATAAATAAAAGATATTTTAGAATTTTTTCTTCTATTTTGTAGGCTGCAGTAAAGTTGACAAGTTGACATCTTTAACTTCAGTTAGTTCATAAATAGCAATAATTCATTTCATAGATTTAAAATTACACATAATTAATTTGATTTCACTTTAAATTGTCTAAAAAAGAATTGTAGTTTGAGTCTGCTTGTTTTCTAGTGACTTTGACTCACTCTTTTTCTCAAAAATAGGTCTGATTTGGACTCCACAGTACTGCGTAAACTGTTCATTACTCAGTATTGATGCAGTATCATTGGCTATTTCTGAATTTTTTTTTCTCCTCTTTGCCTAAAGAGCAATAGTTTTAGTCTATTTGGATTATTTTGAATGTTCGGTATTGAGACATATCACTTTAAGATTGAAATTGCAGTTATGTTTCAGTAGCTTTAACAAACTACCCCCCCCCCCCCCCCCGCGCGCGCTCTAAAACATTTTGAGCCTCTCTGGAAAAGATTCCAAGTTCACTAACTGAAATTCTGTTCCGAAAAATTCAAATATTGTGTTCAAAAATCTAATTTTAATTTTGAGGATCGCCTCACAGTTTTACAATAACACAAAATTGTAACTAAAATAAGTGTTTCAACTTTGCTCATCCTAATTGCATATATGAATCTAGTATGATGTTTAATATTGCACTACTTATGCTTTCTAATTTTCCATCATCCTATTCTTTTCTTAGAATAAAATGAAGTTATTACAACAGTTTTTGTATGGTTAAAAATAAATTTGTACTTTTATATACTCTCAACCTGATGCCTCATAAGTTGACTTTCTACAAAACTTTTTTTCGTTCAAATATCATCATTAAATAATTTTACACGAGATGAAATGATTCGTCTCCCATGCCAGTGGACTGTTATATTTCAATCGTTATTTAACACTTTTGACCATCAATATTTATGCATGTTTCCATCAAAAGTTAACTTTTTCTTCTGACCATGTTTCAGATATCTTCCATTCTCAACCTGATGCCTCATAAGTTGACTTTCTACAAAACTTTTTTTTGTTCAAAAATCATCATTAAATAATCTTACACGAGATGAAATGATTCATCTCCCATGCCAGTGGACTGTTATATTTCAATCGTTATTTAACACATTTGACCATTGACCATCATTAATTTTTCACATAAATATTTATCCATGCTTCAATCAAAAGTTAATTTTTTCTTCTGGCCATGTATCTTCTATTCACAATCTGATGCCTCATAACTTGACTTTCTACAAAACTTTTTTTCGTTCAAAAATCAATATTACACCTATAAATAAGTGTATATTTTCCTAATTTTTTCCTTCCTACTTCTATTCTTTTTCTAGCCTGAAATGAAATTATTACAACAGTTTAATAAGAAACTTAGTACCTACATTGTGAATATGAACTAATTTACCTTTCTGCAATCTCGCCCCCCCCCCCAACCAAACACTATATAGCTTTCTGTATATTCTAAAAGTTATTATTTAGAATCTTGGATGTACTTTTTAAATTGTTTTTGTATGATTAAAAATAAATTTGTGTTCATTGCAGCTAGGCAGACAACACTGGTGCCTGGGTAACCAATAAGTACCTAATATAATACCTTCTCTATACTTTAAAAAATTTCGTATAGCAGGCTGTTTTGTATAGTATAGTTCAAAAAATTTTTAAATAGAATCCCAGTTTATGAATTTCTCGATTTAGAGCCCTGTGGTGAAGCATTTATGTTTGTCCAAATAAACACAGCATTTATTATAAATATTTCCTCGACTTCTCCACAGATGGTAATACTGTTTTAGTTATTCATGCCAGAGTTTTATTATTTATTTGAGCAATTCCACATCATTATTAATATGAACTTCCTTAATTAAAGATTGTCGATATGCAAAAAAAGATTTTTTTACAAAGGTAAGTTCTGTACTTTAGAGTTTTGTTTTAGAAAATTGACAACAATGTTTCAAAATGACTCATTGAAATCAATGACAATTGTGTAATTTTCTATTAATTGCAGATTTTAAGTAGTATCCTTTCATCGATAGTTTTTTATTTAAAAGTTCTAATTGTTTTTTAATTGTTTTTTACATTTTTAAAATAATGTATTCTAATATTTTAGTAAACATTTTTCAAATCTGATTTTGTTGAGCCATAAGGAGTTAGGAATTTGCTGTTTCAAAAAGTATTACTCATCAAACTCCAAAAACATTTCAGAAATTGTACTTAACATAAAATATTTTTGCATATTTAGTTAAAATTTGAATATTAACATTAAAAATAATTATGAGACATTTTTTCTAAAACTTATCTACTGCAATGTTCTTAAAGCGTGATTCATTTCAATGTTCAGTTAATTTTAAAAATATATGTGAAAAGAAAAATTACTTATATATTTGTAAGTTTAGCACAAAATGAACAGAAACTCTTTTTTTTTTCACCAAAGTAACCTTTTCAAGAAAATTTATAAATATCACTCCTGAATTTAATAAGCAGAAGAATAAAATAAGATGGTGTAATTAAAAGTCCTTTTACAATATCTTATTGAAAAGCTGCTTTGTATCTTGCATAGAATGTAAATGCTTACTTTGTATAAATTGTAAATAAACATTACAGTGCATTTGCTATTTTGTTGATGACTAATTATTTTTTTTTTCTTTTCAGTTCAGCTACATCTTTTGATGTGTACCAAATCCATTTACATTTTTAGTTTGAATAAAGGATAATAAATTTATAAAAAGATAATCTATTGTCTACAGTAAAAAAAAAAAAAAAAAAAAAAAAAAAATGTGAGTTATGTAATTTTTAAAAAATAAAAACTTATTTATTTGCCTTATGTTGTTTGTTATTGTTCTTTTGACTTTCTAAAAATGTTCGCTATCATTTTTTTTAATACTTTTGACTTTTTAACAATCATTAGCTTATGTTAATCCTTATTGTATTTAAGTATTGTATGAAAGAATTTTTTTTAAATATCTGGGTTGCACTTCATTTTTTTCCCCCAGACTAGCTGAAGTTGATCAAAGTTTATTTTTTTATATTGTTTCAGGGGTTTTTTATTAGAATACTTTTATTATTGAAATAGGTTTCAATAGTAAATGTATCCTTATTAAAAAAAAAAAAAAAAAAAAAAAAAAAAAAAAAATCACTGAAATAAAACTGAAGATGTAAAAAACAGCTTTTATACGGATTGACCTAAGCAATTTAATGGGAAAAAAAATTCAAATGAGATATCTATTAAAAAAAAATCTTCAATGGGATTAACATTAGCAATCCATTATTTTCACATAAGTTAAGCATTCTCTTAAATTGAGCAAACTGAAACAAGAAAACATTCTTTCTAATGAAGCTGTAAAAACTTGTTTTGAAAGATAAACTGTCTAATTTACATAATTTCTAAGTAAATATATCCACGTAATTATTTGTTCCAAGTTGAAAGATTAAGTTAAAGAAAAAAGAAATAGCAGTTCTTTTTTATATTCTAGCTGATGTGCATAGCATATATCATATATATATTTGTGACTACAGTTCATATAATAATGCTTAGACCAATATAGCAGTCTATTTATACAAAAATTTGGTTTGTCAAAATATTGAAATTTCCAAAAAATGCATATAGTGGATATTCATTGACAATGACTAAATATAATTATCTTTTGGGTGGGGGACAATGTCTTAAAAAATCATTGGCATACGCATACCAACTGTTCTTTATCTACAAAATAACATTGTGAATACTGTTAAAAAAATTTCTTCACTCTTGCCTCGACTGAGAATATATAAAAAGTAGTGTACAATAATTTGAAATTAAATGTAAAATATGAGAAATTCCATGATATTTTGAAAATAAATATTGGATGACTAAACCCTGTGTCTGTATGTATATAAGATAAATCTAATTTTATATTATTCTGAATTTGCGAAATATTGATTAAAAATTTTAATATGTCAAAACACATTTAAATTATCCATTTCACAAAAATTACAAACCAAATTTGGCTATGTATGTGTGTGGCAGGGGCATAAAATCAGATGTGGTGGCAAATGGATATTAGACAATGTTTTTATGGGCAACCTGTGTCTCCCATATTTGAATTGCGTACACGTCTAACTGATATAAATAATGATGAAATGTAAATCAATAAAAAGTTTTAAAATGTGTGAGTTATTAAATCATTTTCTATGGAAAAAAAATAATAAATAACTAATTTCTACATATTTATCAAAGTAAGTAATTATTCTATTAAAAAATTTCAACTTAATTGACCGAAAAAAGGAAATAGTCAGCAAATTTTGTTTGAAAAAAAAAAAAATAAATAAAAACTGAAGAGAAAATAATAGTGTATATCTAACAAAAAGAATACCATAAATAATTTAAATTCCTCAATGGACAAGGGTAATGAAGTTCTGGTTAAACTATCATTTTAGCAATATATAAGAAAGAAAGAAAGAAAAGTGTATAAAAAGGATAGGACGAAAAATATGTTTAAAAAAAATAATAAAGATTTCAAAACTAAACAGAATTGCAGAATATTTAGTATTGATATTAGTGGTGCACTTCCTTATATTTACGTACAATACATAATTAATTTAACGGAAGAACTTCACTTTCTCTCTTGTCGCGTTCGCAATTTTTTTTTTTTGTTGTTGTTGTTGTTGTTTGTTTGTTTGTTTTTCTTTCAGCTGGTAAAAATCAGCGAGAAGCAGATTTCATTTATTTACTGTTAGTGCGCGGCGCGCGAATAGTGATAAAGTCGCCAATCTGTAAGCCGGCCTTGTTAGGCTTAGTTTATCCGCCGTGTGAGAACAGCTCGGTTGTAAAATGGTGGAAATTAGCTTGGCTTTTCGACTGGGCACCAATTCGGGCTCTAAATCTAACAGGATGCGTCAGCTCCTATTATAGAAGCCTTAGCTCTTACAAACTAACAAACTTTTCCTCTTTATAATATAGGTATAGATTACATAATATATAAACTGTGTCTTGATTCCGGGTGATGACCATCTATTTGATATCATTACTTTTGAAATCGGTTCAGTAGTTCCGGCGATTAGCCCCTATAAACAAATAAATATTTCTTCTTTATAATATACACTGATGTCCAAAAGTTAAGCATAATTGGTAATTAAGTAATTATTTTTAAGTAATGAAAGAAATATAAATCGAAATGTGGTGAAACTCCAGGTGTGTAAACAAAATAGTACGCGTCAAATATTTTCACGAAGAGTTTTCCCCGAAATCAAACAGGGGACCGTCAACAAATTGAAAAAGAACGAAGATCTTTTGGATAACCCTGTCAAAACTAATAGCAAAAGTGTTCAAACTGCACATTATGATTAATTGGCTTATTGTAATGTACTGTGTTTATTTTTATAAGGATAGCATGTACACTCGTAGAGAAATTAAGGTTTTTATAAAAACAGTCCTAAATTTTTCCAAGTTTTTTGTATAATTTGCAGAGTTCTTATTATAAAATAATGTTCTTTTCTGAAAATATGACAAACATCATTGTACACAATACCCTGTCATCAGAATTTAAAAATAATAAAAATTGTATGAAAAATGAGTATGTTTAGTAAATAATTTTTCATTGCGCATGCGTCAACGATATCAAAATGTTATTTGCATATTGTGTTAGCAAATTTTTAGAGCAACTTCTGTAAAAGTTTCAAAAACATAGCTTGAAAATTTTGAAAATGGGAGCCTATAGAATCAACTCAAAATCCGTTATTCCTAAAGGAAGCAAAAAAATCAGGGGTTTTACCTAAATATAGTTGTACGTGCAATATTGTGTAGGTACTAAACAATGGAATATGGATACAGCCCCTCATCTTTTTGCTTCATTTAGGGAATAAAGGATTTTGATCTCATTCTATCAACGATAATTTTCAGAATTTTTAATCTATGTTTTTGAGACTTTCACAAAAGTTGCTCTATACATTTAACTAACATAATATGTGTCAGAAATAACGTATCGTGCGTGCATGTTTTGTGCCCAAATCGGACCGACAACTATCTGTTTGTGAAATATGCAGCGTCATAGTTTGTGAAATGTGTGACTTTTCTGTGAGGCATGTTTATAACAGAGCATAACTATATTATTAATCAAGAAAGCAAAAACATCTGTGGTGAAATGCCGCAGGAAACCCCTTTCAAACTGTGAAGATAGTTTATCGCACCAGTGCTAGATGGCAGCACCATGCAGAAACGTTGCGTCGGAACGCTGTCGTCACAGGAATAAACAGAAATTAAAAAACTGCTGAAATATGCAACTTTCTTTTGTGTGCTTTTTGACTTTAAAACAATGTAAGACAGTTTAATCTTCTCTGTAATTTTATTTTCTTATAATACTTCCAAGCCTTGGGCTGGAAGCCAATAATTGCATAAATTATCACTTAATGTTGCTCTTATCATCATGTAAACTAGAGGTTTCATATATTAACCTGGATTAATTAAATAAACCGAGAGTTTCATCCTACAACAAAGTGCTGTCTGGATTAATAGTGAACAAATTTATTAATAACTGATTTAATTAGTCTTTTCGCAGATGCAGACATCAGCCAGCAGATGAAACCATTTACTGATTGAATGAAAACTGCAAAAGGTAGGAAACATTTTCTCCATTAATTATTCAGAATTAAAATGATGGAGTGATAAATCGTAAGTCGAACTCATAACAACCTTTTTTAATAATATGCAAATGAAATTTTAATAGCGTTCATGCATGCGCAGTAAAAAATTATTTAGTAAACCTGCTCATTTGTCATACAATTTTTATTATTTTTTAATTCTGATGACAGGGTATTGTGTACAATGATGTTTGTCATTTTTTCAAAAAAAGAACATTATTTTATATTAAGAACTCTGCAAATTATAAGCAAAAAACTTAGGACTGTTTTTATAAAAACCTTAATTTCTCTACGAGTATACATGCTATCCTTGTAAAAATTAACACAGTACATTACAATAAGCCAATTAATCATAATGTGCAGTTTGAACGCTTTTGCTACATTAATTTTGACAGGGTTATCCAAAAGATCTTCGTTCATTTTCAATTTGTTGACGGTCCCCTGTTCGATTTCGGGGAAAACTCTTCGCGAAAATATGTGACGCGTACTATTTTGTTTACACACCTGGAGTTTCAGCACATACCGATTCATATTTCTTTCATTACTTAAAAATAATTACTTAATTACCAATTATGCTTAACTTTTGGACACCAGTGTAGGTGTAGCCGACAAAATATATAGCCTATATTTAATTACGGGTAAGCACCATCATTTTGGCACCATTACTTTTGAAATCGATTCGGTAGTTCCGTAGATTTGCGCCTAGAAACAAACAAACTTTCCCTCTTTTTAATATATAAGTATAGACAAAGAAGAACTTAATTTAACAAGAGGTTAAATTTTTCTTTTGAATTTTTCTTGCAGCAACTTACACTGATAGATGGAAACATACTTCAACACTTTTGTTCAGCCCTGTAGTCTACCTACTACTTTTATTACTCGAATGTATTTTACTAAAATTTAGTTCAATTAAAAATGCTCTCTGTACTACTTAAATTACATTTTCGGAAATTATCATCCTTAGGCGGACCCTGTATCCAGTTCTTTGAGTGACCCGGTATATCATTTTATCTATATTCCACAAACATTTCTTAGTGAACTGAATGCAGTTCAAAGTAAAAATGCATAACTTATATAAAAACAACCTTTAAGTAAATTACGCTCATATTCGGTAACTTTTCCAGGCTCTTTTGTGTAACCCTGTATATCTAAACAATGTAACTATTAGCATTTATACACACGATATAATGTGCATACACTTAATGAAACTTAATAGCACGTATCATTGTTAAAAATCAATCTCATCCATCCAACAGCCATTATCCATAATGTACTGTACTTTGGATAGAATATATTATTTGAAATCTTTTATGTGTCCCTGTAAATGCTATACAGTTCGTATTATGCGTGAAATAATTCATATTGATTCTTATGGAAATATATCAATTTGATTATACATGAAAACATTTATCATAGTTAAAATATGTCGCAAACGATTCTCCCCTTTATTACTATGTAATAAAATCCATTTTTGCGTGGCCCTGTAAATAAAAAAAAACTATTCTTTTCACTGCATATTTTAGCGCATTTCGTAGATGCATATGAATTAGAATATTTTTCGCCGGTTGTAACATCTTTAAAATTCTTTTGAAACGATTTTTCCCCATGTAACGGAAAACTTTTGACTGTCCCTGTAAATAAAGTAACCACGGTAAAAACTTCATTTTCAATAATCGAGTATATTTACGTGAATTAGAGAGCGAACAGACGGACAGACAGCCGAAAGAATAAGCACGTTTGAACTTTGCTGGAAAGTGTTAAAAATCCCACTAGACATTCTCATATTCCTTTGATGCATTAATAAGTTAATTGAAAAAAATTTCTTTGCAGTTTCTACCAAGCAATAGTTAAACTAATTAAATGAAAAACTGTTTAAACTAAATATGATAAAACTAGCTTACGATTTGAATTATTCAAACGGTTTAACCAGTTTAAACCATTTAAACTGTTTAAGTAGTTCAATCAGTTTAAACCGTTTAAATGATTTAACCGGTTTACATGGTTTGAACATTTTAAACCGATTGAACGGTTTAATCAGTTTAAACCATTTGAATGATTTAATCGGTTTACACGGTTGAAACAGTTTAAAACCATTGGAGGGTTTAATCGGTTTAAACGGTTTAATCAGTTTAAACTATTCAAACTGGATAAATCATTTGAACTAATTAAATTGCTTAAACTGATTAAACTGAAATAAGAGTTTAATAAATCTTAGAATAAGACGAACTGGTTACATTAATAAAATTTAATTTTTAATAATCACTAAATGATAGAGAGGCCCACTCATTGGAGAATCAAACATTTATGTTTACTTCAGTATGCGGAATTCCAGACATAGAAAGTTTCTCCGAATATTAGAATGTTTATACTTGCGTTTTAATACCTTCCAAAATAGTTGAAAAATATTTATGCTTTCGATTTGTCTGTCCGTCTGGCTGGATGACTGTCCGCGCTTTAATTCTCGTAAATATTCTCGGATTACAATGATATTGTTGGGCGTTATTGACATTTACATTATCGCGAAACTTATTGAAAATGAAGTTTCTATCATGATTAATTTATTTACAGGGACGGTCAAAAGTTTTTCGCTACATTAGGGCCTATGGAGAAAAAATTTCTCAAAGAAGTTTAAAGATGTTACATGCTATATTGATTAGTTTTTATTTACAGGGACAGTTAAAAGTTTTCCATTATATTATAGCCTACATGGAAAAATCGTTTCGATTGAATTTTAAAGAAGTTACACCCGGTCAAATATATTCAAATTTATGTGTATTTAATGTGCACTAAAATATGCATTCTGTATAATATGCAGTGGAACGAATAGTTATTAATCATTTACAGGGCCACTCAAAAGAATTCTATTGCATAATAATAAAGGAGGTAATTATTTGGGACATATTTTAATTATGGTAAATGATTTTAGGTATAATCAAATTGATATGCGTCGCCGAGGCTTAATATGAGTTATTTCATATGTAATACGAAGTGCATAGCATTTACAGGGACACAAAAAGGATTTCAAATAGTATATTCGATCCGAAGTACTATAAATTATGAATGATGGCTGTTGGTTGTAAGAAATGCATTTTAAACGCTTCCCAAGAAAGTGGAAAAGCGTTTATGATTTCGGTTTGTCAGTCCGTCTGTCCATCTAGCTTACTGTCAGCGCTCTAACTCCCGTAAATATGCTTCGATTGCCCTGAAATTTTCGGAGTCGTTATTGACGTTTACCCTAGCACAAACCCTATGTCAAATAAGTTTCGAGCATGATAAGTTCATTTATAGGGACAATCAAAAGATACCCGTCACATAACGGCCTATGTGAAAAATTCGTTTCAAATGAATTTTAAAACTGCTGCACTCTGTCAAACTTATTTCAATTTACATGCATTGCGAATTGCATTAAAGTATACATTTTATAAAATATGCGATGAAAAAAATAGGTATTATTTATTTACAGGGTAACAGAAAAAAAATCCATTACACAATGTTAAAGGGGAAATTGTGTGCGAGGTATTTTAGTTATATTAAACTGTTTTATGAATAATAAAATTGATATACATAACTGAGGCATAATATAAATTATATGATGTAGTACGAAGTGCACAAAAATTACAGGGACTCTTAATAGATTTCAAATAGTATATGCTTTCCCAAGTACGGTATGTGTATCCGATGATTGCTGACAAATAGATTAAAAGCATGCTTAACACTTTTCAGCAATGTTGAAAATTATTTATGCTTTCGGTTTGTCTGTCCACATGTCCGCGCTCTAACTCTCGGAAATATACTTGGATTGCATGAAATTTTTGGATGTTAATGACGTTTATGCTAGTACGAATCCTTCTGAAAATGAATTTTCTACCATAATTGGTTTATTTACAGGGACAGTCAAAATTTCCCGTTACATTACGGTCTATAAAGATAAACCATTTCAAAAGAATTTCAAACATCCTGTGAAAATATTCAAAAGTGATTTTGAAGTTGAAGGTGAGTGTGAAGTTGAAGATGCGTGTAAAGTTGAAGATGGGTATGAAGTTGAAGGAGAAGATGAGTGTGAAGTTGAAGAGGAGCGTAAATAAGAAGAAGCTGAAGTTGAAAGTGAGTTTGAAGTTGAAGGTGAGTATGAATGTGAAGGTGATTGTAAATTAGAAGATGGTGAAGTTGAAAGTGAGTGTGACGTTGAAAGTGAGTGTGAAATTGAAGGTGAGTATGAGTGTGAAGGTGCGTGTGAAGATGAATATAAGTGTAAATAAGAAGACTGAATTTAAAAGTAAGAGTGAAATTGAAGATAAGTGTGAATAAGAAGATGGTGAAGTTGAAGGTGAGTGTAAAATTGAAGGTGAGTATGAAATTAAAAGTGAAGATGAGTGTAAAGTTGAAGGTGAGTATGAAGTTGAAGGTGAATATAAGTGTAAATTAGAAGATGGTAAAGTTGAAAGTAAGTCTGAAGTTGAAGGTGATTGTGAAGTTGAAGAGGAGTGTAAATTAGAAGTTGGTGAAGTTGAAGGTACTTTACACTCATCTTCAACTTTACACTCATCTTCACCTTCAATCTCACACCCACTTTCAATGTCATGAGTGTGAAGGTGAGTGTGAAGTTGAAGGTGAGTGTAAATTAGAAGACGGTGAAGTTGAAAGTGAATGTGAAATTGAAGATGAGTTTGAATAAGAAGATTGTAAAGTTGAAAGTGAGTGTGAAGTTAAAGGTGAGTATGAAGTTGAAGGAGAACATGAGTGTAAAGTTGAAGATGAGTATGAAATTGAAGATAAGTGTAAATAAGAAGATGGTGAAGTTGAGGATGAGTGTGAAGTTGTTGGCGACTGTGAGTGTGAAATTGAAGATGAGTATAAATTGGTGAAGTTGAAAGTGAGTGTGAATTAGAAGATAGTGAAGTTGAAAGCAAGTGTGAAGTTAAACATGAGTGTAAATTAGAAGATGGCGAAGTTTAAAGTAAGTTGAAGGTGAGTACGAAGTTGAAGCTGAAGATGAGTGTAAAGTTAGAGATGAGTCAGCGGATGTTGTTGTTTCTCATCGCACTCAGTGTCCCGTTTTCTTTGCAAATGCGATAGATTGTTTAGAACAAGCCGTCAAAGAGGACGTTTTGAATCGCATTTTCCGACGAAAGCAGAAGGAACAGTCGGCGAAAGGGAGAAAAAGGCGTGATCACGTGATCGAAAATGCTTCTAGCTCAATAGATAATAGATTGATCAAAAATTGGAAAACTAAGTTCGATTCCAAACCGCTTCCATGGTCAGGCTTTGCAATTTTTTATCTTCTTCGTTGAAAAATGTTTTTCTGAATGTGTCAAAACGTTTTGCGCTAGTTGAGCAAAGCAGTTGAGAACAACTTTAAGGCTGTTCTCAAATTCAGACGGGCAACTTCATGACATAAGTTTCAACTTACTTTTGTTCGGAAATGCATGAAGTGAGCAGATATTGCTTTTCAGAAACTATGTCATGGAAATGTGTTTTTTGTTCTTTTGTAAACACAATAGATCTTTTATAAAAATATGTCTAAGTGGACGTTTTGAACTAAATTTCCGCGCAAAAGTAAAATAACCAATTCAACGGGAGTGAAAATTTCATTGTCAAGTCACCGAAATCGCTTCTAACTCAAATGACAATTGATTTATGAAAAAAAAAAATAGAAAATTCAGTTCTTTCCAAATCAAACTTTCCAATTTGATGTATCTTTCTATTAAAAAAATGAGCTAATAAATGTGTCAAAACATTTTACGCAAGTTGATCAGAGCAGTCTTAACCTACCAAAATTATGAGTTGAGTTACTCCTTGGTTACGAATATGAAAAATAAACATCACAGTAAACTATTTTGATACTATTCTGTTATCCCCTCGACCAATTTCGCCAAAATATACAAATCGCCAAACTCATAGCCAAATATTGACATATTTCATTTTAAAGAACGAAAAAATAAATAATGGAATATTAATAAAAATACAAGTAAAAAGTCGAAATAAAATCACTTAATGAAGTTTTAAACACGTGCATCATAAATAATATCATTGAATATGACATTCACGGTCATCCATTATTGTCATTTAATCTTATGGTTTGGCGATAATTTTTTAGTCGACGGGATGACCAAGTAGTACCAATATTTTTTAATATTTATTTTGGACACAATCCCCTCAAACAATCTTTTACTACTTCTTTTCGCAATTTATAAAACTGACTCTTTTGTTATAAAAGCAGAATGGGAATACATGCAGCTTTTTGCCTCGTTAAAAACGATGGTATATATTTTTTTTTTTCCAAACCATCGCACACACATCTCCAAACTATTTTTATAAAACCACATAACAAAACCACCACCCATTTTAATTGCGACGTTATTCAATGGCAAAACTGAACACGGAAATTGCGGAAATATATATATATATATATATATATATATATATTCACCCCCCCCTTCTTCCCCTCATTTCACAATGGATGTTAATGAAAGTTAAAATCTCATTTAGAAAAATTCATTAACACTTTTGCAAAGAAGAAAAAGACAGTTCATGAATACATATATGTATAGGCTTTAAAGAAAAATAAAAAAAAAGTAGCTTTACATATTCTTTTTTTTTTTTTTTTTTTTTTTTTTTTTTTTTTTTTTTGTTGTTGCTTTAACTTTTTTTTACGGTTGCAGCGAGATTAATTAGAAGCCTAAATTTTTTTAGTTAATTGGGAGTATTCTTTTATTTTAATGATGATTTTCGTAGTGACATGAGAATCTTTATTGATAATAAGGTTTCTTATCGTGCAGCGTAGCAAATGAGGTGCGTTCATACGATAACGAAGTTTTAAAAATATCACTTTCGTATATCAACCTCATAAATTGTAAATAGTTAATTACAATTAAAATGCGCACCAAACAATGTTCTCCCTATACCATTATGTAATGGAATACTTTTGTGTGGCCTTGTATATCTATAACAAATGTTCTTTGCATCACAGATTATGCAAAATGCATATTATAATATGTATTTGATAGATGAATATCAATTTTATTATGTTCGAATTGAGTGTAACACCATTAAAATGCATTTGAAACATTTTCCCCATTGACCGTAATGTAACGGAATTCTTTTGATTGTCCCTGCAATTGTATTATGTATCCGATTTTCACAAAATTTGAAATGACTCGACAAAATTATGTAATAATTATGTATTTTAAATTTCAAACGATTAAAATGCATTTGAAACTTTTTTCTCATTGACCTTAATATAACGGAATACTTTTGATTGTTCCTGTAAATGAACTTATATATCCGAGTTTCATAAAATTTGGAATAACTCCACAAAATTATGTAATAATTGTGTATTTTAAATTTCAAATGATTCGGTTGGGTAGTTTTTGCGTTGTTATATGCGGACGGACAAACGGACGGATTGAACGACAACAATAGGTGCTATGTATTTACATATCTACGAAGGAACCTAAAAAGTAGGTTTTTTTTTTTTTTTTTTTTTTTTTTTTTTTTTTTTACGGTTGGAGTGAGATTAATTAGAAGCCAAAAATTTTTTAGTTAATAGGGGAGCATTCTTTTGTTTTAAGGCCCCTGTCCTCGCTCGAGGAAACGCTCGCGAGCTAATGCTATTCCTATGGGGAAGCATTTTTCTAATAACTCTTTCGCATTTTCACATTTTTGAATAATTTTTTTTGCATTGGATAGCTGAGGTGCATGCCGATAGCGCACCTTTTTTACTTTTTCGATTTTGGCAGCAGATATTTTTTACAAGGTTAGTTTCACTTTTAAAACCGGTTTCGAAACTGAAAGTGCTTTTTAAAAAATATATCTGCAACCAAAATCGAAAAAGTAAAAAAGGTGCGCAATCGGCATGCACCTCAGCTATCCATAGCAAAAAAATAATGATTCAAAAATGTCAAAATGCGAAAGAGTTATTAGAAAAATGCCTCCCCATAGGAATAGCATTAGCTCGCGAGCGTTTCCTCGAGCGAGGACAGGGGCCTTAATGATGATTTTTATAGTGACACGTGGGTCATTAGTGATGTTAAGGCTTTTTAGAGAAAAATGCGCTATTTATTTTTAGTTTTTTTTTTCTTCGTTCTATTTTCCTTAATTTTTATTTTTACGTTGAACTACATTAAGTTTACTAAGAAATGTTTGTAGAATATAGATAAAATGATATACAGGACCATGCAAAGTATTTTTGTATGAACTAAATTTTAGCAATATACCTTCTTATAATAAAGCTACTAAGATAAACTACAGGGTTGACCAAAAGTATTCAAATATGTTTCCATCTATCAGTATAAATTGCTGAAAGAAAATTTTCAACCAGATAGGCGTTTTCTTACAAGACTAAATTTACTTATTATATAGTATATATATATCAACCGACATATCAAATACACGGCTGTTTAAAAGTATTGGAATACATATTTGGTTATAGACAGTAGCATATTATTTCCCCAGATAACAAAGTTTTGTTAAAGATTTCAGGAAGTGTTTGAAAGTGCTTCATAATCTATGCTTCGCATGATGCTACGCATGATTTTTCTTACTTGTTTTATCTTTGTTGTTTTAAATTTTTTAGCGGTCGCAGTAAAATTAATTAAAAGCCAATTTTTTTTTTTTTTTTTTTTTTTTTTTTGTTAATTGGGGAGTATTTTTTCGTTTTAATGATGATTTTCGTTGTGACGTTAAAATTTCTCAGAGAAAAATGTGCTATTTATTTTAGGTTTTTTGTCTTCGTTCTATTTTCTTTAAAGTGACCTCGATGTTCAGCCATTTTTTGAAAAACTAAATCTATAAATCACGCTGGATTTTAAAAATAAATAAATAAATAAATAAATAAATAAATAAAACTTCTTGTGAAATTAAGAAGTGAATTCCGCAACTTTCTTTATTTTGTTCGTTTCCTGATTGGTCTATGCTTAATGTCCAAAAATGGCTTACTTCTATTTTTTATTTTATTCGTCTTCTGATTGGTTCATGTTTGAAGTCCAGAAATGAAATACTTCTGTTGCCAAGAAAATACTTCTGTTGTCAAGATTATAAAAAAAAGTCTTACAAAAACTACAATAAAATTAATAACTTAAAAACCAATTCAAATAAATTGCATTTAAAAGTACATTTTTTTTTCTTTATAAGACGGTGTAAAAAATGTAAATCTGCGATGTTTAGAAGTTTAAAAATTTGCAGAACCGAAAATTGCAAAACTAAAATTTCGTTTAAAATTTGTGTATGATTGGTACAGGAATATTAATTTTTAATCCATGGCGCATTTTATAGGGTTCTATTTTATTGTGTAAACCACGTGATGATCATCGTAAAAATGATGTTTATTATTATTATTATTATTATTAATAATTTAAGTATAGGATTCATTTATAAGTCTTTTAAAATTTTAGTCTTTGAAAATATAATCTTTCGTTGTAATATGTTAATTTACAATTTCTTTTTATTTTTTTTCTTCATTCTGTTTCTTTAAAGTAATCTCGATGTTCAGCCATTTTTGAAAAAACAAAACTATAAATTACTCTGGATTTGACGAAGAAAAAGAAACCGTGAAAACTTCTTGTGAAAATAAGAAGTGGCTTTTGTCATTTATCAAACGAGTTAAAGTATAAATTTACTTTTTACTTACTGAAATCATAGTGTAAAAAGAGGATTAAAATTATGTGTATATGTGTGTGTGGTCAGATACAATAAGAGTTAGAATTAGTTACAATGAAGAAGAAAAAAAAAATCTCAAATTGTCTGGGAAAAAACTGTTAATTTTGGCGAAAGCTCGAAAACTGTTTCATTTACATAAAATATTTGTCATTTTTCACAGATGTGTATCTGTAAAAATCTGTAAATATAGAGCTTTTCTGCAAAAATTATAAAACCTACATTTTTTTTAAAATTACAAAAGAGAATTGTTTCCGTTAAAACATACTTTTTTTCAGCAGAAAAAAAAAAAAAAAATAACAATTAGATTTTTTTTTTTTTTTTTACAGTGTAGAGTTTACTGTCAAAATTAACAAAGATTTGATGCCCAAAAGACATAAGATGAGAAATTGCGAGAATGGGGAAAATTAATGGGGTAAAGCAAAAATTGGGTGGAAAGAAAAAAAAAACACTTAAATCTCAGCCTTTAGCGAGAAACAAAAGGTATATTTCAGAACGATAACCTAAATGGTTCAATATTAAGATTTAACATACCTTACAAATAAGGTTTAAAGAAATTTAAGTTATTATACATATATATATACTTATTAAGCAATACAATATGATTAAGAGTGATTTAATCATTGAGATTTTATAATATTGTTACGAATTTTGTAAATAGTTAGTGTTTGTACTGTAAAATAATGTAAATAATCTTATTAAGCTCCATTTCTTTACTAATATTAGTTTTTGTTACATTGTCTCTGTTATCAAGCAAACTTGTCTATTATTTTCACTGAATGTCAATGGCAGCTTTGCGAAATATTAGAGATATCGCCAAGTTGGCGTCACTTTTGGCGACTAATTTTGGTCGCCAAATTTGCGACAAACTTGGCGATTGTTGGCGATGGTAACCCTTCCCTATTTATGGTAACCCGACCTTAGATATACTGTTTGTTGTTCCGTGGATTTTTCGAGTAGGTTCTAGAAATATCCCGCACATGCTCCGAACCTATATAAGAAGAGAAGCGATGCGAGCTGTGGTTATTATTTACCAGTCAGTCATTGAGTGAGCTACTAGAGATTGTCCAAGCAAGTTTGCTTGATGTATTGAGTTTTATCTACGTTGTTTTGAATGTGATATAGTGTTGAGACATTGTATAAAGAGTCTCTGCGACCTATATTTGTACTTGTTCGATAGATTTAAACAGTTATTTTGGAATATCTTGTAATATTTGTGAGTTTCGAAGACTCTGTTGTTCTGAAGATCTGTAAATAAATTATTTTCTACTTTTCTAAGAGAAAAGAGTTTGAAGTTGTCTAACCATAAGATCGAAAGAACACTATATACGCTGCAACATTTGGTGTCAGGAGTCGGGATATTATGGCGAAAACAAGAACAATGGATGGTCAACTGAAAGAACTGTTAGAAGCTATTAATGGAATAAAGGCAGAATTGACGAAAGGCCAAGAAGAGTTGGCGGAAAAAATGAATAAAGGCCAAGAAGAGTTGGCGGAAAAAATGAATAAAGGCCAAGAAGAGTTGGCGGATAAAATGAATAAAAACGAAGAAAGAATGGAACAGTTGACAAATAAAATTGATAAAGGCCAAGAAGATGTGACTGAAAAGATTAATAAAGGCCAAGAAGAAATGAAGAAAACTTTAGAAGAAAAGTTCTCGTCGGTAGAGAGAAGAATAGGCTCGGTAGAAGAGAAAATAGAGGAAGTAGAAGAGAAAATTCAGAATGAAGTTAGTAATGTTGAACAGAAAATGGAAAGAAAAATGGCGGAAGTAGAAGAGAAAATTCAGAATGAAGTTTGTAACGTTGAAGAGAAAATCAGTAACGTTGAAGAGAAAATACTAGGTGAAGTAGATGAAAAGCTAAATAAAAAAGTACAAGATCTTGAGAAGAAACTTTCAGCGTCTAGTGGTAATTATGAAGAATTTAGGAATCCGTCTGCTTCTCCCGTGCACATTAAGCTGTCGACATACGATGGAAAGAGTTCCTGGCAAGTTTACAAGACCCAATTCACCATTGTAGCTGAAGCGAACAAATGGAGTGACGAGGTGAAAGCTTGTCAACTGGCAGCATCTTTAAGAGGAGAAGCCGCCGACGTGCTGCAAACATTGCCCGATATGACGCAACTCAATTTTGAGACTCTAAGTTGTGCACTTGAAATGAGATTCGGCGAAAAATTCTTCAAGGATTATACGAGAATACAAATGAAGAGCCGCCATCAAAAATCGAGTGAAACCCATCGAGATGACATAACATGGAGAGAGAAACGACAGCCTCTTTTTGGCCCCAACATAAAGTCACGTGACACCGGGACGATTTTCTCGCGCAGAAGCTTGACCGCAGTTTTCGTCCATTGGATTTATATGGGGTTGCTTGCAAAACAAATAATTTGACCGTTTTATTTTTTATCTTTTAATTAATAATGATGATATATTGCAGTGCATGCAGATGTAAATCAAAATATGTCAAAGGAGGAAGTATAACCTTCCATAGGAAAGTCTTACATTTATTTTTTTAATTTATTTTATTTAAAATAATAATAAAAATTGTGATTTGAAATAGTGTTATTTGATAATGATTGGTTTTTGCCTCGTAAATAAAGCATATCAGTTTTATTTTTTATTTATATTTTTTTTTTTACACTGATATTTGTCCTTTTATTTGTGTAAAGTACGTAAGTTTTAAATCACAATAACTTTATTATTTATTTAAATAAGTGAGAAACTCTTGTTTTCTATCTTGCGACATTTTTTGCGCCAATTTGTAATTTTCCTCTCTCATGTAATGTATTTATTTGTATTTATGACTGCTGTAAATCTTTCTCAAATTATTTGTAATGATCGCATATAAAGGGCTTTGCATATATAACGTTATTATTTTAGATGAAAGGGGAGGGTCTGGCACATGTTATCGTAAGATATATCTAGATGGAGGGGGGTTTGCCTTTTGATATCGATATCATTTTGACTCAATCAAAATTGTCTCTTTTTATTAGTAACATGGCTTTTTTTCAAAACAGTATATTATCTTTTTTTAGTCTATTGTCTATTTTTATGAAAATACAAAGTTATTATTAAAATCATTAAATTATTTAAAATTATCGAATTCTAAAACATGGTATACCCCAGTATTTGACATTCCTATTAATGTTCATATGTGAAAATCTTATATAATCACGGTTTGAGAAACCATATGTGAAGTGTGTTTGGAAATGAAGCTTTAGTTTACTAATAAATAAAAGAGAAAGAATGTTGTCTACTTGTTTTGTTGATAAGGATTTCTATCTGACCCTTTTTCCCCCTCCCTTCCTTCGTTCGGGGGGCAAATTCAATAAGAATTTATTACTGTTGAATGCATTATGTAACAAAAAGCTATTATAAAATACTTTTAATAATAACTTTTTTAGTAATTTTATTTGAATAAAGCGATATTTTATTAAATTTTCTTCATTTGAATCGATAAAGTATGCGAATCAGTTTTGTATATTACTCCAAACAAAAGAACAAATTATAAATATATATATATAACTTTTTGATAGCGATATCATTACCGACGGGGGGGGGGGGGGGGGGTGAAGGATGATAACGTATGATATCGAAAGGGGGGAAGGGTTCCAAAATTACCATAAAGTTGATAACGTTATATTTCCACAGCCCCAAAGTAATTTTTAAAGATGCATTTAATAAATAAAAAAAATAACATTTCAAAAGTTTTTTTTATTATTATTAAAGTTTTTCTAGAATTATTATTACAAAAAAATATATATTTACTCGAATTTGGAAAAAATTAAGGAAACAATCTTAATTCTGTCGTCAAATTATCGTAATTTTTAGATAAAAACAACAATTCTTTTTTCATTTTTTCAAAAAGGGAAAAAAAACTGTGGAAATTAATGCTTGAGCTAATTAATATGAAAAATATATGTAAAAATATGAACGCAAATTAAAATTTTCATTCATAATATTAAGATAATATAAAGATAAGATTGTCTTAAATTATTGTTTTGAAATGCAGAGTTTTTAAATAGTGAAGACAAACACTATTTTGCATGTTTTTTATACATTTTTTTTGTTTTTAAATCTGTGATATAGTATTATATATGAGCATAAGAATTCTTTTGATAAAAATTAACTAGTGAAAATATTTGAGGAAGATGTTTCGTTGCGCATAACACACAAACGAAAGTTAAAAGATGATAACGTATGTTATCGAAAGGGGGGGGGGGGGGGGGAGTGTTCCAAAATTACCATAAAGTTATTTGCCGCAAAGCAAATTGGACTTTGATAAAAATCCGAATACTCTGAAATATTTAATTAATTTTTATAAAACATTTTCAGATTAAACTAAGAATAAAAACTTATATTCTTCAAGTAAACATAGAGATTACAACATATATATTTATATATTTCCCTGTTTTATTATCTTTAATTCTTTAATTCCTTATCTTGTAATTTATAATAAATAAATAAATAATTTTTATTTATTTATTTATTTTTTATAAAAGATAGCACTTCATCTTTTATTTTCGTTTTCTCACTTGTAAAAGATACAGTCTTGTTTTATAATGTTTATATGTATCTATATTAATCATTTAACATCAATAATTTTACTGTGAATGGATTTCCCGGCGCCAAAGAGTACAAAATCACCAGTCTTGCATACCTAAATACCGAACACACGTGACACATGTCTACCCCACTTTTCAAAGCTACGGTGAAGGGAGAAGAGCGGTCCATGTATTTCATGTCGATGGTGAAACCCTTCAAGAGTTTGCCTCGGAAATTGAACGGCTTGCAAATTTAGCATTCATTGACTGTCCAACAAATGTACGGGAAATGCTCTCACTGCAATATTTTGTAGACGGAATAAAAGATCCAGAAGTGCAGAGAGCGGTGCGAATGGCAGATGTACAGGATTTAAAGGCTGGTTAAAGTTGGAAGCAGCTACACAAGCCAGCCGAAGAGATCGTCATTCAGTCCGAGGGGCAACGGTGAACAAAAGCTCAGACACTGAGATCGACTTCTTGAAAGAAATTAGGAAATTAAATCAAGAGATTGAAGCTTTAAAATATGGAAGAACAAGCGCAAGAAGACAGAATCTCACGTGCTGGGGATGCGGTGATACAGGACATCTCCGAAGAAATTGCCCCAAAATCCACGAACGTGAGATAAATTCAAACAGTCAGCAGGGAAACTAAATTTTGGCCATCTCGCGGGGCGGAGGTTGCCAGAGAATGAAAAGCCCCACCTGAAGATCCTCCAGATATCAAAAATGAGTGGCGGTGATAATGAATTATATGTGATAGGCTTTATTAACGGAATTCAATGCCGTATGATTGTCGATACAGGAGCCAATGTGACAATAATAAGAGAAGATTTCGCTCGAAAATTGAAATCTAAACTCATCTGGACTCCACCCTGCGTTACCCTGCAAACTGTGACGGGCGACAAGATAGTCATATATGGAAAGGCCAATTTAACCATCAACTTTGGAGGAAAGAAATATTATCATACGGCATATGTGGCTGACATAACAGATCCTTGCTTAATCGGGCTAGATTTTCTGAAGAAGTTTTGCTTCAAGCTTGATTTCAAAAATAACAAAATGCTCTCAAAATTTGAAGAAGTAAGTCTTTTTGGATTAAATAACGAAATTGAATGTAAACAAGCAGTAATAGCCAAAGAAGACATCAATCTAGATCCAAGAACAGAATTTTTAGTTCCAGCTGTAATTAAAAATGAAACTAATTACCGATTTGGCCATATAGATTATCCAGAAGACAATAGTACACAAGCAGGAGTATTGGTGGCTTCTTCTGTGGTAGACCTCTCGAAAAAGACCATTCCAGTCAGAATTGCTAACATCAGTGATAAGACGAGGACTATCAAGAAAGGAGAGGTGATAGCGTCATGTGCTCCTGTGACGTGCATAAGTCAAAATTCCAGTCACTGTGAGAAATCTTCAGATAATTTAGTCAAGGATTTGTTACAAAATACAGACCTAAATCCAAAACAGATGGAAGCTGCGGAAAATTTAATTAGAGAATTCCAAAGTTTACTTTCCCAAACATCTGAAGACTTTGGACGAACTAAAATGGCACAACACCGAATTGACACGGGAGATCACTCTCCTATTAAACAGCACCCTAGACGATTACCTTTTGCCAAGCAAGAAGAGGTGCAGAATTTAATTAAAGATATGGAAGAAAATGACGTCATCGAACCATCAACAAGTCCATGGGCGTCTCCCATTGTATTAGTAAGAAAGAAGGATGGTTCTACAAGATTTTGTGTAGACTACCGCCGACTGAATGACGTCACCAAAAAGGATAGTTACCCTCTGCCAAGGATTGACGACACTCTTGACACACTTGCGGGAAACACTTGGTTCTCGACTTTAGACCTGAAGAGTGGTTACTGGCAGGTAGAGATCCATCCCGACGACCGCGAGAAGACTGCCTTTACAACGGGACAAGGATTATGGCAGTTCAAGGTAATGCCTTTTGGTCTATGTAACGCACCTGCAACTTTTGAACGCCTTATGGAAACGGTTCTTCGGGGACTGTCATATGAGGCATGTCTTGTTTATTTAGACGATATCATAATCATAGGAAAATCTTTTGATGAACATCTGAACAACCTCAGGCGGGTGCTACAAAAGTTAAAGGAAGCTAATTTGAAGTTGAGCCCTTCGAAGTGCAGTTTGTTTCGCAATGAAGTCGCCTACCTTGGACACATCATTTCGGCGGAAGGAGTTAGGACTGATCCGGAGAAGATATCGGCCGTGAAAAATTGGAGTCGTCCAGCAGATGTTCACCAGCTTCGAAGTTTTCTAGGATTATGCACCTATTACAGAAAATTCGTCAAAGGCTTCTCGATGATTGCAAGACCACTTCATAAATTAACAGAAGCCAATCAAAAATTTATGTGGACACAGGAATGTGACGCTGCTTTCGAAAAGCTTAAGGAGGCCTTGACATCCACTCCAATTCTGTCGTATCCTCAAATCGATAAACAGTTTATACTTGATACGGATGCAAGCAACGAAAGCATTGGCGCTGTACTGTCCCAGGAAATCGACGGCCAGGAGCGTGTTATCGCCTATTTCAGCAAGTGCTTGTCAAAGGCCGAGCGAAACTACTGCGTAACAAGAAAAGAGCTTCTTGCTGTAGTGAAAGCCATAGACCACTTTCATCACTATCTTTACGGTCGAAAGTTCCTGATCCGAACTGATCATGCTTTTCTAACTTGGCTATTGAATTTTAAGAACCCTGAAGGCCAGATAGCCAGGTGGATACAAAAGCTTCAAGAGATTACGACGATATGGAGATACGCCATCGAAAAGGCTCATCACATGGAAATGCAGATGCTCTCTCAAGAAGACCCTGCTCAGAGAATTGTAGATACTGCGACCGGGCTGAGAAGAAATTTAATGTCAAAGGTCCTATAGTAAGACAAGTTACAACTGGGTCTACATCATCGCAAGATCCGTGGAGTGACGAGAGCCTGCGTAAAGATCAACTTGCTGATCCTGAAATTAAGCCAATTCTAGAGCTGAAAGAGGAGTCCAACAGGAAGCCCAGCTGGCAAGACATGGCCCATTACCATCCTACGACTAAACGTTATTGGGCTCTCTGGGATTCCTTACATTTGAAGAACGGCATCTTGTACCGAAAATGGGAGTCTGACGATGGAAAGACATACAGATGGCAACTACTACTCCCTAAGTCGAGAATTTCTATGGTCCTTCAAGAACTGCATGGTAGTCCCACAGGAGGTCATTTTGGTGTAATGAAGACCCTGCAAAAGGTTCGAGAGCGTTTCTACTGGAATAATGTTCGCAGTGATGTGGAGAAGTGGTGTCGAACTTGTGACACCTGTGTAGCACGTAAAGGTCCAAAGAGGCGCACCCGTGGACGATTGCAACGTTATAATGTAGGAGCTCCTTTCGAACGAATTGCTCTAGACATCCTGGGTCCACTTCCTAGAACATCTGATGGCAATAAGTACATCCTCGTTGTCATGGACTACTTCACTAAGTGGCCTGAAGCCTATGCCATTCCTAATCAAGAGGCGGTAACCGTAGCAGACATACTAGTTCAACACTGGGTTTCCAGATACGGAGTTCCTCTTCAAATCCATTCCGATCAAGGAAGAAACTTTGATTCGGCTGTGTTTAAGGAAATGTGCGAACTACTCGGCATGGACAAAACTCGAACAACACCTCTACACCCTCAATCGGTCGGCATGGTGGAGCGGTTCAATCGTACCATCCTAAATAGCCTCTCTCTCCTGGTGTCTAGAGACCAACAGGACTGGGACAAGAAATTGCCTCTTTTCCTGCTTGCTTACAGGAGTGCCACTCATGAGGCCACTGGTTACTCCCCTTCTCAAATGCTCTTTGGTCGTGATCTTCGTCTACCTGCGGATCTTTTGTTTGGCCGTCCTCCTGATGCTCCTTCATCGCCTGAGGAATATGTTGATGAACTCCAGGCGCGGATTGAGGAGATTCATTGCTTAGCGAGGAACCGAATTGGTCTGGCATCAGAAAAGATGAAGACACGGTACGACACAAAAGCAACTGGACATGAGTTCAACGAAGGTGACAAAGTTTGGTTGTGGAATCCGATACGTCGTAAGGGACTGTCGCCAAAACTACAAAGAAACTGGGACGGTCCTTACACAGTCGTCAACAGGCTGAATGACGTCGTTGTACGCATACAAAAATCGCCACACGCCAAACCCAAGGTCGTACACTATAACCGGCTAGCCCCTTATTTTG
The DNA here is from genome assembly GCA_964019185.1 of Maratus speculifer. Taxonomy (NCBI): domain Eukaryota; kingdom Metazoa; phylum Arthropoda; class Arachnida; order Araneae; family Salticidae; genus Maratus; species Maratus speculifer. The sequence goes on along the minus strand of OZ025303.1, from coordinate 5,333,390 downwards.
GCCAAAGTGATTAGAAATTTAAAACTGGAATTTCAGACCACGGTCATGAAAGTCACTTTTTGTAAACATGTAAATAGTAATTAGTTCTTATTTATGTAAATTTTATTATTATTGTTATTATTTATTTATTTATTTATTTGTTTATTTATTTTAAGTGTTTTCCTCTAACTCAAGGATTGCACTGCCCGGGACGTGCAGTCTTTGAGGAGGGGGTAGTGTTACGAATTTTGTAAATAGTTAGTGTTTGTACTGTAAAATAATGTAAATAATCTTATTAAGCTCCATTTCTTTACTAATATTAGTTTTTGCTACATTGTCTCTGTTATCAAGCAAACTTGTCTATTATTTTCACTGAATGTCAATGGCAGCTTTGCGAAATATTAGAGATATCGCCAAGTTGGCGTCACTTTTGGCGACTAATTTTGGTCGCCAAATTTGGCGATATATCGCCAAGTTGGCGACAAACTTGGCGATTGTTGGCGATGGTAACCCTTCCCTATTTATGGTAACCCCCCTTAGATATACTGTTTGTTGTTCCGTGGATTTTTCGAGTAGGTTCTAGAAATTTCCCGCACATGCTCCGAACCTATATAAGAAGAGAAGCGATGCGAGCTGTTATTATTTACCAATCAGTCATTGAGTGAGCTACTAGAGATTGTCCAAGCAAGTTTGCTTGATGTATTGAGTTTTATCTACGTTGTTTTGAATGTGATATAGTGTTGAGACATTGTATAAAGAGTCTCTGCGACCTATATTTGTACTTGTTCGATAGATTTAAACAGTTATTTTGGAATATCTTGTAATATTTGTGAGTTTCGAAGACTCTGTTGTTCTGAAGATCTGTAAATAAATTATTTTCTACTTTTCTAAGAGAAAAGAGTTTGAAGTTGTCTAACCATAAGATCGAAAGAACACTATATACGCTGCAACAATATGGTACTAGTTAGTATAGGAATCATTACAATGATTCAACTATATTAAATTGTAATTTTATTTATATCTATTGAGAGTATCTATTGCTTAACATCTTCCAATAGATATATAATGCATTTAAGTAATTTGTAATGGTAGCAGTCAATTTTTTTTCTACATAATTTTAGAAATAACTATAGTGTCAGGTATATTTTTATCTTTTCTATCAATTTTAATAATGCTATTTATTATGATTTATTTTTAATGTTTTTCTTCACTTAATTCAGGTTTTATGTGCATTGGTAGCCCCAAATTCGTATTAATTTGATTTTTCATTGCGAACGCGAAGATGCAAGGATATGTATTTTACAAAAAAATTAATCGTTATAAATCGAGACTGTACTAAAATGTCGTATAAATGTAAACGCCGTAAAATGATGGTTTACTGACTGTACTTATAAATTATTGGGTAGATACTGAGATCACTGGATCAAAGTATGTTTGATATATTTTATAAAGTTAAAATAGTTAACAAGAAACAAAAATCAAAATATATATTATATACTTTTGCTTTTTAAAAAAAATCAAAATGAGGACATTTTAAAATTAAATAAAAGGCAGAAAAAAAAACCCAGCATTGAACTCTATTTCTTGCACAAGAACCCTCCCATCGCTAATGAGCGAAATTCGTTACTTCTTTAATGTCACATTCCTTAAATAATAATTAAAACAATAGAAGTCTCCTTCTAATTAACAAAAAACTTTCACTCATTAATCTTAATGTCATTGTAAAAAAACAAATTACCACAAATTAGACGAAAATGAAGAATCCACGACACCTCTTTCCTTTTTAGGTGCGTTCGTAATTATGTAAATACGTAGCACCTATTGTTGTCGCTCAGTCCGTCCGTCTGTCTGTCTGTCCGTCTGTCTTTCCGTCTGTCTGTCCGTCCGTCTGTCCGCATATAACAACGCAAAAACTACCCAACCGAATCGTTTGAAATTTAAAATACATAATTATAACGTAATTTTGTCGAGTCATTTCAAATTTTATGAAAATCGGATGTATAGATCAATTACAGGGACATTCAAAAGTATTCCGTTACATTACGGTCAATGGGGAAAAAAGTTTCAAATGCATTTTAATCGTTTGAAATTTAAAACATATAATTATTGCGTAATTTTGTCGAGTCATTTCAAATGTTATGAATATCGGATGCATAGATCAATTACAGGGACAATCAAAAGTATTCCATTACATTACGGTCAATGGGTAAAAGGTTTCAAATGCATTTTAATGATGTTACACTCATTCGAACATAATAGAATTGGCATGAATCTATAAAATATATACTAAAATATGCATTCTGTACAATCTCTGATGCAAAGAATTTTTATTATTAAATTACAGGGCCACACAAAAGTATTCCACTATATACTGCTATACGGGGAAACATGGTTTGGTACGTGTTTTAATTGTATTCAACTATTTCACATTTTATGAAGAAGATATATGTTGCTGAGGTGTAATAAAAATTACTTCCTGCATATTTGCAGAAACGTAAAGATTTCGACTACCGCACTGTATCCGGAGTACGCTCTACTATATCAGCAAGATCTGAATATTTTTAAAGCTTCGTTATCGTACGAACGCACCTCATTTGCTACGTTCACGTGCAATTTCCAACTTGTTCTTTTTAAGCTTAACCTAGCACATATATGGAGATACATTTGCGGTTTTGTGTTTTATTTTTCGCGCATTCCAAAGTTAAAAGTTTTCTAAATCGTGTTTTAAGTCTCATTAACGCTTATTGTTAAAAAGGGGGAAGAAAAAGAGTATTTTTTTTTCTATTAAAATGCTAAGCGACAATTAAAAATGCTAAGTAGTTTTGTTACTGTGTTTTAGAAATAGTTTGGTTTTTAACAAGAGCGAGGATGAATTTACCTCCCTTTTGTTTTTTTTTATTTTAAGAGCCCACATTACTGATTGAAAAAGATTCGGACGATAGTCAATGGGAGCGTTCGTTACAAATATCTCGCTCCAATTTTAATGTTTTTTTTTTTTTTTTTTTTTTTTTTTTTTTTGCATAGGATAGTTGAGGATGATCCACAACCGGCCTAGTTTTTACTTTTTTGATTTTTCAAAACAACATATATAACATATAGCATTTCAATGTAACATACTTTTACAAATGAAATCTTGGACTTACGCTGTAAACATTACAAGTTAAAAGCAAAATATTTATTACTTATCAGCGTGAAAAAAAAAAAAAAAAAAATATTACAGATTAAAAATTCCTAACGTTTCGAACTCAATCTAATGAGTCATCTTTAGAGGTATCTTTTTAAAGGATAAATAATTTACATTAAAAACAGATTGGCATACTATAAATTGACAAAAATTATACTAAATAAACATTAAAGGCTACATCATTAAAATCTATCATAAAGGACCACATCATTAAAATTGGAATTAATCATGGTTATTGTCCAAAAATTATACATAATTTAATCAGCAAGTACAATAGTTATCCTCAAGATGCCCAGTTAACACGCAAATCTTATAGAAAAATTTCATATATTCCTATAATGTTTGAAAGATTAAAGAGAATTTTCAATAAATTTGATATTCATCTTGTAGCCTCCCCTACGAAAAATTTGTTTGCAGCTATAATCAAAAAACAAGATCCCGTTCCATTTTTATTCCAGTCAGGCGTGTATGAAATACCTATAGAACTGAATAATGGTACTGTGACGTCATATGTAGGTAAAACTATGAGGTGGTTATTTGAGAGGATCAAGGAGCATAAAGCCGATTTAAAATTTAATAGACCATCAACAGCTCTGTCCAGGTTATCGATGAAAGGAACTTTAAGAAATGTTTGTTTTGATAAAGTAAAGATTATTCCTCATTGTTCAAATCCGCAAAAAGCACTCATAAGGGAATCTATAGAAATTGGTTTCAGGAAGAAAGAAGTCTGCAATGACAATATGTCCTTTCAAATACCCAATATCTGGTTTAATATTTTAAAAGAAATACTTTTGTAAGTTTCCTCCATGTTTTTGTCGTTGTTGTATTGTCTACTGAGTGATGGCAACTGGTACATGTTTTTATTTTTGAATCTTAGCCTTTAATGTTTATTTAGTATAATTTTTGTCAATTTATAGTATGCCAATCTGTTTTTAATGTAAATTATTTCTCCTTTAAAAATATACCTCTGAAGATGACTCATTAGATTGAGTTCGAAACGTTAGGAATTTTTAATCTGTAATAAATTGTTTTTTTTTTTTTTTTTTTTTTTTTTTTTTTTTTTTTTTTTTTTTTTACGCTGATAAGTAATAAATTTTTGCTTTTAACATACTTTTACTTTTTCAAAAAAGGCAAAATGAGGTCACATTAAAATTAACAAAGATAAAAAAAACATACATTTAACTTACCCGACAAGAAATCTTCCCATCGCTAATGAGCGAAATTCGTTACTTCTATAGTGTCACATTCCTTAAATAATAATTAAAACAATAGGACCTCTCCTCCTAATTAACAAAAAAACGTTCACTCATTAATCTTAATGTCATTGTAAAAAAAAAAAATTACCACAAATTAGACGAAAATGAAGAATCCAAGACGCCTTTTTCTTTTAAAATCTTAAGCCAACATTTATATGGAGATACACTTGCGGTTTTGTGTTTTATTTTTCGCACATTCCAAAGTTTAAAAAAAGTTTTCAAATGGGGCTTTAAGTCTCATCAACGCCCTTTGTAAAAGGGGGGGAGGGGATATTTTTTTCTTTTCACATTTTCCGCCTCCAGTTTTGTTAATGGATACTTGTGACAATTAAAATGCAAAGTAGTTTTGTTACTATGTTTTAGAAATAGTTTGTTTTTTAACAAGAGAAAGAATAAATTTTATCTACTTTTTTTTTATATATATATATATATATACAGCTTGGTTCTTTTTGAACACAGATAAATTATCAAAAACAACTCAATTATAGATTGTAACACACCCCGTAAAATATTTCGAATCATAAATAAATAAATAAATAATGATATTTTGTCACACAGTTTAGAAAAAGCTGCAGAAATAAAAAGAAAATGGCTTTCACTCACAGTTTATCGTTTGCAATTAAACTTTTTACATTTTGGCATGTCTGTTGCTAGGCGACACCTGACAGTATAAATTTAAGTAGCGCTTTATCAAACACTAGGGTTGTGCACAAATAAGTGTTTTAAAATATCGATAACAGTTCTCTCATATTCAAGGATCTTCTTAATTTTTTAACACTTTTAACAAATTCAGTCCGTGCTCTGATTCCCGTAAATACATTTGGATTACCATTCAATTGAAATACATGATTGAGGCATATTTAGTACTGAATATGAAGTGTGTATCATTTATAGTACATTTACAGTGATTTTAGAAGAGATATGTGGAAGGTGCCGTGTGATGTCATTCTTCGCTCCATTCATTAGAATTGGATTTAGAAACCAATTACCTTCTCAGTCGGACCCTTTCTTTCGTTCCCAGATCTCACGCTTCGGAATAATCGGTCCAAAACGCCACCTTTAAAAAGCAACACTTTTGCAACATATTATGAACACATTTTTGGATAGCACCACTTTTGGAACACAGTCACAGCATAAAAAACGTTCTGTATATCAGTTTTTCTAAATCACAACACATTAACGTGTTGTCACATCACATTTTCAAAAGTAAATATTGTGACAAAAAGTGTTCTAAAATATATTTGAATTTGCAGTGTACGATAATATGAAGGATTCCACTTTTTTTCTTCTTCATCAGATATGGCTCCTTAAGGGTGTATTTCGATTCAAACTGCCTATTTTCCGATTTATTTTTGAACTCATTTTTGCTCTCAAATACACCAAACTTTCAAAATCTCCTATTTGGAAAGGACACAAGATGCCGTGATGGTCGATTCTTTGATAAATGCAGAAAATATCGCAAAAAAAAAAAGCAATCAAAAACCGCATTTCGAACCGTTTTTTCCCAAGCGGGAGATTTGAGAACGAAAAAAAGGGGTCATACTGAGAAGATAATTGTTTATAACTCTAATTCTAATGAACTGAACGTAAAAAAACATCACACGGCACCTCATCCGTCCCTTCAAGAATCCTCTCAGCAAATTTCATGTTTCTACATTTAAAAATGTGTCTGAAATTGTATCGGAAAAATTCGAGCTGTTGAAGATGGAAAAGCGTTTTTTCGAATACACCCTTAAGGGTGTTCTCAACTGCTTTGCTCAGCAAATGCAAAACGTTTTGATGCATTTACAAATTCGTTTTTCAACGGAAAAATATAAAATTGGAAGACCTGACGATGGAAGCGATTTGGAATCGAACTAGGTTTTCCACCTTTTAAAGAGTCCTTTACCTATCGAGTTAGAACCATTTTTGATCACGTGATTATGCCTTTTTCTCCCTTTCGTCGACTGGTTTTTCTGTTTTTATCGGAAATTGCAATTCAAAACGCCACTTTTGACGGCTTGTTCTGAAGTATGTCTGGCGTTTGCAAGAAAAACGGAAATGTGAGTGCGATTTAACAGTTCCTGAACAACAACATCCGCTAGTTTCATGCATTTCCGAAGAAAAATAAATTCAAAATTATGTCATAAAGTTTATCCTTTTGATGCAAGGGTGTATTCGAACAAACACTTTTTCACCTTCCAACTGCTCGAAATTTTCCGATACAATTTCAGACATTTTTTAAAGTAGAACACAGGAAACTTGCTGAGGGGACTTTTGGGAGAGGGCGTACAAGGTGCCGTGGGATGTCATTTTACGCTCCACTCATTAAAATTTGATTTACAAACAATTATCTTCTCAGCAGGACCCTTTACTTTCGTTTCCAGATCTCCCATTTCGGAAAATTCGGTTCAAAACGCCGTTTTTGCAATATTTTCTGCCTTTATCAAAGAATCGGCAATCCCGGCACCTTGTGTACTTTCTAAATAAGAGAATGTGAAAGTTGGATGCATTTGAGAGCCAAAATGAATTTGAAAATAAGCAGTTTGAATCGAAATACACCGTTAATAAAAACATTTTTAACACTTCTTTTGTAAACAATCCTTCAAACAATCATTTATTACTTCTTTTCCCAACTTATAAAACTGACTTTTTTGTTATAAAAACAGAATAGAAATTCACCCAGACTTTTGCCTCGTTAAGAACGATGCTATTTTTTTTTTCTACATAAAAGCGCACATACCTCCAAAACTATTTTCCATAAAACCACATAACAAAACCACCACACATTTTAATTGCAACGTTATTGACGGCAAAAATTGGACACGGAAATTGCGGAAAGGAGAAAAAATATATATATATAGTCATGCCCCTCCCCCTCATTTCACAATGGGTGTTTAATAAAAGTTAAAATCTCGTTTAGAATAATTCATTAACACTTTCGAAAAGGAAAAAAAAAACAGTTCATGAATATATATATGTATATGCTTTTAAAAAAATAAAATAAAGTAGCTTTGCATTTTTCATTTTTGTTGCTTCAACTTTTTTTACTGTTGCAGTGAGATTAATTAGAAGACAAAAAACATTTTTAGAGTATTCTTTTGTTTTAATGATGATTTTTGTAGTAACACGTTGGTCATTAATGATGTTAAGGTTTCTTAGAAAAAATGTGCTATTTATTTAAGTTTTTTTATTTTGCTTTTTTTTTCGTTTTGTTTCTTTAAAGTGACCTCAATGTTCAGCCATTTTGAAAAACCAAATCTATAAATCACGCAGGATTTAAAAAATAAGTAAATAAAGAAACAAAATAAAATAAAATTTCTTATAAAATTAAGAAATGGATTTTGTCATTTATCAAACGAGATAAGGCTGTTCTCAAATCCAAAAAGGGCAATCGTAAGTTTGATCTTATTTTTGTTCGGAAATGCATGTAACTTGCATGGATTATTGGTCAGAAACTACCAAATAGCACACCTTTTCCCGTAGTTTTGCAAACGCAATAGATCATTCAGAAGAGTGCCAAAAAGGACGTTTTTAATCGAATTACCGCGTGAAAGAGGAATAACTACTCCAACAAGGGTGAAAAATGTCATTGTCACGTGATCGAAATCGCTTCCAACTCAATAAGTAATTTATTTTTGAAAAAATGGTTCGATTTCAAACTTCTTTCCAAGTCAAACTTTCCAATTTGGTGTACCTCTCCGTTAAAAAATGAGCTTGTTAATGTGTCAAAACATTTTACGCATGCTGATCAGAGCAGTTTTAACCTACCAAAATTATGAGCTGAGTTACTCCCTTGTTACAAGTATGAAAAATAAACATCACAGTAAAAAAAATTTTAACACTTATTTTGGACATAATCCCCTCAAACTATCTTTTAATGCTTTTTTAGGCAACTTATAAAATGACGCCTTTTTTGTAAAATAAATAAATAAATAAAGATACGTTCTTTCTTTGCCTCGTTAAAAACGATGCTATTTTGTTCTACATATCAACGCACACGTTTTCAAACAATTTTTATAAAACCACGAAATGGTTAAAAAATGGAAAACGCAGTTCGATTTCAAATAGATCCCCTAAGTCAGTCCTTCGAATTGTTATATCTTCTCCATTAAAAAATGAATTTTGTAAATATGTCAAAACAATTTACGCATGTTGATCAGAGCAGTTGAGAACAGTCTTAACCTACCAAAATTATTAGCTGAGTTATTCCATGGTCACGAGTATGAAAAATAAACATCGCAGTAAAACATTTTTTAACAATTATTTTGAGCATAATCCCTTACAAACAGTCTTTTACTGCCTCTTTTCCCAACTTATAAAACTCATCCCTTTGTTATAAAAGCAGAATGGAAATAAATCCAGGCGCTATTTTTTTATTTTAATAAAACCACATAACAAAACCACCATCCATTTTAATTGCCACGCCATACAAGGCAAAACTGGACACGGAAATTGTGGAAAGAAATATATTATATATATATATTCATCCCTCTCTTTTCACAATGGGAATTAATGAAAGTTAAAATCTCATTCAGAAAAATTCATTAACACTTTCGAAAAAAAAAAAAAATAGTACATGAATGTATGTCGGCTTTTAAAATAAAATAAAATAACGCAAGTTTGCATTTTTTTATTTTTGTCGCTTCAACTTTTTTTACGGTTGCAGTGAGATTAATTAAAAGACAAGGGTTTTTTTTTTTTTTTTTTTTTTTTGGTAATTGTTTACTGCTCTTTTGTTTTAATAATGCTTTTCGTAGCTACACGAGAGTCTTTAGTGATAATAAAGATTCTTATCCTGAAGCGAAGCAAACGAAGTGCGTTCATAACGATAACGAAGTTTTTTCTCTCATAAAATTGTAAATAGTTAATTACAATTAAAATGCGCATCAAACAATGTTCTCCCTATACCATTTTGTAATGGAATACTTTTGTGTGCCCTTGTAAATCAAATGGTCTCTGCACCACAGATTATGCAAAATGTATATTATAATATGTACTTCATAGATGCATATCAATTTTATTATGTTCGAATGAGTGTAACACCATTAAACAGCATTTGAAACATTTTCCCCCATTAACCTTAATGTAACGGAATACTTTTGATTGTCCCTGTGTATGTGGATCTATGTATCCGATTTTCATAAAATTTTAAATAGCACGACAAAATCATGCAATAATTATATATTTTAAATTTCAAATGATTTAGTTGTGTAGTTTTTGCGTTGTTATATGCGGACGGACAGACGGATGGATTGAACGACAACAATAGGTGCTAAGTAGGAAGGAACCTAAAAAGTAGCATTGCATTTTTTTAATTTTTGTTGCTTCAACTTTTTTTTTACGGTTGCTGTGAGATTATTTAGAAGCCAAAAATTTTTTTGTTAATTGGGGGAGCATTCTATTGTTTTAATGATGATTTTTGTAGTGACACGTTAGTGATGTTAAGACTTCTGAGAGAAAAATGTGTTATTTATTTTAAGTTTTTTGTTTCTTTCGTTCTATTTCCCATAAAGCGACCCATTAAATGAGTGATGCATTTTTACGTTGAACTATATTAAGTTTACTAAGAAATGTTTGTAGAATATAGATAAAATGATATACAGGGCCACTCAAAGAACTGGATACAGAGTCGCCTATTTCTGGAAATGTGACTGAAGTAGTTTAAAGAGTATTTTTGTATGAACTAAATTTTAGCAAAATACTTTCCTTTAATAAAGCTACTAGATAAACTACAGGGCTGATCAAAAGTATTCAAATATATTTCCATCTATTAATATAAATTGCTGAAGGAAATTTTTAACCAGATAGGTGTTTTCTTACAAGACTAAATTTACTCATTATATAGTATATATATATCAACCGACATATCAAATACACGGCTGTTCAAAAGTTACATATTTGGCTATGGACAGTAACACCTTTTTTCTCTGGATATCGAAGTTTGGTTTATGATTTCATGAAGTGTCGGAAAGTGCTTCATAATCTATGCTTAACGCATTATTTTTCTTACTTGTTTTATTTTTGTTGCTTCAGATATTTAGCGGTCGCAGTGAGATTAATTAAGGCAAAATTTTTTTGTGAATTGGGGAGTATTCTTTTGTTTTAATGATGATTTTCGTTGTGATGTTAAAGTTTCTTAGAGAAAAATGTGCTATTTATTTAACTTTTTTTTTGTCGTACTATTTTCTTTAAATTGACCTCGATGTTCAGCCAATTTTGGAAAACCAAAACTATAAATCACTCAGGATTTGAAGAAGAAAAAAAATCATGAAAACTTCTTGTGAAATTAAGAAGTGGCTATCGCCGTTTATGAAACGAGTTAAAGTATAATTTTATTTTTTACTTACTGAAAACATAGTTTAAGAAAAGGATTAAAATCATGATGTATGGTACAATAAGAGTTAAAATTAGTTACATTGTTTAAATTAAAAAAAAAAATCCCAAATTGATTGGGAAAAAACTGTTAATTTTGGCAAAAGCTCGAAAACTGTTTCATTTTTCACAAAAGTTTTTATCTGTAAAAAATAGATATTTTCTGCAAAAATTATAAAATCTACATTTTTTTAATTATAAAAAAGAATTGTTTTTCGCTAAAACATATTTTTTTCTGTAAAAAATACATTTTTTTTTCTACAACAATTAGATTTTTTTTTTCTTATTTTACAGTGTAGAATTTACTGTTGGAATTAACGAAGATTTGATATCCAAAGTGCATAAGATCAGAAATGAGACAGTGGGCAAAATTAATGGAGGAAAAAAGGGTAAAACAAAAATTAGGGGCAAAAAACATTTAAGGGTGTATTCGAAAAAACGCTTTTTCATCTTCAACAGTTCGAAATTTTCTGATGCAATTTCAGACACATTCTTAAAAGTAGAAACATGAAACTTGCTGAGGGGATTCTTGAAGAGACGTATGAGGTGGCCGTGTGATGTCTTTTTACGCTCAATTTATTAGAATTTGAGTTTTAAACAATTATCGTCTCAGTATGACCGTTTTTTTCGTTCCCAGATCTCCCACTAGGTAAAAATCGGTTCGAAATGTCGTTTTTGATTGCTTTTTTTGCAATATTTTCTGCATTTATCAAAGAATCGACAATCACGGCACCTTGTGTAGTTTCCAAATAAGAGATTTTGAAAGCTTGGTGCATTTGAGAGCAAAAATGAATTCAAAAATAAATCTGAAAATAAGCAGTTTGAATCGAAATACACCCTTAAGGGTGTATTCCAATTCAAACTGCCTATTTTCCGATTTATTTTTAAATTCATTTTGGCTCTCCAATGCATCCAACTGGCCAATTGTCTTATTTGGAAAGTACACAAGGTGCCGTGATTGCCAGTTCTTTGATAAAAGCAAAAAAATTGCCAAGAATATAGAAGGGGGGTATGAAAAACGGCATTTTTAATCGATTTTTCCGAAGCGGGAGATCGGGGAACGAAAAAAAGTATCCCAGTTTGAGAAGGTAATTGTTTATTAATTCAATTCTAATGAATGGAACGAAAAATGACATCACACGGCACCTCATACGTCCCTTCCAAAATCCCCTCAGCAAGTTTCATGTTTCTACTTTCAAAACTGATTCTGAAAATGTATCGGAAAATTTCGAGCTGTTGAGGGTAAAAAAGCGTTTTTTTTTTTTCGAATGCACCCTTAATTTTCGGCCTTTAGGTAGAAGTAAAAGATAAATTTCAGTATAATAACCTAAAACGCGGTAAAAAGAAAAAAGCGCGTTTTTGAATTATCGTAGGAGAGAATGTTCATTTTTTACGCTGCTATATTTTTTATGTTAGTTTATGGACATTTTTTAAAAATCACATCTTTCAGAGCATGCAATGAAAATAAATACAAATGTAGTAAAGATTGGAATAAAATACTTTATTAACAATATTTGTTTAATTCATAGATTAATTGAAAATTAAGGAAAAACTTATTTAAAATTTCATATGAATTTAATTAGATTACTGACAAAAGTAAACTAAAATATTCTATTTCAATTTTACACCTTGTGGCTGCTTTCATTGGTAACCGAATAAATATATGAGATTTTTAAAATGCCCATATGGGCAAGTAATTAATCGAGATCTTAATCAATCAATATTATTTTTTTTTTCCAGATACAAATTAAGTTGTATTTATTATTGTAATAATCCCCATGATACATGTTATTTATGTTCTTTTTTTAAATGTGTAATTAAATTTCTTTTGCTAGAAAACGAACATTAATACAACGCTATTTATAAAACGACATATTTAATTTCAATTTTTATTCCTATATACATCGTATTTTATGAATATAAGTTAAATAGATTTCGTGCGTTTTATAGGAAAAATTTTATAAGCATTAAAAACTACAGAATTATAAAATAGTTCTTTATAATTGTACTGTTACACAACAATAAAGTGTAATAAAGGAATTAAATGCATTATTAGATTTGGCGATTTCTCAGAAAACTTGCCATGTGTTATAAGAAATTCCTATTATTTAAAAAAATTGGAAAATGTTAAATATGAAAGCATTAGTAAGAAGATTTAAGATTGCAAATAAAATTCATCCTTTCCCTTGTTCAAAAAAAAAAAAAAAAAAAAAAAAAAAAAAAAAAAAAAAAAAACTATTTTTAAAACAAACAAAACTAAGCGCAGAAACTGCATAAAGAAAAAAAATTATCCCTCCCTCTCCCCCCCCCCCTTTTCACAATGGGCGTTAATGAGACTTAAAGCCCCATTAAGAAAACTTTTTTTTTTTACTTTGAAATGCGCGAAAAATAAAACACAAAACCGCAAATGTATCTCCATATATGTGTTGGGTTAAGGTTAAAGAAGAAAGAAAAAAAAGAAAAAGGTGGTTGGATTTTTCACTTTTCTCTAATTTGTGGCATTTTTTTTTTTTTTTTTTTTTTTTTTTTTTTTGCGCTTACTTTAAGATTAATGAGAGACCGTTTTTTTGTAAATTAGGAAGATGTTCTATTGTTTTAATTATTATTTAAGGAATGCGACACTAAAAAAATAATGAATTTAACTCATTAGCGATGTGAAGGTTCTCGAAAGAAAAAAAAATTTATGTTGGGTTTTTTTTTTCTGCCTTTTATTTATGTTTAAAGTGACCTCATTTTGCCTTTTTTTAAAAAGCAAAAGTGTATAATATATATACATATTTTTTTTTTCTTTCTGGTTTTTTAACTATTTTAATTTTAAAACATATTATTACATACTTTCATCAAGTGATCTCAGTATCTACCAAGTATAGTAAAGCATACGCCGATCGTTTTACAACATTAACATTTATACGACATTTTAGTACAGTCCCACATTAGTTACAATTATTTTTTTCCTCAAAGTTATTTTTATAATAGTAACACAAACACAATACATTTTAATGGCCAATAAGACATCCATTGCCAAAAGAAGGCGAGGCTGAAAAAAAAGAAACCACATTCTAGCTACCCCCTCCCCCGCTTCTTTTTCCTCCCACTATTTCACAAAGGGTGTTAATGAAAGCTAAAAGCTTTATTAAGGTTGTATTCAACTCCTCCGCTCAAAAAAAAGCAAAAAGTTTTGAAACATTTACGAATTCATTTTATAACAGAAAGATATAAAATTAGAAGCCCTGACTATGGAAGCGATTTCGAATCGAACTTAGTTTTTCATTTTGTGATAGTTAAATTACCTATCCAGTTCTAAGCTATTTCGATCACGTGATCATCCCTTTTTCTCCTCCTTTTTGACAGGTTTTTCTGCTTTCGTCGAGAAATATGTTCAAAAACGTCAATTTTGAAGGCATGATATGAAAGATCTATTACGTTTGTAAAGAAAGAAAAATCTGAGTGCAATTAGGCAGTTTCTGAACAACAATACCCGCTAGTTTCATGCATTTTCGAACAAAAATAAAGTAAAACTTATGTCACAAAAGTTGCCCTTTTTGATTTAAGAACAATTTAATGAAATCTAAAGACTTCTTTAAGAAAAAAATCATTAAAACTTTTGAATACGCGATCAAGACAACAAACCGCAAACATGTATATAAATATACAGGGTGAAGTAAAAAAGAAAAAAGTGGTTTTGTATTTTTAATTTTTGTTTTGATGCTTGTTTTTCTTCTTTTTACAGTCGCAGTTAGTAATCGCAGTATTTAAAAAATTTGAGATTCATACGATTTTTTTTTCGTTTGAATTTCTTAAACTGACCTCATTTAGGCATTTTTTGAAAACGAAAACTATAAATCAACGTTTTTTTTTTTTTTTTTTTTCAAAAAATATATACTAGAACTGCTTATAAAATTTTGAAATGAGTTTTTCGTATTTAGAAAACTTTGAATCCGTGTCTTAAATATTTATTTTTTATTGAAACTGTTTAATTCAAGTCTTATTTTTTACCCATTTACAAACTGAAAATAAAAGTGCAAGTTTGTAAAAGTCAAAGAACAATGAAGAAGTTGTCTATAGTCAGCGCCTGCTACTTTTATTTCAGGATTTATTTTTAAGAAACTTTTGTTTCGGAAAGTTTGGATAAAAAAGAAGTTCCATTTAACATCATACTCTGCCTATTTTTTTTTTTTTTTTTTTCTGTCAGACTCAGAAAAAACTTTCACATTCATTGAAAACTTTCACATTCTGCGAGTTAAAAATTGTTCACGTTTACAAAGTTTCTTTCAAATATTTCTGTTTCTTTTTTTTTCTCTTACGAAGTGTTTTTGGGTAAAATTAAGAAAAAAAATTGATGCATGTGCAGTGGAAAAAGGAGAGTGAGATTAATTTAGACGATTTAATTAACTCTAGATGAACGTTCTGGGGTCTCTCAAACCCCAATTTTTATTTTGTCACTGCAAACACTCAAACACAAAAATTAAACACATTTCGGAACGCTGTTTGTCCCCAAATTCACAACACATTAATGGTTGTGATGTATTTTTTGATTTGTGATTGTGTTCTTAATGCGTTGCAAAAATATTGCTTTCTAAAAATTTGTTCTAAATGTCACACCTTTTTGATTTAAGAACTTAAAAATTACTGGTTTTCAAAAACGCGGAGCCCTGAAATCTCTATTACAACTACATATCAGTGTCTCTCAAACCATGAGTTTTTATTTTGTCAATTCCTAAAATGTAACTAATTCCTGAAATTTTATAAATAAAACCAAAATTTATCGCGTTTTATAACAGACATTATTTGACACAGCACATATTTCTATTTTTATTTTTAATAAGAAAATGGCAACATAAAGATACAGGAATCAATTTTTACCCCCTTTGCTTTTAATAGAAATGAAGCACTTCCGTTGCTACAATTAGAAAAACGATATTAAAAACTACAAAAAAATAATATTTCAAAAATAAATTAAGATACAGTTTTCTAATAAATTGAATTTAAAAGTATTTTTTCCCCTATACAACGGTGTAAACATTGAAAATGTGCGATGTTTAGAAGTTTAAAAATTTGCAGTAGTAAAAATAGCAAAACCGAAATTGCATTTCGCAAAATGTCGTATGCGTTGCCTACAGATACTTTTGGCCTTTATAATATAGATAGCACACCTATATGCATTATTGAAGAATTAAAAAGTATTATTATTATTATTTTAAAATTAATTTAGAGTTTTAATTACTTGTAAACGTTTGAGGATAATCCAACGATTAGAAGTGCACAAATAATGCATGAAAAATTTGCAAACAACCGTTTCGAATAAATTAAACATTATTTTAAAATAATAATCAATTTTCTTTTTCTATTATCTCAAACTTGAAAAGAATTAATAAAATTTTATTTATTTATTTATTTATTTATTTATTTTACTATTTTTTTTAATATTGTAAAAATATGTTAGCTTTTTACTAGATTTTTTTATATAGATTTTTCATTTACAGACTTGCCAAGTTCTGAAAGCTAAAAATCAGGAGATTTTATCTCAGAAATAAGGAGATATTTTTGACAATGAGAACGTATTATTTTTTAAATGCAAACATCTTTATTGAAAATTTAAATTTCAACTGGGCTTGGTTATCACTGAAAATTAAAAAGAAATATGTCACTCTTACTCAAATAACAAAAATATGTCATTTCAAGTAAGGTACCCTGGGGTAATAACGCCACGTTAAGGTTCTACCAATTTTCACGGCTTAGTTTTAGATTGTATTTTTCAAACAAATATAGGATCTGATACAGCGACTCATTGACTATCTATATAAAATAAAATAATTTAACAGGTATGTGTTCATAAAATGTAATGGCGTTTTTTCTTGACCAATGCTATTTGGCGTTATTACCCACCTATATGGGTAATAACACCATGCAAACAAAACTATGAAATAAGATGAAATAATTGCATGTAGATAGCCCAATTCTAAAAGTGCAAACTCTACAAACTTAGAAATTGACAAATTGCATTCTAAGCTATTGAAAATGTTCAATTTTTTGTGAAAGTGTAAGAAAAATAAAGGTGTGGTGTGGGAGGGGGGGATGAGGCAAAAGAATATCAGATCGTGAGCTTCATTTTGCTTAAAAAGGACCGCTTAAATAGAAATATGAGAAACATTGCACAGTTTTAACTGTGTTTATTTGAATCAGTATTTAGGATGTAGCTCGGCCACTGTAGGGAATCAACCGGGGTATTAATGTCAAGGATTGGCGTTATTACCCCGATACAGTTATTGCGCAGTACATTTTAAATTACAAATTATCTCGAGAAGATATCCAAAATCTTCAACAACATTTTAAAAGTACATGAAATGCACTACAAATTTATGTAATTAACAAAGCATTTCCGGATAAAAAGATAGTCTTCACATCACAAAACGTATGTCGCAAATTTTAGATCAAGCGTTAATTTTAGTTGTTTGTAAAAACAATAAGACCTAAAAATGAAACAAATTAACTTGAACCTGTTTTTTGCGATTTATATGACTCAAAACCCTTTTGCGCAGAGCACATGGGTGTCATTTACCTGATTATTTCATAATTATGCAAAATATAAGCACTTGGCGTTATTACCCCGCCTGGCGTTATTACCCCAGGGTACCTTAGAACACACTTAAGCATATGATATTTAGGATATTTAAACATATTTTCAATTTAACTGAATATTATAAAAAGGGGAATGTTTTGTTATTTACAAATTTATATGAAACTGCAGTAAAGATCATAAATAAGCCTTAATCAAGACAAATTATTAATAATTTGATACACGGCAATAGTAACAGAATCAAATCTTAAAGAATTGTTGTTTATAATAAATCAATGTAGTTTGTTACATAAAATACTACTGATCAATCATATTAAAAAACAATTATATCTGTATTAGAGTTTTTATCACTGAATCACAGCACATTTGATTGTAAAATAAAAGAATATTTAAAAAAATGTGAAAAATCTGGAGAAATATGTCAAAAATCAGGAGTATGGAGAAACATCTGAAAATCAGGAGTCTCCTGCCGAAATCAGGAGACTCGGCAAGCCTGTATTTAGAATCGGATTGAAAATTATTGATTTTATACATTTTTTATGTTGCCTAAATTCAAATTACACACAAAAAAATTTTTTGGTGCCCTGGTGAACATTAACAGTTTTTGCTGTGTATAGATTAATTAGATAATGTGCATGTTAGTAAACAAACTGGCTTTTTTCGCGACAGCTCAACTTGCGGTTGGCAAAAATTCGAATTAAACTGCATTAGAAAATTCTAAACTAAACGTAATTTTTAAGTCAATATAATAAACTTCATTTTATTGTATTAAACGCAGGAAATAGTAGTACGTTATAAATTACCGACTCTCCAAGAATAATTATTTTTTCCAACCACAAGTTGAGACGTACATCCTTTTTCGAGTGCGTGACGTTACACGCACATTTATCTATGATCATGTTTTTATTTCCCATTGCCTCTGAAAAGAAATGTCTAAAACTGACATAGATTAAATTTATTGACGTGAGTAAATTTCGCATAACGCGGCGTTGACTTCTCACACTCGAGTGGACCAACAAAGGTCAGAAGCGTACACTCTTAACCCTTTCTGTGCGGTTACGGGTAATAAAGCCCTTTATTTCAAACACTAAACACGCCATTAAAGGGGTTTTCGATTCCCATTTGTTTGATTTATGGGGCGCCGCGTCCGGCAGTGGGTTACACGGCCCGCACATGATGGATCACTTCCCGTCCGGTGCCGCCCCTGTTTGTGCACTATACCTGGATGCAGGAAAAGATCGATGCAGTGACTTTTATGGGTGTATTGCGATTCAAACTGCTTATTTACCGATTTATTTTTAAACTTATATTTGCAGAAAATATTGCAAAAAAAAGCAATCAAAAACGGCATTTTGAACCGATTTTTCCGAAGCGGGAAATCTGGGAACGAAAAAAAGTGACATACTGAGAAGGTAATTGTTTATCAATCAAATTCTAATGAATTGAGCATAAAAAGACATCACACGGCACCTCATACGTCTCTTCAAAAATTCTCTCAGCAAGTTTCACGATTCTATTTTTAAAAATATGCCTGAAATTGTATCGGAAAATTTCGCGGTGTTGAAGGTGGAAGAGCGTTTTTTCGTATACACCCTTAAGAACACCCTTAATAAATAAACGACTTGTCAAGTACAGACCGAAAATGACAACCTATTCTAATTTTCTCTTTGCTTTGGATACTAGCTTACACATTCTATGCCATCTTTTGTGTTAAATCAATCTCAACATCAAAAGCGTCATTCGATCAATATAAATGATAATCAAACACGATTACCATTTATAATCACCCCTATATCACATTCATATGAAGCCCGGAAAAGAGCTTCATGCTTGAATGGCGTGTAAAACATCAGCGCCCCTGTTAGCATTGCGGGCAGGGCTTAGTTTGGGTTCCCATTCATCGGGCCATCTTTTTAGGTGCGCTCGTAATTATGTAAATAAGTAGCACATCTACAGTTGTCGTCCAGTCCGTCTCTTTACATATAACAACGCAGAAACTAACCAATCGAATCGTTTGAAATTTAAAATATAGAATTGTTACATAATTTTGTCGAGTTATTTCAAATTTTATGAGAATCGGATTGTATAGATCAATGACAGGGACAGAAGGATTCCGTTGCATTACGGTCAATGGGGGAAAATAATTTCGAGTACATTTTAATGATGTTACACTGTTTCGAATATGATAGAATTGACATGAATCTATGAAGTATATACTGAAATATACATTTTGTAGAACCTGTGATGCAAAGAATATTTATTATTCTTTAACTGGGCCCCGTAAAAGTATTCCACTACATAATGGTATAAGGAGTTGAGGCGTCAAGTAAGAATCATCGGGTCATCTTTTTTATCCATCGGTCAACGGACCAACTGTTTGTTCCTAAAGGCCCTCGGCGATGAAAGAGGAGGGTCCCCTTCTGTGAATTTGAAAGGTGATGAATATGAGTGGATATTTTTTTGACTAATTCTCAACTATTCTACTCAATAGTTGTATAACTTTCACAGAAATTATTTTTTTTTTAAAGAAAGGTGCAGTATTAGAAGACTTGACTGTGGAAGTGATTTGGAATCAAACTGAGTTTGCCACTTTTCGATCACCTATCGACTTAGAAACGATTTGAATCCCGTGACAAAGACGTCTTTCACACTTCCTTGAATGGTTATTCTTCTTTCACGCGAAAATTTGGTTCAAACTGACAGCGCTATTTTCCAAAAAATCTGTGCTCAAAGAAAAAAGCAGAAAACACAGTTTGATGACATAGTTTCTGAACAACACTTCTCGGATTCGAGAACAGCCTTAATGTTAATAAAGGCATTGTGCCTTTTTAAGTACATTTTTATCACTATTAGCAAATTTTAGTTTAATTTATTTGGTTATAAATGACTGTGATACATATTTTGATAAATGATTATATCCATTATAATTTTTTATATACTTAAGGGTGTTCTTAATCAAAAGGGGCAAATTTGTGACAGAAGTTTTAATATATTTTTGGTCGGAAAGGCATGAAACTAGCAGGTATTGTTGCTCAGAAACTCTTGGAATCGCACTCATTTTTTTTTGGGGGGGGGGGGGGGAACGCCATAAATTTTTTAGAATAAACCGTCAAAGAGGGCGATTTGAATTTAATTTTTGATGAAAGCAAAACATATTGTCAACGAAAGGGAGAAAAAGACGTGATCGAAAATGCTTTCGATTCCAGATCGCTTCCATGGTCAGGCTTTGCAATTTTATATCATTCCGTTAAAAAATGAACTTGTAAATGTGTCAAAACATATAGCGACTGTCGCGCAAAACAGTTGAGAATAAATACCCTTAGTGTAAATAATCTGAATGAATCTTTTTTTTCTTTTTTTTTTTTTTTTTGTGTGTGTGTGTGTGGGGGGGTGTTTTTATGTAACAGATCAATTTTATTTCAACTTTCCGCTAAATCATGAAAAGCAGTGCTCCTTTAGTCTTTGTTCCTGTATAATCAAGGTAATCGCCATCCCTCATTCATAAATCCCACGTTCGTGTCTATATCTAAGGGAAAATCTTTGAATCTCGTGTATAACAGCGTATAACTCGTTGGCAGGTAAGTTTGGGGGGCGGGGGAGTCTCTAACATCGAGTCTTTTCATATGTCCCTCTACATAAAAGAATGACCTTTGGTCGAAAGATAAAAGGATAATGAAATGCCATTTGTTTCAAGTGGACCTCTTTTGATGAAGATGGAGTTCATGTCCACAGACTCAAAATAACTTGATTGTCTCTCATACAGAATGATTTCGTTCGATTTTATGTCATAAAATCGAGTAGTAAAGCTTAAAATGTAAGATTTAACGTTTTCTTGATAGAGCAGGACATTTGGAAAAAATTGTATTCAAATTTCAAAATAAAAAATAAATAAAAAATAAATAAAAATAGAAATAAAAATAAATAAAAAATAAATAAAAATAGAAATAAAAGTAAATAAAAAATAAATAAAAAATAAATAAAAATAGAAATAAAAATAAATCCTTTTATAGTAAAAAAAAAAACTAGCCTTAAAAGGAATGACTCCTGGAATGATGCTGATGTGTAAGATTTCCGGAACTAACGAATCCGGGTAGACCACTCCTCCCATGAGTCGAATAGACCAATCAGGAAAGGGTCTCCGTCACCCTCCGTCTATGCATCGCTGTATGGGTTGCTATAAAGAGGGAAAGGTTACCATCGCCAACAATCGCCAAATTTGTCGCCAACCTGGCGATATATCGCCAAATTTGGCGACCAAAATTAGTCGTCGAAAGTGACGCCAACTTGGCGATAACTGTAATATTTCGCCAAATTTTTAATTTCTTTACAACACCAGTCGTGTGACACATGATTTGAGAGGTCTGCAACTGCTTATTCATATTATGGATGTCTTGTGTGTCATCCTCCACTCTGCCCCCCAGGGATGGAACATTTTAAATTTCTTTACAACACCAGTCGTGTGACACATCACTTGAAAGGTCTGCAATTGCTTATTCATATTGTGGATGTCTTGTGTGTCCCCCCACTCTGCCCCCCAGGAGGGGCACATTTTTAATTTCTTTACAACACCAATTGTGTGACACATCATTTGAAAAGTCTGCAACTGCTTATTCATATTATGGATATCTTGTGTGTCATCTCCCAGTCTGCACCCCCAGGGGGGTACATTTTTAATTTTTTTTTCAACACCACTCGTGTGACACATCATTTGAAAGGTCTGCAATTGCTTATTCATATTATGGATGTCTTGTGTGTTATCCTCCACTCTGCCCCCCGGGGGGGCACATTTTTAATTTCTTTACAACACCAGTCGTGTGACACATCATTTGAGAGGTCTGCAACTGCTTATTTGTATTATGGATGTTTTGTGTGTCACCCCCCCCCCACTCTGCCCCCCAGGAGGGCCACATTTTTAATTTCTTTACAACACCAGTTGTGTGACACATCATTTGAAAGGTCTTCAACTGCTTATTCATCACATGGGGTATTGGCGAGTGCAGCAAGCAGGGGTAGCGACTTGGAATCGCGAAGTGATTACGCGGGGGGCTGGCGAGCGTAGCGATCAGGGGGGGGGGCGGAGCCACCCTAGTAAAAAATAAATAAAAATAGAAACTAGCAAAAGCCATGCTTTGTTTGGATTCGCGAAGCATTATTTCATTAGATAACTTAACAATATATTTTTTTAATATTATTTGTATTACTTGATTGTCCCGTCGACCAAAAAAGATACCGCCAAACTAAAAGATTAAATGCCAATAATGATGATAAAATTGTCACATTCACATAACATTAAACTCGTATCACGTGTTCGTTAGCCATCATACAGTGGCGAAAGTTGTAAGAGAAACAGAAGGTATACGCTCAATACATAGAATATACCCTAGAATATATGCACTAAAGCTTTCTTGAGCAGCAGAGGGTACATGGTGTTCCTTTAAAAAATTCTGAAGGTATACCGTTCATACCCTTTTATATTCTCCAATTCATCCCAAGTCATCAAGTGATTTTTAATATGAAGTTTTATTTGTATTCTTATTGATGTTTTATTAATTTATTTATTCTTTCGTTATTTAAAATAAAAATTATGCCAATTTGTGCGATTTAGTGAATAGTTTGGCGAAATTGGTTGACGGGATAACCGAGTAGTACCAACCAATAGTAGATAACTAATTGATAGTTCTTGGTTATCCCGCCGACCAAAAAATTATCGCCAAACTATAAGAGTAAATGCTAGTAGAGTTGCAAAAAGTCGGTTTATTCCCGGGTTTATTTCCAATCGACCAGGTTTATTCCCAGGTTTATTCCCAAAAAACCGAATTATTCCAAAAAATCCCGGGTTTTTTCCAGGTTTATTCCTAAAAACCCGGTTTATTCCCGGGTTTAAACCGGGTTTTTTCTAACCTTTGCAACGCTAAATGCTAGTATTGGATGACCGTGAATGTCTCATTCAATGACATTAAATGCGATAAAAGTGTTTGAAACATCATTAAGTGATTCTATTTCGACTTTTTATTTGTATTTTTATTAATATTTTACTAATTATTTGCTTTTTCGTTATTTAAAATAAAATTTTTCTCAATATGTATAATTTGGCTATTAGTTTGACGATTTGTATGATTTGGCGAAATTGGTCGACGGGATAACCAAATAGTACCTTGGAATTTAATCCTGAAATTTAGCGTAACATTTTTGGTCTACGTGATACCCAAAAATGCACTGTGATATAGTATCAATGGAATGAGGTAATAAAGTACAAAATTCTGTAATATCTTGATTAAATGCCTACTGTTTTCAAGCTGACGAATTTAATGCGATAAACAGTAATAACTGGATGAAATTGAGCAATTACTTTCTCCTCAACGAATGTTAAAATCTTCAATATTTAGGGATGTGGATCAGGATTCATATACCATATTATTAGTTACAGAAAGAATATTTGGTTCATTATTTACTATACATTTATGGCCGGCAGATTGAATATACATGCCAAATTAACGACAATGACAAAATTTTACAAAAATATAATTTAAAATTTTTTTGTGCATCTTCGAAGTTTTAAAGCATTTTTTCGAGCACATGCATTCCCTGTCGGAATAGATTCGTCATGCCGTCGTTTTGGCACATATGTCATATACGCACCACACCACATAGACGCTATTTTCTTTTCAGACGCCAATGACATATACGACAAAATTTATTGTTATTTACTTTTTAAAAATATGTATGGTAACTGGTATTTGAAAACGAAGTCTTTGCCAAATTGGCGTCGGGAAAAATTGCACGAATGTGGTGTGTATATGACATCTGTGCCGTCGTTTTTTACGCTGTTAGTTAGCCTCTTGTCTTAATGATATATCATATTCGCGTTCTTTTCAACCAGTGGGTGTATGTTTTCTTGGCATTCTTTTTATAAGAGAGCTGATATATTCCATAGATTGTTTAAAATGACAAATTGTTTAAAATAAAACGGTAAATTATTTAAAAATAATACTACGTGTATCAAAATAACAATATATGTATCATTTGGTTCAAATTTCAACCTTCAAAATTCAAACAACTCTTTATATAACGAATTTAACAATTAATTTTATTTGTTTACTATTCTTTTGTTGCCACTTTACAAAAAAACCATAACATAATTCTTTTAATATGCGTAAGTGCCATTAGCGCAAATGATTTTGCCGGAATAAAGAAAATACATTTTATTTATTTATTTAATCATGATTCTACCTGTAATTGCAACTCCATGATTTCTTTTCTTCTGAAAACATGCGTTTCATTTTTTATTTCCAAAATTTCGTCCGTAATGGAAAAACATGTAAAATAAATTAATTAAAATAATAATTTTTTTAAGGTTACTCTGTACAAAAAAAAAAAAAAAAAAAAAAAAAAAAAAAAAAAATATTTTGCAAATTTGCAGATCATACTTTATTTTTGTGTTTAATTTCAAGTCAAAATACTGAATACATTTTTTATAATGTGTGCGACAAAATGTAATTTGAGTGGCCTAGCAGAGGATTCGCTTCGCTCATCCTAATAAAAATAAATAAAAAATAAATAAAAAATAAATAAAAAATAAAAAAATAAATAAAAATAAAAATAAAAAATAAATAAATAAATATATAAATAAATAAAACGTTTTTATATTTTTGTATACTGGCCATTCCACGTAATAATGGAATGTTTTTGTACATTTGTTCAACTATTAGGTGACATATTTTTTTCCATTCAACTGTGGCGCTTTTATGAAATAACACTGCCGATTTTGAAAATTTTGAATATTTAACAGTTTTGTCTACTAACAGGAACAATGTATCCGCGCAGTACTACATTATTTAGTTTGTCCTAGTAGTGCACTTTCATATTCTATTTAAAAAAAAAAAGTTTGGGGTACTATTCAGTGTTGGGCACGTTCACAAAATAAACGAACTAACTCAAACTCACGTTCAATTTCTGAAAATTGATTTAAGTTCACGTTCAAATTCAAAAATTTTCAAACGAACTCGTTCAAATCAAACTCATTTGTAAAAGTGAACGAAGTTCACTAAAAAGTTCACTTTTTTTATGTTTGGATATTATTGTCCAAATTTACAAAATTTTGTGAACTAACATTTGATTATTCGATATGTAAGATAGAGGTATGCACGGACGGAAATTTTCAGGTCCAATCCATAGAAAAAAAATGTCCGGCCCGATATTAAAATAAAAATTTCGGCCCGAGCCCGGCCCGATATAATAGCTAGAAACAAGGCCCGAGCTTGGCCCGGCCCGGAAATTTCGCACCGAACCCGGCCCGACCCCGAGTACATTTCTACAGGACATTGATATTTACCCTTACGGAAGAGTTCTGGCCAAGAAAACTTACCTTAGTCTGTTTATAATCTCCATTTATGCAGAAGTGCCTGCCGTAGGCTGCGATGTTTATGCTTTCTTTTAAAATCTTTCCGATTTCTTTAAAATCTTTCCGATTTAGACATATTTCCGCCTTACACAGTCCACCTTGTACTGAGAGTTTACTGTATATATCTATTTTCGGCGAAATTGAATACAGCCCAGGTCCGGTTCGGCGCGACCCGAGTCTGCAGAAGAAGTAAGACTAGTAAATGTGATATCCAGACTTAACCCGTCCTGAGGCTCGTGTAGGCCTCTAAATGGCATTTGAAAGAGGGAAAAGTGTGCTAAGGTCTGGAAAAAATTTAAATAAATTATGAAAAAAATTTAACGTAAATTTGAACGTAAATTTCGTTCAAACTCGTTTATTTTTTGAGTTTCCGTTCAGTTCAAACTCGTTTATAAAATAGTGAGCGAAGTTCAGTTCAAAGTTCACAAATAGTGAGCGAAACTCGTGAGTTTTCGTTCAATGAGCGCATTCATACCCAACACTGGTACTATTGCTTAAATAAGATATTAAGTGCGGAAAATGGACAAAAACGTCATTTTGATTATACTTTGTGGCAACATGATAATGTAAAGTAACAATGCCCCAGGGAAACAAATACATTTTAATAAGCAGGTATGTGCTATACAGGGTGTCTATAAAATAACTCCGGGGTTTTAAAAATTCATATCTCACTAACTATAAAATATAGCAAAATTTAGTCGATTTCTCTGAAAAGAGTAGCTCAAAAAGTTTTATTCATACGAATTGGGAATATTTGCATCAACTGTTGGCGGCGCTGCAGGGCGTTGACCTTGAAATGATGGCGACTCCGCAACAAAAGTCTCAATGTGTTATTTGGCTCATAGAAACGATAGAAATTTCTTCTGGGGGCATATCAAGAATCTTGTGTATGCAGAGAAAATTCGTGATGTTCAACATCTCAGGGAACGAATAGTCAATTGTGTGGCAACCGTCCCCCCAGACATGCTCGCCAGGACATGGGAAGAGGTAGAATACCGTTTAGACGTCTGCCGTGCCACTAACGGGGCTCATATAGAACTTTACTAAGTGTTAAAAAAACTTGAAAATGTAAGCTTTTCAGTCATGTATAAAACATGCATGTATGTTTTTTATTTCATTAAAATATTTTGCCTCAAAACCCCGGAGTTCTTTTATAGACACCCTGTACTAACAATTTATGCCAAAAGATTTTTGAGATGTTGTTGCTTGCCAGATATATGAGCCTTCTAAATATACTTGAATTTCACTTTTCATGAAAATGGCATTTACAACCTTGACCTTTGACATTTTTTAAAGCAAGAGGCAAGTTTTTCAGGGCTTCAAAATTACACATTATTCATTAAATATGATCTGCTTCAACATATAAAAAAATGAAGCAAATAAAAAAAAAATACAATTATCACATTTTGTCTGATTTTCAAAATAATGGCTCTTAAATGCACAAACATATTGTAAGGATTTAACTGCTGTAAGAATCTAATTTGGCTAATTAAAGCTAGACAATGGACTGGTACATAGAAGTCTGGCGATTGTAGAAGCACTTAAAAGGATTAAGGTCCTTTTTTCCCTGTAGACAGCAAGTCTAGCGCGGCCTTTTTCATGTGACATTAGCATATTAGTTACGGCTACTATTGATTAATCGCCAGACCACACAGAAAGCCAAGAGACGGAGGAAATAGTTTGATTATTCCCAGACGGACGATGGCAATCTGTCGCCAAGGCGTATCCCAGCTGAACCAATAATTTTGATCTGGGAGGGGCCCGAAGAAGAGTTGCTCTCCTGATGGGAATGAGAGAGAAGTTGGAGATGATTCTCGATGATGGAGCTCGCTGTAAAAGGCGTGTGGTTTATTTTTTTCATATAGAACCCAGAGTTCTATGAATCTGTATTACTTTATCTATACATTGAATAAACGGATTTAACATGGAAAGGATTTGCATCACTTCATCGCTACCAAACATTTACTAAACCATATATAGTAATGCAAAATCCTCACAGTGGTGGCAGCGGAAGATTATGAAAAATAGCCACTGAAGCCCAGACGCAGCGGACGATGATAAAAAATCGCTAGTGGAACCCGGACGCAGGCGACGTGACTCAGAGTTAGGAGAGTCAGACGTACAGCGGGGACCTGAACGAAAGATCCCAGACGCAAGTGACGTGACTCAGAGCCTAGGACTCCAGACGTGCAGCGGGGACTTGAAGGAATTAGCCCAGACGCAAGCGACGTGACTCAAAGCCGAGGAGAGGTCAGACGTGCAGCGGGGACTTGAAGGAATTAGCCCAGACGCAAGCGACGTGACTCAGAGCCGAGGAGAGGTCAGACGTGCAGCGGGGACTTGAAGGAATTAGCCCAGACGCAAGCGACGTGACTCAGAGCCGAGGAGAGGTCGGACGTGCAGCCGGAGACCTGAGACGAAAAGGAATCAACTGACGGAGACCTGAGCCGAAAAAGAGGGAACTGACGGAGGTCTGAGCCGAAAGGAGTCAACTGACTGGGACTTGAGACGTAGCCCGGAGCCCGTGATAATCCAGAAAAGGACGCCCGGGGAAAGTGGACTGTGGATTACCCTAAGTGTGGAAGCTGTGGACATCCGAAAAAGGAATACAGGTCAGTGCTCTTTAATTGTTCATTGCAGAGGTTTTCACTGTAGGTTGTGTGTTCATTCAAAAAAAAAATCATCGGCAGTTATCTATGATTATTCAAAATTGAATTAAATTAAATTCGCAAAGTTTAAAATTAAAAAAGGTTTAAGTAGGGTACAAATTGGCATGCAGTAATTTGAATAACTAATTATTTATTGAAAATGCATTTTAATTCTTTTGAATAAATATAATTCTGTGATTTAGGATTTAAATCTTTATGTGTAGTAAAAGTTTAAATATTATACTAGAGTTTTGCGATTAACTAAAGAAATTTCTATCTCTTATTTGCATATTAAACAAAATTAATATTGTTTAAGAATCAGTTGATTGTTTAACATTGGGTTCGGTAAAATGCTTTAGAAATATTTTCCTGTTTGAGTAATGATAAGAGCTATTTAGCATATTGTTGAGTATTTGTATTGTGAGTATTTTCATAGTGTATTTTGTATTGTGATTGACATGTCGCGTATTATGATTGTGAACATTTACATTACGGGAAATAATTGAGAGGCATCCATTTACGGAGTTAACCTAGTATAGATTGTTTTTTTTCATAATTACGCACCGTTCAGAATGACGTGGTCAGGAAAGAGAAAGTGTGATTTAAAGGAATTAGCTGTTGAATTTGGCGCAAATGTAGAGGATTCGGATAATATTCCTAAAATCATAAAAAAACTAATTGAAGCACCTGATTATGATGAGACTTTGGCATTAGCCCAGCTAAAAATTATTGAAAAGGATAGGCTAGACAGGGAAAATGAAGAAAGGGCTGAGAGAGAATTACTGAAGGCTTATGAGAGGGAACAAAAGACTAAAGCGTTGGAAAGGGAGCATGAATTAGCGAAACTAAGGTTAGAACGGGAGAAGGATACAATTAGTTTGGCCTCTAACCAGAGCGAGAGAGAACCAAAAATATCTTTAAAGTCTGTTCTACCTAAATTTGATTCAGAGAACTCCGAGATTTCAATTTATTTGAATTTGTTTGAAAGACAAGCACGTAAAGCTCAAATCGATAAAAATCAGTGGGTTACTCATTTGTTAGGACTATTGCCTACCGATTTAGGGGAATTGATACTGCGCGAATCTCCCTCTGATTCAGATGATTTCGACCACATTAAAAAAATGCTTCTCGAAAGATTTCAACTTTCAGCAGAAGACTTTCGGCTAAAATTCGTAAATTCTAAAAAGCCCGAGAACAAAACATGGAAAGATTTCGTGTACGAAGCTTCCAATTTCTTTGACCAATGGTTAAGTGGTTTAGAAATAACGACATTCGAACAACTCAGAGATTTGATAATCACTGATCAACTGAAACGGAAAATTAACCCGGAAGCGAAGCAACATTTTATTGATGTTTGGAGCGCGATAATTACACCATTTGAGTTAGCTAAAAAGTTAGACGCGTACGAGGTGGCGAGGAAAAATATTAGGCGGGAAGGATCCCCTAAAATTCATAGCGCCGCTAAACCTTTTGAGCGTAAGTCTAAAAGCGAAACTAGAACGGATGAGACCAAAATAAATTGGAGGGATAAAGAAAACTCTAAAAATCGAAATGAGATATTCGATAAGAGAAAAGAAATTACTTGCTTTAATTGTTATAAATTAGGTCACTATAAAATTAATTGTCCGGAATTAAAAACTGAAAATACTGAAACAGTTTATCATATCGCGGGTCTACGAAATTTGGAAGAAGATTTTAGTCCCTATGTCAGTCGAGGGAAAATTAATGGGAAAGAGATGAAAATTTTACGCGATACAGGATCTACGTTTGACCTAATTTCTGCTCACGATGTAAATAAGGACCAATTTACTAAAGAAAGGGTTTGGCTAAAACAAGCCTTAGACAACAAACTTCGTTGTTTACCAGTGGTAAATGTTGAAATTAGGCTAAGTGACGGCAGCTTCATACGCACTAAAGCGGCTGCGGTTGATAAAGAAACGAATATGATCCATTATTTATTAGGAAACAAAACCCAAGCGTTAATTGATAAACAGAGGGCAAGCGCGAAATTAGAAGAACATATCATTCCGAAACCATGCGTATTTTCGAATTCCGAAACTAGGAACGAGTGCGAGAAGAGAAAACCTCGATCGTTGGACGAGCGAACCGGTTTCCAGTTCTCTGCGAAAGAGGGAATTGTCAGCGCCGAGGGAGAAAGAGCGTCCCCCCGTTTCGACCCCCCTGTGTCGAGAGGAGCGACATACCAGCGCGCCAAGATAGTCAGTCCGAAGGAGGGAATTTTCTCGCAGAGCGAAAGAGAGGATCTAGGAGGAATGATAGCCTCGGGCAATCGGAGCGCCGTTAGTATTTTTAAACCAGAAGCGAAAGTAAAATATACTAACCCTGAACCTGACGAGAAAATATCGCTCGTTGGAGAAAAAGGAGAATTAGGGAAATGCCGCGTTTTAACGGATCAGCGAAAAGGAAAAACTAATCACAGCCCGATAGACATTGAGAAAAATATCGGATCAGGCAACCGTGATTGTGTAGAAAAACCGGAAATTGTGAAAGAAATTGAGAGCAAAATAGGGGATAATTATTTTTGGCCAAATGCCGAAAAAGAACTGAAAGAATTATATGAACGATGGAAGAAAGGTGAGATTTCCGAAAATACGGTAATTGAATGTGCCTTTGATTTGATGAACCGCATGAAAGGTCATCAGGTATTAATAGGGGAAATGATGACAAAGGCGTCTGAGAATAAGACGGAGCAAAATGATGTAGGTATGGTGGAAGAAAAATTAACCGAGACGGACGCTGTCACTAGTCAGTTGCACCGCAGAGCGCTTTCCCAAAACAATAAGGAAAATTTTCTTAATATGCGTGTTCCAAGAGAGTCGGAAGTTGACTTCTTGGGTAAAAAGGCATCGGAATCTGATGTAACGAGGGATGATTTCGCTACTAGATCCTTAATCCGTATCCCGAAAGAAGTTGACTCGGAAAAAAGAGGATCAAATGATAACAAAGTGGTGAGGCTCCGCCCGTGTCGGAAATCGCAGAGAAATAAAGAAAATTTGAAAGTTAAGGTTACCAAGGGAAAATTAGCACTGCATACGATTAATGAGTTGAGACGAAGGCTAGGTGACAGAGGACATAACTCAACGGGAGTTAAAACCCGAAATAAAACGGAATTTTCCTCGCCGGAACGTAAGCCAAAATTTAGTCGTTCGAAATTGATGCCCGATCTTATCCAAAATTATGCTTCGGTAATAAAATCTGAGACGCACGATTTTGAGGGAAAAAATCGGAAAACTAAACATAATTGGAATCCAGAAAGGGAGGAAACTTTCCTCACATCGAAAGAGGTGATCGAAAATCCGATCTGGGACATGCCGAATTACGCGAAGAAATTCGAAAATAATTCGAGCTTATCATCACTCTTTCAAGAAAAAGGTTGTAAAGGGAAAGTTACACATTAATGTTTGAGTAGAGAAGAATGAATGTGAGCTGTAAATAATATTTGTATATAAATTCTTAATTAGCTTGCATTCAAATTAGTTCTATATTATATTATTAATTAAAATGTGTATCTGGCTTATAAAAATGTTGTATTGTAGTAAATTGTGTGTTTTATCTTACAAGTTAAATTAATAAAATTAACTGGTGCTAACCTCTGCAGTGAATTAAGTTAAGAGATCGACGTAAGACGATCTCTCGTAAGACGTAAGACCTCGACGTAAGATTTTCCACATGTGAAAAATCTCTGCCGCAGGAGGGGATGGTTGTAAGGATTTAACTGCTGTAAGAATCTAATTTGGCTAATTAAAGCTAGACAATGGACTGGTACATAGAAGTCTGGCGATTGTGGAAGCACTTAAAAGGATTAAGGTCCTTTTTTCCCTGTAGACAGCAAGTCTAGCGCGGCCTTTTTCATGTGACATTAGCATATTAGTTACGGCTACTATTGATTAATCGCCAGACCACACAGAAAGCCAAGAGACGGAGGAAATAGTTTGATTATTCCCAGACGGACGATGGCAATCTGTCGCCAAGGCGTATCCCAGCTGAACCAATAATTTTGATCTGGGAGGGGCCCGAAGAAGAGTTGCTCTCCTGATGGGAATGAGAGAGAAGTTGGAGATGATTCTCGATGATGGAGCTCGCTGTAAAAGGCGTGTGGTTTATTTTTTTCATATAGAACCCAGAGTTCTATGAATCTGTATTACTTTATCTATACATTGAATAAACGGATTTAACATGGAAAGGATTTGCATCACTTCATCGCTACCAAACATTTACTAAACCATATATAGTAATGCAAAATCCTCACAATATACTAACATTATTACATTTTAAGGGTGTATTTCGATCCAAAGTACCTTTTTTCCGATTTATTTTTAGATTCACTTTTTTCTCTCAAATGCACCAAACTTTCAAATTCTCTTCTTTAGAAACTACACAAGGTGCCGTAAATGTCGATTTTTTGATAAATATAGAAAATGTTGCAAAAAAAATGCTGCCAAAAACGGCGTTTTGAACCAAATTTTCCGGAGCGGGAGGCCTGCGAACGAAAAAAAGAGCATCCTGAGAAAATAATTGTTTATAAATCAAATTCTAATTAACCCAGCGAAAAATTACTTCACACGGCATCTTTTACATCACTTCAGAAATCACCCCAGCAAGTTTCATGTTTCTACTTTTAAAAATGAGTCTGAGATTGTATCGGAAAATTTCGAGCTGTTGAAGGTGGAAGAGCGTTTTTTCGAATACACCCTTAATAGTAGCAAAAGTATTTCTTAGAACAAAATAATACTCCATTAAAAGACATGTACTATTTACAGTACACCAGACCCGAAAGGGTTAAAATGAATTATTGTGTCCGTCCTAATTCCTTCTACGCTTCATGAAAATAACTTGAGCGTCCTTTTCCCTTTGTATCCGGGTAACAGATCGATTATACGTTAGAACTCGTCTTGATCGAATCCTGAAAAGCCAGTCTATAAACCCAACAAACATCCTCCCACCTTCATAAGGCTCAAGCTATACAGATGAGAACATCTTTGAATGGCATGTGTAGCAGCGCCCTATTATATCATAAGGCGTTGGAGGCAAGCTTTGGGGTCAAATATAGAGTCCTTTGATGTCTCTCTTTGCGTCAAAGAGTGACCATCGGTCAAACGATAAAAGACCGATGAAACGCTATTTGTTTGAAGTGGACCTCTTTGGATGAAGATGGAGTTGATGTCCACAAAATCAAAAGAGCTTGATTGTCTCTCATATAGAAAGGTTTCGATCGAACATCTGATATTACAAAATTCAGTGGGTAAGCTTAGAGAAAATATACAGGGGGATTTAAAATTTATGGTAAAATATTTAAGGGTGCATTTCGATTCAAACTGTTTATTTTCCGATTTATTTTGCCTCTCACATGCATCCAACTGGTAAATTGTCTTATTTAGAAAGTATATAAAAGATGCCGTCAGGGTCAATTCTTTGATAAAATCAGAAAATGTTGCAGAAAAAGACAATCAAAAACGGCATTTTGAACCGATTTTACCGAAGCGGGAGATCTGGGAACGAAGAAACGTGGTCCTACCGAGAAGGTAATTGTTTATAAATCCAATTCTAATGAATGGAGCGGAAAATGACATCACACGGCATCTTATACATGTCTCTTCCAAAATCCCCCTCAGCCAGTTTCGTGTTTCTACTTTTTAAAATGAGTCTGAAATTTTATCGGAAAATTCCGAGCTGTTGAAGATGGAAAATCATTTTTTTTTTCGAATACAGCCTTAAAAGACATGTACAGTTAACAGTAGACCAGACCCGAAAGGCTTAAAATAAATGATTGTGTCCGTTCTAATTTCCTCAATGCTTCATGTAAATAACTTGAGTGTCCTTTTCTCTTTGTATCCGGGTAACAGATCGATTATACGTTAGTACAGTACAGTACCCGTCTTTATCGAATCCTCAAAAGCCAGTCTTTGTCCCTGTATAAACACAACAAACAGCCTCTCTCCTTTATAAAGCCCAAGCTATACAGATAAGAACTTCTTTGAAAGGCGTGTGTAACATCGCCCTATTATATCATAGGGCGTTGGAGGTAAGCTTTGGGAGTCAAACAGAGTCATTTCATGTGTTTCTTTCCTTAAGGACTAAGGAGTATTCGAAAAAACGCTTTTCTGATTCAACAGCTCGAAATTTTCCGATACAATTTCAGACACATTTTTAAAAGTAGAAACACGAAACTTGTTGAGGGGATTCTTGAACAGCCGTATGAGGTGCCGTGTGATGTCTTCTTACGCTCAATTCATTAGAATTTGATTTAGAGACAAATATTTTCTCAGGATGCCCTTTTTTTCGTTCGTAGACCTCCCGCTTCGGAAAATTTTATCCAAAACGCCGTTTTCGACAGCATTTTTTTGCAACATTTTCTACATTTATCAAAAAATCGACCTTCACGGCACCTTGTGTAGTTTCTAAATAAGAGAATTTGAAGTTTTGGTGCATTTGACAGAAAAAATGAATCTAAAAATAAATCGGAAAAAAGGCAGTTTGAATCGAAATACATCCTTAAAAGAGTGACCATCGGTCAAAAGATAAATCAAGAAAGACAAGGTCAAAATCAAAAGAGCTTGATTGTCTCTTTGATCTAATGATATTACAAAATTTAGTGGATAAGCTTTGAAAATATACAGGGAGATTCTAAATTCATGATAAAATCTTTAAGGGTGTATTTCGATTCAAACTGCTTATTTTCAGATTTATTTTTAAATTCATTTTTGCTCTCAAATGCATCAAACTTTCGAAATCTCTTATTTGGAAAGTACACAAGGTGCCGTGATGGTCGATTCTTTGATAAATGCAGAAAATATTGCAAAAAAGCAATCAAAAACGGCATTTCGAACTGATTTCCCCCTAGCGGGAGTTTTGGGAACGAAAAAAAGGGTCCTACTGAGAAGATAATTGTTTATAACTCAAATTCTAATGAATTGAGCGTAAAAAGACATCACACGGCTCATCTCACATTCTTCTCTCAAACGCACAAAACTTTCAAAATCTCTTATTTAAAAACTGCATAATGTGCCGTGTTTGTCAGGTTTTTTTTTGGTAAATGTAGAAAATATTGCAAAAAATGCTGTCAAAGTTGCCAATTTGAACAGAAATTCCGAACCCTAAAGATCTGGGAACAAACAAACCAAAAAAGATCGAACTGAGAAAATAATTGTTTCTAAATCAAATTTTAATTAATGCAGCGAAAAATGACTTCACACGGCATCTGATACGTCTCTTTACAAAATCACCCCAGCTAGTTTCCTGTCTCTACTTTTAAAAAAGCGTCTGAAAATGTATCGTAAAATTTCGAGCTGTTGAAGGTGGACAATCATTTTTTCGAATACATCCTTAAAAGACATGTATTATTAACAGTACACAAGACAAGAAAAGGTTAAAATAAACGATTGTATCCATTCTAATACCTTCTATGCTCCATGTAAATAACTTGAGCGTCCTTTTCTCTTTGTATCCGGGTAACAGATCGATTATAGGTTAGAAACCGTCCCGTCTTTATCGAAACATGAAAAGCATCCTTCCAAAGTCTTTGTCGCTTTATAAACACAACAATTATCATCCCTCTTTCATAAAGAACATCTTTGAATGGCGTGTGTAGCAGCGCCCTTTTATATCACAGGGCGTTGGAGGTAAGTTTGGGGGTCAAACATAAAAGTCCTTTGATGTCTTTCTTTGCGTCAAAGAGTGATTATCGGTCACAACATAAAAGGCCCCACTGAAACGGCTGTTTTGATGAAGATGGAGTGCGCAAAATCAAAATAACTTGATTGTCTCTCATATAGAATGATTTTATTCGATCATCTGATATTACAAAATTCAGTGGGTAAGCTTAGAAAATATACAGGGTGTTTCTAAATCCATGGTAATTCTGATTCATCAAAATTCATTCTGATTCATCAAAAGCTTTAAGGATTGGTACTGGACACTGTAAAAATTATTTATTGTTGTAGGCGAGGGTGGGGAAATTTTCAAAAATCTTACCAGCCAATTATTTATTTCACCAGAATCTCAATCAGTGTTCTCGCTGTCGCTCGCCTTTGCGCCAAATTACGACTAAATTCTTCATTTGGCGAGTAAACAAGCGATTAGATTCGCCAAATTGCTAGTGCTCAATTTTTGCTTTTTCTTTCTTTTCTTTTTCGTCTTTCATACAAATGCACACATACGTATTTTTAATATATACATATTTTTAATATATTTGTAGCGGATAGTTGAAATTAGATTAATTTCTTTCTTTTCTTTTTCGTTCTTCATACATATGCATATATACAGATTTTTCGTGTATACATATTTTAATATATTTGTAGCAGATAGTACACATTAGATTAATAACAATTGTTGTCTCAGTTTTAAAAACTTAGGTTATTTTAGAACATTTTGAAAAGGGGAATACATTAAAGGGTTAAAGATTTTTTTGGCTACACGGCGAACCTATTTTGCGAATACTTTTTTCATTTGGCGAATGTCTTTGATTTTTAATTAGCCAAATTACTAATTTAGGTCAAATGCCAGCGAGAACACTGATCTCAATATAAAAAAACTTCGTTATCGTACGATCGCACCTCATTTGCTACGCTTCACGTTCAATTTCCACCTTGTTTGTCTCTCCAGTTCATTTTTTTTTTTTGAGATAGTGTACATGGGAGACACTTACTGACCCTTTGTTCTGGTTACTTACTTTTTTAGTTAATCGCTCCTTGCTTTGCGAGGCATTCAATTGTCCACATCGTTTTTCACCCCTCTATAATTCATATCCTCCCCCCCCCCGTTATTGTAGTAACACGATCGTATTCATCAACGTTTATATACACATTACATCCTACATCTATTGACCACCCGTAACACAATTCAGGCCCCCCCCCTCCCCTCCTCTTGTAAATTAATATGTTGGGGGTGGAGACCGGCTATTATTTCCGGACAAAAACACACTGGAGTCTAGATTAAGGAGAAGGGGTGGGGGGGGGAGTAATCACACTAACCGCAGCTATTTAGAAGAGGGTGGTGGAATCGCAAAAAAAGATTGCTGGGGGGACAAATGGTTTTTTGGGTGGTGCGAAGCACAGTGGTGCAAGTGCAGTTTACGGAAGTGCGGACCATCTTAGAAATTTTCTGGAAGCTCGATTGTAATGAAGAACTTTCGATCAAACCTGATTCGAGATATCGTTTTTTATCACAATAATAATAAAGGTACTACTTTGTTATCCCGTCGACCAAAAAACTATCGCTAAACTATAAGATTAAGGGCCAATAATGGATGATCGTGAATGTCGCATTCAATGGCATTAAATGCGATTCACGTGTTCAAAACATTATTATGTGATTTTTATTTCGACTTTTTATTTGTATTTTTATTAATATTCTACTAATTAATATATATATTTTTTTCGGTACCACGCGGTTATCCCGAAGACCAATTTCGCCAAATTATATAAATTTCCAAACTAAAAGCCAAATTATACGTATTAACTTAAATTTTGTACTAAATAACGAAAAAATAAATAATTAGCAGAATATTAATAAAAATACAAAAAAAAGTCAAAATAAAAATCAGTTAAGGACGTTCTAAATACGTGTATCGTATTTAATATCATTGAATATGACATTCACAATCATCCATTATTGGCATTTAATCTTACAGATTGGCGATAATTTTTTGGTCGACGGGATAGCCAAGTAGTGCCGTTTTTTCGTTATTTAAAATAAAAATTATATCAATATGTATAATTTGGCTATTAGTTTGGCGAATTGTATAATTTGGCGAAATTGGTCGACTTAAATAACCAATTAGTGCCTAATAATATACAGTAGCCGCCCTTGTGGAGAAGTTTGGCCTCCCATAACCCCTTCGCGACAAAGAACTTTTAGGAAATTTTTTATGTTTTGTCAAAGGTTTTTAAAAACAATAATTCAGGCCTTATAAAAACGATAAAATGCTCCGATTAAATAAGGCAAACTTTACCGTATAATTTTACTGGTGGAGATAGACAGGAATTCTTAAGCCAAACTAAAAATGTACTAAAATAAAATAGAGATTACTAAATGGTACATTTATAAAAAGAATATATTTAAAATACACACTTAAAAATTTTATCAACGTTTCATTCGCTTCTGCGAATGTCGTCAGGATACGATAGAAAGATGTTAAATGCAATTTAAAGTTTCATTTTTCATCATTTTTTTTCCCCCGAAAATTTAAATTACTTTTACACAATAATAGATGATATGCGTTTCATTCAGATGCTACCATTGGACAGAGTTGGGCAAAATACATCGAAAAATCATTTTCGATACAAAATACAAAATACATTGGTTTTAGAGCTTAAAATACAAAATACAAAATACTTTTCAAAAGTAAAAAGTTCAAAATACAAAATACATGTATTTTCAAAATACATTCAAAATACAAAATACATTTTCAAAATTTAAAAATTTCTGGATGTTTCACTACATAAATGCAAAGTGTTTTTTTTTAAACTGATTAAAATTTTGTAATTCAAAATAAGGAAAACAAGAACAAAAATTTATGCGTCAAGCATAGATTATGAAACACGTCCCAACGCATTCAGTATACTGTAACTAAAGTTTACAATTTATTAAAGAGAACAATGATGCTGAAAAAAAGAAGTAAAGGGATAATGTATTTGAAGACCCAATTTTTGCCTATAGTATCAATAGTTGAAAAAATATCCATTTTTTTGTGTGTAATTCTGTATACGATCTGACTTTATGCTAAAAATTATTTCAGTGAAACGAATAACGCAGTTCAAATTTTCAGTTCAGCAGATTCCGTGAATAAACGAATTGTACTAAAGAAATCTTGTAAAATCCTGTATAGGATCTATAGAATTTAGAGACCCTAACTCATATTAAAAAAATAATTCAATTTAAAAATGCGTGCCATAGCTAAATAAAAATGCACTTCCAGCAAATTTCTGCTCATAGTCTTCAAAAGTTCGACTATTGTGCAGTTTCTAATGTAGCCAAATTTTTTTTATGCGTCCCTCTAAATGAATGCTAAATTCTGTGCACATCCTATTCAACTATAATCGCCGTGTAGTACACTTCGGTGATATATATAATTTTCTGTACATAAATTTATATTTTTATATATTTAAAATAGTATATCATTAAAATTTACCGCAAACGACTTTTTCCGTAGACCATAATGTAACCATAATTTTGTGTGTCCCTGTAAACTGTTAGTGCTACAAACTTCATTTCTAATACATACGAACATGTCGTATAGTGATGCCCCGTAACATCAATGAATTTCATGAAAATCTGACTATATTTACGGGAGTTAGAACACTTATAGACAAACAAATCGAATTCATAAACAAGCTTAGCGTAAAGCTAAAGTTGGTTGGAAAATGTTAAAAATTGAAATAAATAAATATTAATAAATAAATAAAAAAAATCAGTCTACATATGAGAACTCATTTCATATAGAACGCAGAAAATTTTCAAAAAGGCTCGTTTTCACTTTTGACTTTTAATCCCTTTCGGCAACGCACACTTTCGGCTCAGTTTTGAGGAGGAGGGAAGGAGATTTTGATTAACAAAATATGTATATTTATAGCTAAAAAATGTTTGTTTTATTTTTTATTTTTATGACAGTGCAATTTTTTTTAAATTACGAATTTTAACAATTTTTCAAAAATTTGCACCTTTTTGAGACGACAGTTTTTCTGTGCTAAAAGTAACTAAACGAATGTATTTGAGCATAGTACTTTTGAAGCATCTCATCACGACGAATACAAGTAAAAAAAGAGTAACATTTGAAAAAAAGTCGATGAAAAATCTAAAAAGCAAAGTGTTTCGGCGGTACCTGCAATCGACTTCAGTTTCTGTCTTCACTACTATGTACCGGGTGTCCCAAAAATGACTGATGGATTTTAAAATTCTATAACTTGCAAACGGTGACAGCTATTTAAAAATTTTTTGCAGGAGGATGATGTATAATGTCAGGAGTTTTTTTACCGTAATTTTTGATTTTAGTTCGCATCTCAAGCAATAGGTTGCGCTGACGGCGATTGAAGGCCAGGTCGACGTTTCACGCAGCACTGATCACCTGGCCTTCAATCGCCGTCAGCGCCACCTATTGCTTGAGATGCGAACTAAAATGAAAACTTACGGTAAAAAAACTCCTGACATTATACATCCTCCTGCAAAAAATTTTTAAATAGCTGTCACCGTTTGCAAGTTATTGAATTTTAAAATCCATCATTTTTGAATACTAATACATTTGTAATCGATTAACATTTCATAAAGTTGGACGATAAAAACTATTTTTTTTTTGTTATGTTTAAGGGTGTTCTTAAATAAAAAAAGGCAACTTTGTGACACATGCTTTAATTTATTTTTGATCGAAAATGCATGAAAATAGCAGGTGTTGTTATTCAGAAACTGTCTAATTGTACTCATTTTTCTGTTTTTTAAAAAACACATAATTCTTTCATAATTCTTCACTAGATCTTTCATAATTAGCCTTCAAAGTTGACGTTTTTGAGCACATTTCCCAACGAAAGCAGAAAAACCGGTCGAAAAGTAGGAGAAAAACGAGTAATCTCGTAATCGAAATAGCTTAGAACTTTGTAGATAATTTAATTGTAGTAAAATGAAAAATAAGTTCGATTCGAAATCGCTTTTACAGTCAGGCATTCCAATTTCATATCTATCTGTTAAAAAATAAATTTGTAAATGTGTCAAAACGCTTTACGGTAGTTGAGCGGAGCAGTTGAGAACAAACACTCTTAAGGATCTGCCGCGGAAAAAAAAGCGAGAAAAGGCATTTTTGTTTTACAACTGTATATCAATGTTTTTTCGCGAAATTTTTACACCAGCTGCGGAACTGTTATATTTATAACCGATAAAATTTTCAAAGAGTTCGTATTACATGAACTTTTTTAAAGTAATGGAATGACCCTACATGAAAATTAAGAAAATGTCTTCTTACGAGTAAATCTACTAGCAAAAATAAATACTTTTTTAGAAATTTTTTCATTCACAAATATAAA
Source organism: Maratus speculifer (assembly GCA_964019185.1). Lineage (NCBI taxonomy): Eukaryota > Metazoa > Arthropoda > Arachnida > Araneae > Salticidae > Maratus > Maratus speculifer. The sequence continues at coordinate 5,291,963 of OZ025303.1, read as the reverse complement.
TTCCGACAAATTCATGTTAAAATTATAGAATCATGCAGACTTATTGTTTATTTGATGTTATAGCAGGCTCAAGCAACACCGGACAGATTAACTAGTGTTTAATAAATTAAATATAAGGTCTCTTATTAATTATCACATTTAGGTTACATTTGAAATACTCTTTTCATAAGAATTAATGCATTATTTTATTCGACGATAATTTCCTTGATATATTTTTTCGGCTAATTTAAAAGTCAAATAATAAACACAATTCTCTAAACTCAATTTTTGAACATTCATCAAAAAATCACATAAATAACATACATCAATTAATGACGAAGAAATGCTTTCGATAATTCGTCATAAAAAAGTAATAATTTTATTTTATTTTATTTAAACAAACTCATGCACATACTTGGATTAACATGATCATAAGTATATTTATAAAGTTTATGGATTTATTAAGCTAATTAAACTAAATTAATATTACATTTGTATATATATGCATAGATTATTCTTAAAATTTCTATCTGAAAACTTTTTTTCCTGCTGGAATTCTAAAAAGAATCGACATTCACTTTACACTTAAAAATCCTGTTTTGGTCAGGCATTGGTTTAAATCAGCACCGAGTTAATTATTTACTAAAAAAAAACAATAATAAATAAAATAAAAAAATAAAAACTTAAAAAAAACTTTTTTTTATAGAATATAATTTATAGAATGTTATACGGCATAAATCTATAATTCTAGTAAAGACAAATCTCAAACCAAAATCTTTATATTTAATATATCCAAATGTAAATACAATTAATGAACATTTGAAATTTGTATCAATAAATTAGAACTAGTTTTATAATGTATTTCACGTCTAGTAAACTAATATCAAACGTTTGAAAAACCATATAAAAAATCTCGATTCAATATATACCAAGAGACTAGAAAAAAATGTTTCTAAAATCGATATTTCACAGTTCAAAACTAAAAGCTTAACTTTAAAAAGTTTAAAGATGATTCTAATTGGAAAAGTTTTATATGTAACTGAACTTCTTGTATTATACAATAGCATTTTCTCTTAATTTTTCCATTATCATGTGCAGACATTATTTTGAAATACTTGCTGTCTAATATTGCATGCCATGTATTACCACAATTAAATTATTCTCCTGGTATATTTTCAGTGTTAGCGTCAAAAGTATTATTCAGTTTTTCCAGAGCCTTTATAATAAATAATAGCAATACATTTCTAACGTACCTGATAAAAAAAAGCAATAAGAAGTGAAACTCAATAACACTTCCTGTCTATCATTGAACTTTTTTTTTTTTTTTTTTTTGTATAGTTTTCACCGCAGCAGTAATATTTATAACACTATTTTTGTAACCATTCATCATAAATTCTACTGACAAATCTATACACCCTGTTCATTAACAATGTTTATCATACCACTAGTCGAAAAATCTGTCCAGAGAAGAATTCAAAGACTTAACAAAACAGACAATATTTCCTTGTTGCGAATCTCTGATTTGCGGTTCGCAAAACCGCAAAGTTTTAAAATATATAAATGTATTTTGATTTAAAAAAGTATTTTGAAAATACAAAATACTTGGAAAAAGCATTACAAAATACATTACTAAAATACTTTCATTTCATCAGGTTAAAATACAAAATACAAAATACAAATGTATTTTGAAAATGTATTTCAAATACATGTATTTTCGTTACTGCCCAACTCTGCCATTGGACAATTAACTAATAAACGCGATTGTTGTGCCACATACGTTAGCGTAATGTATATATAGATTCTAACTCTGAAACTTTCAGCATGAACCCTTATATTGTATTACTTTTATTTCGTTAGATTAGCTACCCCGCATGACTCTAAATAAAAACATATCTTTAAATCGATACAGCTTATAAATCGATTCGATCAATAGCGTAATCGACTTCCTAGCAAATATCCATACTCCTCTCCCCCAATACCTTTAAAAAATGGATCAAAAACTTCCCCTCCTCCCGTTAAAAATGACAGAATTAAAAAATAACCATAACTCCCCAAAAACCGCCGGACTCGACTGATTTTATTTATTTATTTATTTATTGGCCCGCTTCCAAATTAGCCGAAACTTCCCCGACGAGATTGACGCAAAAACCGAGCATACATTCGCGAGGGATGTCCCACGCCGACACTTGCCCCCCTCCCCCGCTAAACTGTCCCAAACGAGCATCTTTCTCATCTGTCCAGATCAGATGCAAGGGACCATGGAGGCAGAAACTGCGTCGCCGAAAGAACTCGGATGTGGCCGGCAGTTAGTTATTTTTTTGCAAGAATATTGATGTGAAGTGAAGTAATTCATTTTTTCTCCTGGGGGGATGTTAAAGAATGCTCCACCGGAGTTTGGATAAAGGAGGCATTACCGTTCTTATATTGATTTCGTAAGTGTATTATTTAACCTTCCGCTATACAAAGAGAAGTCCAGTAGATCCGAAAGCAGCTTTCGTTTATTTGTAGTTTATGCACGTGATAATTGAAATTATCTACACTGGTGAAATAAATTGAGAGAATTTTCATGTTTTATCGAATTGCGTGAAAGGAACTGAACTGAACGAAAATCAGCTGCTTCTAGATAAAAATACAAATCTTGAACGGCAAATACGTAAGCGCATACGTGTGTGTAGGTGGAACAAGCAGAAAAACAGGCTTTATAAGCGTGTGGAGGGTTAACACGATTATCGTTCGCTTGTACACCTTGGCGAATTTCTTGGCGTTATCTTGCAGCAATCGGTTAAATTCACATCGGAACAGTAACAATGAGTAACCACCAACGTTTAGATGATGGAATGAGGTGGCGAAATGTGGGGAGGCTAGAGGGAGGCCATTTGCAAGTCATGGTATGCAGAAAGTTTAATTTAACACCCAGTGTCGTGTGTAACCTATGGAAACAGTTCCAGGATACTGGATCCACCGACATTATGCGACCTGTGCAAAGTCGTCCAAGAGCCACAACGACCAGTGAAGATCGCCATTTGTCCAGTTTATGGTGCAGGCAGCATAGTGATTGGAGTATGCAGCAATGGGCAAGATTTCTGTTCACTGACGAGTCTCTTTTTATCCTAAGCACAGATTCTCGCCGTACTTTCATACGGAGAGAGCCAGAGAGACGCTAGCTACCCTCCAATCTCCGCAAAATCAACAAGTATGGCGGTGACGGTGTAATTGTCTGATCAGGCATCATGTTGGACGACTGCACACCTTTCCACGTCTTTGACAGAGGCTCTGTGACTGGTGCGAGGTATAGGTAGGAGATCTTGGAGCCTTATGTTCGCCTTTTCCGAGGTGCAAGTGGCCCGAGTTCATTTATAGCATAATAACGCGAGGCCTCATGGAGCTTTTCTGGTCGACGAATTTCTCGAGAATGAGCATATTCGCCGGATGGACTGGCTAGCCAGGTCTCCAGACATCAACCCTATAGAGCATTTCTAAGACGCAATTGCAACTCGTAAACCTCCTCCAAGAACCATCCAGCAACTGAAAACAGCGTTGCTGAACGAATGGATCCAATTTCCACAGGCACAGATAAACTGCCTTATTTCCAGTATGAAATCACGCTGCGAGGCCTGTATACCTGTAAGTGGGGACCATACTCCCTATTAACCCATGTTCTTTTTGTATTCTGCAACTTATTTCAGACCTTTAGACTCCCATGTGTATTATGCATGAAAATGTGTATCTATTATAACTGTTGAATGTTTTTTTATTTGTATTATATCTACCTATGTTCACACAAAATTTTATTAAAATCTGTCCAGTAGTTCTAGAGATCGTAGATCAAACATGAAAATTCTCTTAATTTCATACACCAGCATAATTATGGCACTATTTTTAACACAAATCCACAGTTTCCAACATAGTTGAAAAGCGTTTATGAATTCCGTTTGTCTGTGTGTCTCTTTTCCTGTCTGTCTGTCTGGCCATCAATAAACTCGCGTTGCTCTTTTTTTATTCAATCCTAACTCGCTGCTTTGTGATACACAGACTGCAAATGCATTAAAAAACACTTTTGCAACACTAACTGAACATAAAAATCAACACTTTTAACTAAAATCGTTTTTCGATTGTGTTGTGAATGTGTTTGCGAATTTGTTGTACGAAATAAAAAGAGTTGTTAAAAATTAGAAGAGGAGAAAATGTGTTTTTAAAACATACTTCAAAATCTTTACTTTTTAAAATTGTGTCATTTTTAAGGCACCCTGAAGACAATATCTTGAAAGTGTTTTAAATGTGTTGTTTTATAATGTTCTAAATTGTGGGGGGTTTACGATGTAAAGTTAATTTTGGAACAAAGTGTAGTGAAGTACAACACTATTTTAAGAAGTTATTATCATCAACACTGCTTACAACATAATTAACGATACTATTTTTAGAACTTATATCAAGACTTATACTTTGCATAGACTTAGATTTTACTGGTTTAACCCATTTTAGGCCAAGCACAGAAATTTTATAAAATGTAGCATTATTTTTATTGAAATATGCTTAAATTACATACATTAAGACACAAAAAAAGATTCGTGCATGAAAAATAATATTTTATACAAGAAATAATATTTTATATAATAATATAAAATATTATTTCTTATAATGAATAATATGAATATGAATAATATTTTTATGACTTTTGCTTTATTCTTATTTCATATACAGAATTTGCAACTTTAATCTATTTTAAAAACATATAATTCATTTCAATTGGAATAATAATATATTTTTAAAAAGTCGAATTTGTCAAAGGCGTTTCAAATTAAAACTCTAGCGTATTTTGAAAATTTTTTAAGAGAAAGTGTTTACTCCAATTGAATTACTAATATTTTATGGATGTCTTCAAAAGCCTTAAAAAATAGAAGAAAAATAAAATTCTTGAAAAAAATGTGTCAGAGTGTTAAAAAAAAAATATTTATCGAAATGTTTCGTATACGAACCTTTGGCCGAAAATGGGTTAAGGGTGTATTCGAAAAAACGCTTTTCCACCTTCAACAGATCGAAATTTTCCGATACACTTTCAGACACATTTTTAAATGTAGAAACATGAAACTTGCTGAGGGGATTCTTGAAGGGACGTATGAGGTGCCGTGTGATGTATTTTTACGCTCAATTCATTAGAATTCGAGTTATAAACAATTGCCTTATCAGTAGGGACCTTTTTTTCGTTCCCATATCTCCCGCTTCGGAAAAATCGGCTCGAACTGCCGTTTTTGATTACTTTTTTGCAATATTTTCTGTCTTTATCAAAGAATCGACCCTCTCGGCACCTTGTGTCCTTTCCAAAGAAGTGATTTTGAAAGTTTGGTGCGTTTGAGAGCAAAAGTGAATTAAAAAACAAATCGGAAAATAAGCAGTTTGAATCGAAATACACCCTTAAAAGTGATTTTTAATTGATTATAAATGTTAAACTTTAAGGATAGTAGTGACTCTATATTAAATTGGAAGTGATCGTGTATGCCTTTTATAAAAAAAGAGAAACTAATTTTTTTAAAATGAATATCTAGGGATAAAGTTATTTAACGAAATAGTTGTTTTATAAAATACAAATAAATACCGTTCTGTTTAAAATAAAGAGTATAATTAAGAAAATTTTTTTGTGTTTGTAGTTTTTATATTGAATAAAACTAATGCCTGAAAGTGAGGTACATTTGAAATTATAAATAACATACGGGCATTAATACAATATAATAATTCTATTAGGTAGAATTGTTTTCTCAATATTTATTACACTTTTAGTTGGTTAAAATCAGTCATTTGTGGCATAGCATTTTGAACCCTGAAATATGTGGATGTATACTATAAAGGAGAAAAAAGAACAGTCAACTCAACAACTTCTTTACCAGCACTCGACTTTTTGAGACACAAAAAAGAAGAGAACTCCATTCTTTTTCATTCTGCCAACTTTTTTTGTCTGTCGATGTCGTATAAAAACATTTCATATTTATTTACTTAGAATAGGTGTCACAAATAAAAATTAAATTAAAAAGTTGACATGTTTCAATTCATTCATAAGAACCGTATTCATAACACATAAAATCAGTATCAGTAATTATTTATCAGTAATTATATTTATATCCAGTGTCATTTAGTTTTCTACTGATTTTATGTGTTATGAATACGGTTCTTATGAATGAACCGAAACATGTCAACTTTTTAATTTAATTTTTTTTTTTTTTGTGACACCTGTTCTAAGTAAATAAATATGAAATGTTTTTATACGTAAATGAAAAAAAATGAAGTGATTTTGTTTTAGTTTTTAGTTTTGAAAAAACGAAAGCTAACAACAGTTTTAACATTGTCGATGTCGTGTTTTTTTATTATTATTATTATCATTATTCCTCCCCTGTAACTTCTTTATACCAGAGAAAGGCGTTGCTAAAGTCCATGTTTTCAGGACAGAGTGTGTTCGTAGTTCGCAATCTTCCAAATGATCACTTCACCGGCATCTATGACAAAATATACCAGAAACGCGATTTTACATGTGAAAAGTGTAAAATGTAAGTATGTGTATATAATTAATAATTTCACGTGTGTGCTATTGGAATAGGTTAAGGATGTTTTTAAATCAAAAAGGACAACTTTAAGACATAAGTTTCAGTTTATTTTTGTTCGGAAATGCATGAAACTAGCAGGTATTGTTGTTCAGAAACTATCTAATCGTACTCAATTTTATGTATTTAAAAATACGCTATAGATTATTTTAGAGCAAGCCATCAAAGTGGACGCTTTCAAACGCAATTTCGGACGAAAGCAGAAAAAACAGTCGACGAAAGCTAGAAAATGACGTGATCACGTGATCAAAATAACTCATAACTCGGCAGGTAATTTGATGATTGTAAAAAGGAAAACTGACTTCGATTCGAAAGTGCTCCCGTAGTCAGGCGTTTCAATTTTCTATCTTCTCTGTTAAAAAATGAATTTGTAAATGTGTCAAAATGTTTTGCGCTTGTTGGGCCAAGCAGTTGAGAACAAAGCACGTTTGTACGAAGCAACCATCATTCAATGAATATACATGATAAAAAGTTTATTAAATCCAATAGATTTTTTTAATCACCAGATTTTAAAAGATTCACCTTTTATATATGCAGTCATGCACCATTAATGCAGTCATGAAATGTAAACATGCATATTCATTTTAATAAACATTTTAATAAAAAATTTATTTTACTTAAGAAAAGTTTTATAATAATTAAAAATAAATGACATTGACATGTTTCGGATCCGTGTAATAAGATCCATAATCATTTTAATAAACATTTTTTATTAAAATGAATATGCATGTTTACATTTCATGACTACATTAATGAATATGTTATATTTATGGAATTAGAAAAAAAAAAAAAGAACAGTCAACTGAACAACTTCTTTACCAGTACCCGACTTTTTGAGGCACAAAAAAGAAAAGGGAACTCCGTTCTTTTTCATTCTGTCAACTTTTTTTGGTCGGTCGATGTCGTGTTTTATTTCTTCCTCCCCTGTAACTACTTATACCAGAGAAAGGCGTTGCTAAAGTTTATGTTTTCAGGACAGAGTTGTTCGCAGTTCGCAATCTTCCAAATGAGATCAATTCACTTGCATCTATGACAAAATATTACAGAAGCGCGATTTTGCATGTGAAAAAGTGTAAAAGAGAAGTATAAGTATAATAATTCGCGCGTGTGCTATTGGAGTAGGTTAAGGGTGTTCTCAACTGCTCCGCTCGATAAGAGCAAAGCGTTTTGACATATTGACAAATTCTTTTTTTAACAGAAACATATGAAATTAAAAAGCCTGACGCTGAAGGGCAAAGGTATGGCGTCCCCTTAAGGGTGCATTCGAAAAAATATTTTTCCACCTTCAAAAGCTAGAAATTTTCCGAATACATTTTCAGACTCATTTTTAGCTAACAGGCTATCATAGCCTGAGAACTTATGTGCCCGTTCGTTCTGTATGTTCGTTCGTGCGTAACGCGATAACTCATGATAAAAATATCCGATCCACTTGAAATTTTGTATATAGGTATATCCTAACAAGGCGCTTCCCTGATTAGTTTTTGGAGTTCATTCGATATGTATAAGAGGGGGAACGGGGGGCTCATGCCCCTCCCCTTAATACAAATAAATGGGATTTTCATGCAGAATTAAGTTTTCGTTCAAAATTTAAATTAGGATCATTCTGATGAGGCGATTCCGTGACTGTTGTTAGGTGTTCATTGAATAAGTATAAATAGGGGGAACAGGGGTTCTAATGCCCCCCCCCCTTAATTTATATAAATGGGTTTTTCAAGCTGAATTTTCAGATTTCGTTCAAATCTCTGAATAGTTTTGGAAGTTTAATGGTTAAGTATAAAAGAGGGGGATAACTCCTTTTAAATTATATAAATGCTAAATGGGTTTTTATTAAGAATTATCTCATTTGCTCTGAATTTTAGATATAGATTTTTTATATGATAAAGCATGTCTTTGATAGTATAGGAAGTTCAATGATTAAGTATAAAAAAGAGGAAAGAGGAGAGCTGTTTCCCCTTCTTAATTTTTTTCTCGAACGGAATTAACCCTTGAAAATATAAGGCTTTATTGTACAATTAGTATTTGTAGTCTGTGAGCTCAATGCCATCAGTTTAACTGGGCAGTATTCTGTATTAAAAGTAGAAACAAGAAACTTGCTGGGGGGATTTTTGAAGAGGCGTATGAGGTTGCCGCGTGATATCATTTTACGCTCCATTTATTAGAATTCAATTTATAAACAATTATTTTCTTAGTTCGATCATTTTTTCGTTCCCAGATCTCCAGCTTCGGAAATTTCTGTTCAAATTGGAAACTTCGACAGCATTTTTTGCAATATATTCTGCCATTATCAAAGAATTGACAGTTACGGCACCTTCTGTACTTTCTAAATAAGAGACTTTGAAAGTTTGGTGTATTTGAGAGCAAAAATAAATCGGAAAATAAGCAGTTTGAATCGAAATACACGCTTAAGATGTACGTACGAGACAGAAGGAAGTTTTGGGAATGGGACATCTGACTACTTGAGTTACAAAAACATGTTTTCTTCAGCCCAATATAAAAATAAATAAATAATAATAACAAAATTATTAAAGACAAACAACACGACAGCTTTTACTTTTCTTACAGTCGACATTTTTTGAGACTTGATTCTTATTTCCCCCTGTCAACTTTTTTACCAGGTTAAGTATAAAAGTGTTCCTATTTGTTCCCTTTTTTTTTTTTTTTTTTTTTTTTTTTTTTGTTTGTCACGCTAACATGCAAGATTCTCAATTTTTCAATAATTCTTTTCTTAACTGACTTAATTTAAAATTTTTTGTGTTATAAGAAAAAGAGAGCGATTTTTCGCAAAAAAATTGTCACTGATGACAAGTTAGTTTTCAGTTTTCACTCTTTATTTGAAAAAAAAAAAAAAAATCTTAAGGGTGTATTCGAAAAAACGCTTTTCCACCTTCAACAGCTCGAAATTTTCCGATACAATTTCAGACACATTTTTAAGAGTAGAAACATGAAACTTGCTGACGGGATTCTTGAAGGGACGTATGAGGTGCCGTGTGATGTCTTTTTACGCTCAATTCATTAGAATTTGAGTTATAGACGATTACCTTATCAGTATGACCCTTTTTTTCGTTCCCAAAACTCCCGCTTGGGAAAAATCAGTTCGAAATGCCGTTTTTGATTGCTTTTTTTGCAATATTTTCTACATTTATCAAAGAATCGTCGATTACGGCACCTTGTGTACTTTCCAAATAAGAGATTTCGAAAGTTTGGTGTATTTGAGAGCAAAAATGAATTCAAAAATAAATCGGAAAATAAGCAGTTTGAATCGAAATACACCCTTTCTCAGAATATTTTTTGTTAAATCGTCTTGTTTTTTATAAGTAAAATGAGAATTTCGTAATCGTATTTAAAAAGTGAAAACCAAACCAGTATAAGATCATGATAAAAAGTTTATTAAGGGTGTTCTTAAATCAATCAAATCACTTTGTAACATAAATTTTAGCATATTTTTGTTCGAAAGTGCATGAAACTAGCAGTTATTTTTATTCAGAAACTGTCTAATTGCACTCAGTTTTCTATTTTTTTACAAACACAAGAGATCTTTCAAAACAAGCCGTCAAAGTTGACGTTTTTCAACACATTTTCCGATTAAAGCAGAAAATTTGGTAGAAAAACAGGAGAAAATGGGGGTGATCACATGATCGAAATAGCTTAGAACTGGATAGTTAATTTAACTATCCTAAAATGGAAAATTCAGTTCAATTCGAGATCACTTCCACACTCAAGCCTTCCAATTACATCTTTCCGTTAAAAAGTGAATTTGTAAATGTACCAAAATCTTTTGTGCTTATTGAGCGAAGCAGTTGAAAACAACCTTAAATAACAATTTTTTTTTGTGTCTCCTTTTTTGCCAGTTGGTGCTGATTGTTCCTTTTTTTTTTTTCCCCGTTTCGAAAAATAGCTTACCAGCCAAAGGCGTTCCAAAAGTTCTTTCTTTCACGAGTTTCAAATCCTTCAGACTCGCGGGAGAAGAGGGGGGGGGGGGGCGTACAATTTTTATGCAACATTCAGGACTCGAGTATACTGTAATGAAACAAGACGGCTGAATGCTTAAGTAATTTATTTATTTTTCTTTTTTTAATGGGTTACGGCAAAATGCAAGGTTCTCCTTTTATCAACATTTCTTTACTGACTTTAATTTTTTTTTTTTTTTTTGTGTGTGTTTATAAGAAAAAAGAGAGCGATTTTTCGCAAGAAATTTGTCATTGATGACAAGTTAGTTTTCATTGTTCACTCTTTATTTAAAAAAAGGGGGAAAAATGTTTCGAAAACAAATTGAAATAACTTTCTGAGAATATTTTTTAATTTTAAGTTTTCTTTTTAAATCAACTGTTTTTTTATAAGTTTAACGGGAATTTCGTAATCGTATTTAAAAAGTAAAAACCAAACCAGTATAAGATCATGATAAAAAGTTTATTAAACAATTAAATGCATTTGATTTTTAATTCACAAGATTTTAAGAGCTTGTCACCGGCTTACTATACGAGGCATAAAATAGCTATTATGTTTCAATTTTGCCGATGCAGCGTTTCTATATTATAAAAGCTAAATTTATCTATGCGTAACGCATACGTCATTTTTCGAATGGCAACTCTTTCCCATAAAAATTTGCTTTTGCAATTTTCACTATTGCAAGTTTTACACTTCTAAACATTGCACATTTTCAAATTTTACACCGTCGTATAGAATTGAAAGTTATATCTCAATTTGTTTTTGAGTTATTAATTTTTTTATAGTTTTTTGTTACCAATTTTGTAATTATGGCGAAACAGAATCATTCCATTTTCTCTTAAAAATACTGGAAAAATAAAAGAAAGAAATTAAAAAAAATTAAAACAGGTATACTATATCAAATATATCGTCTGTGATCGTGTCAATTTGGAATAACATACATTTTTTATATTTGCATTTATACATTTTATATAAGAGTCTCAGTTGATAATTTCATCATAATGACTGATGTTTATTATATTTTACTAATGTTAAATGCAATAAAAGTGCAATTTTAATAATTTGGACAACGGAGTTTTATAGAAATAGTATTGTTAATTTTAGCTTAAAATAATATTTGTTTGAGAGTTAGACTGACTAATATAAGGTGTATATAAGATATACTTTTTATTGTAACTAATTTTGTAGATTTGTTATGAAAGAAATGAAACAGTTCTTCCGTCAAAATTTGACGGGTTCCACCTCAAATGAATAGAAATGAAAATAGCCAGTCGGAATTCGAGAACGACCTTAATCAGTAATAAAATTCAGGAGACGACTCAAAACGGAATTTGTTTTCAAAAAATAAACCCCACAAACTTCGCCGCTCCCTGATGGAACTCCTTAACCTCCCACCCCTTCCGAATGTGTGTACCCCCCTTCCCCAATCGCTTGTCGGGGTTTAGCAAAGCAAAATTGAAAAGTTTAACGAAACAATTTCAATAAAGAAAAAAAATACTGAATTCGGCAGTTGAAATTTTCAATGAGAAATAAAAGTTTCAATTCAATTTATATTTTAGCATTCAACTTTTGACTTCGGATTTTTTTAGCTTTTCACTTATAACAACCACAAACTTAATAAATAAGTCTTACAAGTTTAAGATACCAGTACTCGCATTGGCATGGCAACCAATTTCTAAGCTTTTTTGTTAACATTATTTTAAAATAATAATATTCTTCATATACATATTTCTTCCTTAATCTCAGATATAGATGTTTAAATAAGACAAATATCATTATTATTCAAAAATAGGGGTAACAGAAAAAGGTAATAAACGATTTCACAGTTAATTTTAATTCGACAAAAATAGATTAGTATGAGATGTAGATTGGATAAGCATAAAGAAAGGGAACGGGGGGGGGGGGGAATGCTCTTTCCTTTAATTTATATAAATGGGTTTTTCATGTAGAATTTAGCCGATTTCATTCAAATTTCAGACATAAGATCATTCTGATGAGGATTATTTTTGGGATTGATTAGTTGGCCATGATTAGTTTTGGGAGTTCATTGGATAAGTATAAAAAGGGGGACGAAGACTAATCCCCCAACCTTAATTTCGATAAATGGGTTTTTCATGCATATTTATCAGATTTAATACAAATTTTAGATATAGAATCATTCTGATGAGGGCACCAGTATGATTAGTTTTTGGACTACCCCTCTCAATTCAGGTAAATGGTTTTTCTTGCAGAATTAACCGATTTGCTTCAGTTTTTGGATGCAGGTTCATGGTGATAAGAAACTTCTCTGATTTGCTGTGGAGTTCTTTTGTTACGTATAAAGGGGGTACGGGTGATTACCCCCCCCCTTAAATGTGATAAATGGATTTTTATGCAGAATTATCCGATTTTCTTTAAATTTTGGACATAGACAGACCTACACGCTGTTATATCTCCTTCGTTAAAAAAATGAATTTGTAAATGTGTCAAAACGTTTTGCGCTTGTTGAGCAGAGCAGTTGAGAACAGCTTTAAAATTATTAACATAAAATCGATTTTTTTTTTTTCTAAACACTGGAAAAAAATCTGACCTTAAAGAGTTATAACTCTTTCTATGGAAATGTGATGAATGCCTAACGAAAATGAATTCAACATAAATTTCACAAACCAGTTCAATATATATATATATATATATATATATATATATATATATATATATATATATATATATATATATATATATAACGAAATTTGTATTCAGAAGATAAAACTTCCCGACCTTACCGCCTTGATTGTTATTCCTAACCTCCTGCAATAAGGGAACACCGCCGTTTTCGAATACTCCCACCCCCGCCCCACACTCCGAATACACCACGTGATTGAGAGAAAGGGCAAAAACGAAAAGTTTAGCGAATCAATTTCGATAAACTGAATTTGTCAATTGAAATTCGAAATCAAAATTTTCAATTCAATTCTAAGTTCCAGCAATCAACTTTGGCCCCTGACTTTTTTGTGGCTGTTAGAGCCACATGGCTTTAACCCCTCTTTTCCTATGGAATTTCCTCCTTCCCCGCTTTTTTATTTATTTTATATTTTTTTCCAATCTCGGTCTGTTTTTATCGTAGCAATGCATCCTCTTCTGGATCAGAATTGACGTCGAACTAAATTCGTTTTATTTGAGTTAAATTTTTTTATATAAACGTAGACTGTTTTTTCTTTTTGTTAGCATTTTAAATCGAGTTTTAAGATTTTTACGTGGGAAGTTTGCAGATTTGTGTAGAAGAAACCAACTTAGGTAAACTTAATCAAGAAATCAACTCTGAAAAATATTTTTTTTTACCTTTAACAGCTCGAAATTTTCCGAGACATTTTCAGATTCATTTTTTAAAATAGAAATATGAAACGGGCTGGGGTGATTTTTTGAAGTGATGTCTAAAATTCAGTGCGATGTCATTTTTCGCCCCATTCATTAAAATTTGATTCATAAACAATTATTTTTTCAGTTCCAACAGTTTTTGGTTTCCAGATCTTCAGGCTATAAATTTCTGTTAAAATTGCCAACTTTGACAGCATTTTTTGCAATATTTTCTTGCCTTTATCAAAGAATCGACCCTCACGGCACCTTCTGTAACTTTCTGAATAAGAGAATTTGAAAGTTTGGTGCATTAGAGAGCACAAATGAATTTAAAAATAAAAATGAAAATAAGCGGTTTGAATCGGAATACAAAAACCTAAAACCTCGCAAAAACATATATATTAAAACCACCCACCTTGAAAAATAAAAATCGTTCAGCTTGAATAATTGTTTCAAAAATATGACATTCACCTAAAAAAACAGCTTTCAAATACAGACTGGTTTATTAACCACTGGTATAACAGGAAAGAGACCTGACCCGCTAACAAGCATGTACACGGCAGAACTACCCCCTCAGCCCAAACGATAATTTTAACATAAACACGCCAACACGTAAAACAAACCCGTCATTTGCTTTCGCTAAAAAGACGTTGAAAGAGCGACCACCCCAAGCTGTCGTTGACCACCGGGGTCACGTCCTAGAACAAAAAGGGGGGTTCGGACGATAGAATGGTCGCCATCTTGCCCTAATTGAGGAGTTGGGTTTTGTGAGGGCAGACGATTTTGTCTGTCTTGAAAAGGGTTGATTTGGGGAGAAAAGACGGATGGATGGGTTTTCGTCATTGTTTGTCTAGACAATGGTTCGACTTCCTTGCACCATTATGCACTTAGTCAAAATGTTAGGATTTCTGTAACTATAAAAAGGAGAACAGAGATTAAATCCGTAAATTAGGGTGTATTTCAATTCAAACTGCTTATTTTCCGATTTATTTTTAAATTCAATTTTGCTCTCAAATACACCCAACTCGCAAATTGTCTTATTTATGAAACTACACAAGGTGCCGCGAGGGTCGATTCTTGGATAAATGCAAGAAAATATTGCAAAAAATGCTGTCAAAATCGGCGTTTTGAACAAAATTTTCGATGGAGGAGATCTGGGATTAAAAAAAAAGGGTAATACTGAAAGAATAATTGTTTCTAAATCGAATTCTAATGAACTGAGCGTAAAATGACATCAGACGGCACCTTGTACGTCTCTTCAAAATCATTTCAGCCAGCTTCATGTTTGTACTTTTAAAAATGTGGAAAATTTCGATCTGCTGTGATTGAAAAAAACATTTTTTCGAATACACCCTTAAATCCAGTAAATTACAGAATGCAGATAAAATAAAATGAACAAATACGCATAAATTTATTATTTTACTCTTTTATTTAAGGGTGTATTTCAATCCAAACCGCTTATTTTTCGATTAATTTTTGCTCTTCAAACTCATCTGACTGGCAAATTATCTTATTTATGAAACAACACAAGGTGCCGTACTGATCGATTTTTGGATAAATGCAGAAAATATTTTTTAAAAAATGGCTTTCAAAGTTAGCGTTTTTAACCCAATTTTTCGAGATCTGGGAGCGAAAAACTAGTACCATTATGCGCTTAGTCAAAATGTTACAATTTCTGTAACGATGAAGATTGAAAAAATATTTTTCCATTCTCAACAGCTAGAAATTTACCGATATATTTTCAGACTCATTTTCAAAAGTAGAACAAAAAAAAAAAAAAAAAACTGGTTGAAGGGGTTTTGAAAGAGACGTAGAAGGTGCCGTGGGATGTCATTTTACGCTCCATTCATTAGAATTGGATTTACAAACAATTCCTTTTTCAGAATGACCTTTTTTATCGTTCTCAGATCTTTCGCTTTTCAAAATTTGATTCAAAATGCAAACTTTGACAGTATTTTTTTCCCAATATTTCCTGCATTTATCCAAAAATCGACTAGCACGGCACCTTGCGTTCTTTCTAAATAAGAGAATTGGCGATGTAGGTGCTTTTGAGAGCCAAAATGAATTTAGAAATAAATCAGAAAATAAGCAGTTTTGTTAGCAAGTTTGTTGTTTTGTCAGTATTACAGAATGCAGATATAACAGGTTGAAAATTATACGCCAAGCGGTGCAAATAAAGTGCGTTCGTTCTATAAAGAAGTTTTAAAAATATACAGATGTTGGTGTAATAGTATACAGTTCTTCGGATGCAGTAGAGTATCGAAATCTTTTTGTGTAACCCTGTAAATACTATCTGCTTTCTATTATACAGAATGTATCTTGTAATAAACTTCAGCAACATATGTCCATTTTATAAAATGTGAGATTGTTTAATAGTATTAAAACTCGCCCCAAACAATATTTCCTCTGTGCCATTACGTATTAAAATACTTTTGTGTAGCCCTGTAAATGAATAACAAACATTATTTGCAGTACAGATTGTACAGAATGAATATTTTAGTATATACTTCGTAGATGCATATCCATTTTATTATGTGTGAAAGAATGTAACACCATTAAAATGCTTTTGAGACTTTTTTATTCTCCTATTGGCCATTATATAATGGAATACGTTTTATGGTCCTTGTCATTCAACTAGGCATCCGATTTTTATAAAATTTGAAATAACGCGACGAAATGGCACAAAAATTATATATTTTAAATATCAAATGATTCCGTTGGGTAGTTTTTACTCTATTATATGCGGATAAGGCTTCAAAGCTATCAAGGCTTACTAGTGTTATTTTTCACATTAAAGAAATTCCTCGCCTATCTGTTTCTGAAAAACCCTACTGAACTAAAAACATCAAAACCTTTTCCCGCAAATCCACCTAAAACATTTCAACTACTGCAAGCACGATAAACTCCCGCAATTCCCCTCTACTCGCTGACCAGTGTGTCGGACACTGTACTGACCCATCCTCACGCAACACTGACCCCTTCCCTTCCAACACTGACTCACCTAATCTAACTCTTTTTCGATGCCGGAAAAGAGTTGGGTGGACAGTGGCTATTTGGGTATCTGACCAGTGTCCATTTCAGCTTTATCGCGGGCGGCATCTGTTGCTAATGGAATGACCAGCGATGAGGCGATTTCTTTGCCGTCTGGAAAGGAGGAGCAAAGATGGGGGAAAGATTAGGCGGAATTTTTCGCGTTTTTCCGCGAAGAGGGTTTTTAATCAATTATGTTCGGAAATAGCGATTAGTCATATAAGATTTCGTTAGGATAGGTCTTTGATAAAAGTAATGTTTAAGGGTGTTCTCAACTGCTCCTTTATATAAGCGCAAAACGTTTTGAGACATTGGCAAATTCATTTTTTAACAGAAACACATAAAATTAAAAAGCCTGGCTATGGAAGCGATCTCGAATCGATTTTAGTTTTCCATTTTAGGATAGTTAAATTATCTATCCAGTTGTAAGCTATTTCGATCACGGGATCACCCGTTTTTCTACTGCTTTTCGACCGTTTTTTCTGCTTTCGTCGGGAAATGTGTTCAAAAACGTTCAATTTGAAGGCTTGTTTTGAAGGATCTCTTGTGACTGTAAAAAAAAAAAAAAAAAAAAAAAAAAAAAAAAAAAAAAAAAAAAAAACTGAGTGCAATTAGACAGTTTCTGAATAACAATACCTGCTAGTTTCATGCCTTTTCGAACAAAAATAAATTAAAACGTATGTCACAAATTTGCCTTTTTTAGGTTCGTTTGTAATTATGTAAATACGTCGTTCAACCGTTCAGTACTTGTCCTTCAGTCATCTCGTCTGTCCTCATATAACAACTCAAAAACTACACAACCGAATCAGTTGATATTTAAAATATATAATTTTTACATAATTTTGTCGAGTCATTTCAAATTTTATGAAAATCGGATGCATAGATCAATTACAGGGACAATCAAAAGTATTCCATTACATTACCGTCAATGGGAAAAAAGTTTCAACTGCATTTTAATCGTTTCAAATTTAAAATACATAATTATGACATAATTTTGTCGAGTTATTTCAAATTTTATCAAAATCGGATGCATAGTTCAATTACAGGGACAATCAAAAATATTCCGTTACATTACGGTCAACGGGGAAAAATATTTCAAATGCATTTTAATGGTGTTGCATTCATTCGAATATTATAAAATTGATATGCATCTATAAAATACATATTATATTATACATTTTGCATAATCTGTGGTGCAAAGAACATTTGTTATTGATTTACAAGGCTACACAAAAGTATTCCTTTACATAATGGTGTAGGGAGAACATTGTTTGGTGCTCAATTTAATTGTAATTAACTACTATTTACAATTTTATGAGACTGATATATGAGAGTGATATTTTTAAAACTTCGTTATCGTACGAACGCACCTGATTTGCTACGCTACACGTGCAATTTCTAACTTGTTTTATTTAAGAAAACCCTTAAGAAGAGCCTTAAGTTGATTTCTTCTACACAAATCCGCAAACTTCCCTCGTAAAATTCTTTAAACTCGATTTAAAATGCTAACAAAAAAGAAAACAGTCTTAGTTTAGATTAAAAAAAAAAAAAAAAAAAAAAAACTTAAATAAAACGAATTTAGTTCGACGTCAATTTTGATCCAGGGGATGATGCATTGCTACGAAAAAACAGACCGAGACTGGAAAAAAAAAGATAAATAAATAAAAAAGCGGGGAGGGAGGGAGTTCCATAGGAGAATAGGGGTTAAAGCCATTAGGCCATAAAGTCGGGGGCCAAAGTTAATTGCTGGAACATAGAATTGAATTGAAAATTTTGATTTCGAATTTCAATTGACAAATTCATTTTATAGAAATTGTTTCGTTAAACTTCTCGATTTTGCCCTTTTCTCAGTCACGTGGTGTAGTGGGGAGGGGGATATTCGAAAACGGCGGTGCTCCCTTATTGCAGGAGGTTAGGAATGACAATCAAGGCGGTAAAGTTCGGAAAGTTTATTTTATGAATATAAATTCCTGTTTTTTGTTTGAACTGGTTCGTGAAATTAATGTTGAATCCATTTTCGTTAGGCATTCATCACATTTCTATAGAAAGAGTTATAATTTTTTAAGGTCAGATTCTTTTCCAGTGTTTAGAAAAAATCGATTTTATGTTAATAATTTTAAAGCTGTTCTCAACAGCTCTGCCTCAACAAGCGCAAAACGTTTTGACACATTTACAAATTCATTTTTTAACGGAGAAGATATAACAACGGGCAAGTCTGTCTATCTGCAAGATTTTTAAAGCAAATCAGATAATTCTGCATAAAAACCCATTCATCACATTTAAGGGGGGGGGATAATCACCCGTACTCCTCTTTATACATAACAAAAGAACTCCACAGCTAATCAAGGAAATATCTTATCACCATGAACCTGCATCCAAAAACAGAAGCAAATCGGTTAATTCTGCAAGAAAAGCCATTTACCTGAATTGAGAGGGGTAGCCCAAAAACTAATCATGGTGGTGCCCTCATCAGAATGGTCCTATCTCTAAAATTTGAATTAAATCTGATAAATCTGCATGAAAAACCCATTTATCGAAATTAAGGTTGGAGGGATTAGCTTCCGTCCCCCTTTTTATACTTATCCAATGAACGCCCAAAACTAATCATGGCAATACCCTCATCACAATGATCTTATGTCTAAAATTTGAATGAAATCTGATAAATTCTGCATGAAAAGCCCATTTATATAAATTAAAAGAAGGGACAGTGGCCCTCGTCCCCCCCCCTTTATACTATCCAATGAACACCTCATACTAATCAAGGAAGCGCCTCATCAGAATGATCCTATGTCTAAAATTTGAATGAAATCTGATAAATTCTGCATGAAAATGCCATTTATATAAATTAAGGTGAGGGGCATTAGCCCCCCGTTTCCTTTCTTTATACTTATCCAATCAACACCTCACACTAATCTATTTTCATGAAATTAAAATTAACTGTGAAATCGTCTATTACCTTAATCTGTTACCACTATTTTTGAATAATAATATTTGTCTTATTTAATCATCTATTTCTGAGATTAAGGAAGAAATATATATATGAAGATTATTATTTTAAAATAATGTTAACAAAAAAGCTTAGAAATTGGTTGCCATGCCAATGCGAGTATATTGGTATCTTAAACTTTTAAGACTTATTTATTAAGTTTGAGGTTGTTGTAAGTGAAAAGCTAAAAAAAAAAATCTGAAGTCAAAGTTGAATGCTAAAATATAAATTGAATTGAAACTTTTATTTCTCATTCAAAACTTCAACTGTCGAATTTAGTTTTTTTTTTTTTTTTTTTTTTTTCCTTTATCGAAATTGTTTCGTTAAACTTTTCGATTTTGCTTTGCTAAATCCCGACGAACGATTGGGGAGGGGAGGGGGGGACACACATTTGGGAGCGGTGGGAGGTTAAGGAGTTCCATCAGTGAGCGGCGATTTGGTGGGGTTATTTTTTTAATACAAATTCCGTTTTGAATTGTCTCCTGAATTTTATTACTGATTAAGGTCGTTCTCGAATTCCGACTGACTATTTTCATTTTTTTCATTTTTATTCATAAACGCTTGAGTGAATATTGCAGTATATGAAGAAAAATATTGGCCAAAATTATTTTTTGTGTGTTTTACTGTTAAAATATTGTTGTTGACTTACTAGTAGGAATTAAGGGTGTTTGTTCTCAACTGCTCTGTTCAAAAAGCGGAAACATTTTGACGCATTCACAAATTCCGTTTTTTATAACAGAGAAGATATACAATTGCAAAAGCAGACAATGGAAGTGATTTGGAATCGAATTCAGTTTTCCATTTTAGGATAATCTAATTACCTATTAAGATAGAAGTTGTTTCGATCCCGTGATCACGCCTTTTTCTCCTCTTTCGTCGACTGAATTTTCTGCTTTCGTCGGTTATGCAGTTCAAAACGCCGAATTTGACAGCTTGTTCTGAAAGATCTGTTCGATATTTTCTGAATAGCAACTCCTGCTAGTTTCATGCGTTTTCGAAGAAAAATAAATTAAAACTTGTGTCACAAAATTATCTTTTTTGATTTAAGAACACCCTTAAGACAAGGATGTTATACACGCACTGTGCCGGCGAAATTGAAACAAAATAAGTTATTTTATGCCTCGCATAGTAAGCCGGTGACTGATGTTTACACTGCAAATCCCCGCAACACAATACAAAACGCCAAACCAACACCAAAAAGGTCCGAGTTTTGCACGCGAAAAATGCGTTGATAATGTGTTTCGCGGTGCTTCTGGCGTTGTAATACGCGTTTGCCGCAGGTGTTGTATAAAGCGTTCATGTTCCGTTTTTCGAAACACATTTTACACGCATCGCTTTTTAAACGCATTATCATCACAATTTTATGTACATATTAAAACGCAATGTTTAACATTTTTGGTTGCATTGGGAGCACATAACATGGTGCGTATGCGTTGGAAAGCACATTTTTGACAGGGATTTTAGGTTTACCTCTTTTGATTTAAATCATAATTTTTCGATAAAATATGTTGGCTTTTCCAGTCTTTTTTAATAGCAACTGATTTTGTTTAAAAGATTTAGTGGTTTATGTTATTTATTTATTTTTGGCGTAGTTCCACTTTTGAGGTTTTACTATTATTTTCATTATTTTTTTTTAATCTCTAGCTGCTTCTGGATTTAGAACAAGGGCAACTGTACAAAATGAATTTATCATATAGTTTTATATTTATGCATTATATTATATTATTATACATTATATTATATTATTTGCATTTTTTTTAAAAACACTTTATTTTTTCGGTAGTTAACCCATTTTTTCAAATTGTTTTCCAGTTTTCCCTCCCCTTCTACCAGTGGCGGATCCAAGGGGGGGGTCATGGGGGTCATGACCCCCCCCTGGAGCTCTTCAAAGAGTGATGCACAGTGTAAGTAAAAAGTGCTAAAACAAGAACGCAAGATAACGTCTAATCGAAAGAATTTGCGCTTTTTTCGAAACTAATCAAGAAAATTCAGGAATTTTCCGCGCCTGATCGACATAATTCACAATTTTTCCGCACCCGATCGGTGAAATTCGCGATTTTTGCGAAGCCGATCCACGAAATTCACAATTTTTCGATGCTTAATAGACGAAATTCACGATTTTTTGGGTGTGATCGACGAAATTTGAGATTTTTTCCACGAATGGTCTGCGAAATTTGCGATTTTTTTTTTGAAAAATTCACGATTTTCCCGGCCTAATCCACAAAATTAGCACATTTTTCCGTTCTTGTTCGATGAAATGCAAACTTTTCCGCATATGAACTTCGTCAGTCAAATACGCTTTTCTTAATTGACTGACGAAATCTGCTTTTTTTCCCGCCGAAAATTGATGAAATCCGTGATTTTTTTCTCGCGATAAACTGACGAAACTCGCGATTGTTCCGCAGCCACTCACATTTTTTTTAATTTTTCCGCGACAAAATTAGCGGTTTTTCCGCACCCCATCAACAAAATTCGCGAGTTTTTTGTACTCGATCGCTCGAATTCGTGTTTTTTACGAAGGCGATCGACCGTATTCACGATAATTTCTTTACCTATCGATGGAATTGTCAATTTCTGTTCGCCGTATCAACGTAATTCGCGATTTTTTTCATTCCCGATCGACTATATTTGCGCTTTTTATGAAACTGATCGACCATATTTGGGACTTTTTCGTTCCCTATCGAAAAAATTCGCAATTTTTCCGTGCCCTACCAAAAGCGATTTTTTCGTTCCCGATATTCGCGCTTTTTACGAAAGCGATCGACCATATTCGGGATTTTTCTGAGCCCAATTGACGAGATTCGCGCTTTTTTCCGTTCTTGTCCATGAAATACGCATTTTTCCGCACCGAACAATAAAATTCTCGATTCTTAACTGACTGATGAAATCTGCATTTTTTCCCCGCCGTAAATTGATGAAATCTGATTTTTTTTTTCTCGCGATAAACTGATGAAACTCGCTATTGTTCTGCAGCCGCTCAAAAAAAATTTCGATTTTTCCGCGCATCATCGACAAAGTCTTCGATTTTTCCATGCCCTATCAACGAAATTAGCGACTTTTTCGTTCCGAATCGACAAAATTCGCGAGTTTTTCGTGCCCAATCTCCCGAATAGCTCTTTTTACGAAGAGAATTGACCTACATTCGCGATAATTTCTTTCCCGATTCACGAAATTGTCAATTTTTGCGTTCCATATCAACTCGAAATTAACATTTTTTTTTTATCCCCAATCAATAAAATTCGCGATTTTCCCCTTCCCGATCGAATTGTAAGATTCCCTGCACAGAATTTCAAGTTGGAAATCCCTGTTTTGTGTGAACTTGTGAACTATTTAGACTAGAACAAATTATATTCTTCATTTTATGTGAGGCATGCAACACAATAATTCATCTGTGTATTTTTATCGTGTTTATTCATCATATATATATCTGTGTGTAAAGTCCAGAATATGACTGAGAACCGACAAGGATGCAGTGATTACTTCTCCAAGCAGCCAACAGGTGACTCACATAAACTATCTGTGAATCGTCTATACAAAGATTGATAATGGCCTTTGCCTTGTTGCTGTTTTTTAAGTACTCAGCATCTGCACCCGCGGGGGGGTCTTCAAGCACGTAGCTAAACAAGCCATCTTTTGTTAGTAAATTTTCTAACTTAAAACTCCAGTTACTATAGTTTCCATTGTTCAACTTTTCTATATTTAAAATATCTTTTGACATAGCCATGGTGGCTTTTATTATATGTATATATATTTTCTTTTTCTTAATAAACGTATCAGTTATTTTTCAAAAAATATGCTATGTTACTATGTTAGTATTGTAATTCTTTATATATATATAATATGTTTCACAATTTTATGATTTATCAAATATATCAATTATAAACATTTATTTCTTTTTCTTTTCTTTTCTTTTCTTAAAGTAAAATATAAAATATAAACAATGGGACACTTTAGTGCTGGTTTTATTTTTCTAGCGCTACTTCAGTAATCATAATCTGTAAGTTTTACATACCATTAATTACCAGCTGTGTCCCTTTAAATGTTATCATTCGAGAGAAAAATAAATTCGGAAAAATGATTAAGGCAATTAGATCCGATAACGCCCAAGAATATCTTGGAGACAATTTTGAAAATTTTCTGATAGAAAACGGGATAGAACGCCAATTAAGCGTCCCATATTCCAGCCAGCAAAATGGCGTGGCGGAGCGCAAGAATAGAACTATAGTTGAAATGGCACGTACGATGCTATCGGATGCGAATTTGCCAAAACATTTTTGGGGTGAAGCCGTACTAACCGCGAACTACCTAATTAACCGCTTACCCACAAAGGCAAACGAAAATTGTAGGACCCCTTTCGAACTGTGGAACGGTAGGAAACCAAACTTATCGAATATCAGGACGTTTGGATGCAAAGCATACGCGTATGTGGATAAACAGAAACGATCCAAATTTGATGAAAAGGCGATAGAAGGAATTCTGTTGGGTTACGATAATCGTAGCAAAGGTTACAGGATATATACCGGCGGAAATAATGTTGTAATATCGCGAACAGTGAAATTTATTGAGAACGGAACGAGCAATATTAACGAAAACCTAAACGATGAGCAAACTCCCACCGAAACAGTTGGAGTGGATTTAAGCGATGATGATGAAAACAAAATTAAGATTCCGGAAAACAATCCTGACGAACCTCGCAGATCTCAGAGAAATAATAGAGGTGTACCGCCCGATAGATTTGGGATAAGTGCGAACATGTGTCGCGTACAAGAACCCAAGACGTGGGATGAATTACAAAACATTGAGGATGTCCAAATTAAAAATAAATGGATTGAGGCCGCTAAAGAAGAGATTGAATCCTTAAAGCAAAACAAAACATGGAAATTAGTCAAACCTCCTTCCGGGAAACGCGTAATAGGCAATAAATGGACGTTTAAAGCGAAACGAAACGTGGACGGAACCATAGAAAGATTTAAGGCTAGGCTAGTAGCCAAAGGGTTCTCACAAAAATACGGAAGTGATTACGATGAGACCTACGCACCGGTCGTATGACACACAACATTGAGAGCGTTCCTAAATGCCGCAGTATACAAAAATTTAAGAATTACTCACCTGGACGTAAAAACCGCTTTCCTGCATGGCGACTTAGAGGAAGAGGTATATATGTCCCAACCAGAGGGATATGTAGAGAAAGGTCAGGAAGACAAAGTATGCTTACTTAACAAGGCTATTTACGGTCTCAAACAAGCCGCTAGAGCTTGGAATCTAAAAATAAGCAAATCACTAAATAATTTGGAATTTGAACAATGCGTATCAGACCAGTGCATGTATAAGAGAATCAAAAACAATCGGATTGCGTTTATAATAGTGTATGTCGACGACATTCTTGTAGCCGGGGATGAGGAAATTACACACGAAGTTTACACTGAACTTTCCCGCGAATATGAAATTAAAAACTTGGGAAAAGTGACACAATATTTGGGAATAAATATAAGAGAAACCGAAAACGGTAGTTTGGAGCTAGATCAAACACATAAAATAATAGAAATTGCAGAAAAATTCAATCTGATAGACAGTAAGCCGACATACACCCCAATGAACACAAAGTATTTCAGCTTGGACCCAAACGGGAAACCTATGGAGGATAACACAAGATACAGAAAGGCAGTAGGGGGGCTACTGTACATTGCTACTCTAACCAGACCCGACATTGCTTCCATAGTAAACATACTGGGGAGGAGGAACGAGTCACCGAGAGAAGCTGACTGGGAAGCCATAGAGAAACTGATAAGATATCTTCTCACCACTAAAGATCTGAAATTTATCATAGATAAATCTAAACCTCCAATATTGACTGTATACAGCGACGCGGACTTCGCGAGTGATAGGATGGACAGAAAGTCCACCACTGGAAACATTTTTAGACTTGGCAAAAATATTTTAACGTGGCTTTCTCGAAAACAATCATGTGTAGCGCTTTCAACTGCGGAATCGGAATACATATCCATTTCTAACGCCGCTCAGGAGCTTAAATGGTTGCTAAACTTACTTGAAGATCTAGAAATAGAACAACAATTACCAATAACTATTTACGAGGACAATATATCAGCGATCAAGCTGACAGAGAATGAAAAATCTCAATCGCGTACGAAACACATTGAAGTAAAATATCACCACATCAAACATTTGCGCGAAACTGGTGTAATTAAATTAACGTACTGTCCGTCAAAGTTGATGTTAGCAGATATTATGACAAAACCCCTTCCAAAACCTCATTTTGAACACTTACGTAAGGAACTGCAGTTATCAGAGTCATCAATTTCACACAAAAAGTAGGGGTGTAAGATTCCCTGCACAGAATTTCAAGTTGGAAATCCCTGTTTTGTGTGAACTTGTGAACTATTTAGACTAGAACAAATTATATTCTTCATTTTATGTGAGGCATGCAACACAATAATTCATCTGTGTATTTTTATCGTGTTTATTCATCATATATATATCTGTGTGTAAAGTCCAGAATATGACTGAGAACCGACAAGGATGCAGTGATTACTTCTCCAAGCAGCCAACAGGTGACAGCACCAAACGAGTGAATATTGTATGCACGCCGGACACTATATTATTATATCCCAGAGACAATGTAAAACTGTATAATCAGCATTTTTTCTTTATATCTAGTACTGTACATTAATTTTCTCTCTTCTCTTGTCGTTTTTGCTACGCGTTTCGCGAGCAGCTTTTTATCATGCCAAGCAAATTCTAATGCTGGCTAAATATTTTAATTTACCTAACCGTGAAAGCCAAGAGCTTCACGAATATGTTTCTTAAATGTGCATCTTTGATTAATCCATTTTTGTTTGAGTTTTTTTTTTATAGTTATTAGCCCAGATTAAAATAATCAAGAAAGTGACCGCGTCGCGGATGTGTCTTCATTGTCTTATCGTGTCAATCTCTTTTCTGCATTTATTAAAGGATATATCTGCAACTAGCTCCTGAGAGGTAGGTCCAATTTAAATATTATTTTTCTCTCGAATGATAACATTTAAAGGGACACAGCTGGTAATTAATGGTATGTAAAACTTATACGAATAAATTCGCGCTTTTTACGAAGTGATCGAGAAAATTGGGGGTTTTCCGTGCCCTATTAACGAAATTTCGATTTTTTTTGTACCAGATATACAAAATTTGCGATTTTTTGTGCTCGATCGACAAAATTTGCGATTTTTCAGAGACATACAGACAGTAGTCGAAGGTCGAGTTTTCGAAGGCCGATAGACAAAACTGGCGATTTTCCATTGTCCAGTTGACGATATTTTCGATTTTTCAGCGCTCGATCAATTCGCGTTGTTTTCGCGCGGTAAACAGACAAAACAGGCGACTTTTCCGCAACCTATGAACAAAATTTGCAATTTTTTGAAGTATTATTAAAAAATTAGATTTTTTTCCTTGCCCGATGAACGAAATCTGAGATTTTTCGCGTCCGATCGACAAAGTTCGTGATTTTTCCGTGCCTAATCGACAAAATTCACAATTTTTTTCATGCCCGATCGGCGAAATTTGCTACTTTTTATCGGAATTCCGTTTTCACAAGATTTACTGTATTTTAAAATTGCTTCATTAAATCATTTGACAAAAGTTCTGACCCCCCCTGGAGGTTGGGCTGGATCCGCCCTTGCCTTCTACCCCTATAGATTTTCACTTTGATACTACTTTTTTTTTCCCCGTCCCATTTTTTCCATTATCATGATCCAGACAATATGTACTTACTTAAGGCTCCTATCCCTGCAGGCGAAGACATTTTAGGTCAAATGCTAAACCAATGGGGTGGTTATTTTCTGATATCTTCTTTGTAATTTTTTTTTTGTGTGTGTGTGTGTGGGGGGGGGGGGGTTAAAGTTGCTGTCTATTTCTATATTGCTTCTTATTTACTTTTCGATTTTGTTTGCAGATATTTTTTAGAATGACAATTTCATTTTCGGAACTGGTTTTGAAAAAAGAAACCTTATAAAAAATATCTGCAACCAAAATCGAAGAAGTAAAAAAGAAGTGATGTAAAGACGTGAGGACTTGGACTATCGAATTAAAAATAAATAAAAATGACAAAATGCAAACGAGATATCAGAAAATAACTTCCCCATAAGATTAGCATTAGCTGGCGAGTGTCTCTGCATGCAGACACATGAGCCTTCGGTAAGAACATGTTGTCTAGATAGTGATAAGGCAGAAAATGGGAAGGGAGAAA
Source organism: Maratus speculifer (assembly GCA_964019185.1). Lineage (NCBI taxonomy): Eukaryota > Metazoa > Arthropoda > Arachnida > Araneae > Salticidae > Maratus > Maratus speculifer. The sequence goes on along the minus strand of OZ025303.1, from coordinate 5,263,861 downwards.
AGAAGTAGGAGAAATCAAAGAGAAAATCTATAAGCTTAGATGAAGAGAGATGACTGAAAAACAATTTGAAGAAATGGGTTAACTGTCGAAAAAATAAAGCCTCCTTAAAAAAAATATATAAATATACAACTAATGATAAATTCATTTTGTACAGTGGCTCTTGTTCTAAATCCAGAAGCAGCTAGAGATAATAATAATAAAACCCAAAACTAGAACTACACCTAATTAATAATTTTAAAAAATCCAAAGAATTAAATAACATAAATCACTTATGTCTTTTAACTAAAATCAATTATTAACAAAAAAGACTGGAAAAGCCAATACATTTTACCGGGAAATTACGATTTAAATCAAAAGAGGTAAAATTGAAATCCCTGTCAAAATATGCTTTCTGACGCATACGTATCTCCTTATGAGCTCCCAATGCAGCCAAAAATGTAAAACATTGCGTTTTAATATGTACATAAAATTGTTATGTGAATGTGTTAAAAAAAAAAAAAAAAAAAAGGGGGGGGGACAATGCATTTCATCAAGAAATTATATGTTGAATCAAAAATCCACTAAATTTGAAATCTCCATTGCCAAAACATAATGCCAAAGTTCAATGTAACTTTATGATCTGCCTCCCAGGTAGGAACAGAAGCTAACAAAAGTCTTTGGGAAAATATGACAAACCATTTGTGTTAGACTTTGACAGCTTCATAGATTGTTTGGATTCATCCAACATGGATATTCTTAGTGAAACTGTATATTAAGCAGGAAGAAATTGATAGATTGAAGTCACTGTGAAACAATAACATAACCAAGGTATCCACACAATCAAGAGAACTTATAAAAACATGCCATCATCAGCAAATACTAAACTATATTATGTTGCACATACTGATCTCTAAAAGTCTTAGCAATGTCTAAGTTTCCCATTTGTGTACTTTTATAAGTTTTTTTCATTCATACTTTTAAAAAATGGTTCTAGTTGTAAAAGAAAAGAAAAAAACCCTCTAATGGGAAAAATTCATATTTTCTAGAAACTAAATAAAATGCTCAATTTAACAATTAAAATATTCACGTTTGAAAATAATTTAAGTAAGTAGTATAAAAAAGGCCATTTTTGTTTACTGATCACTCACACTAGTTATATTAATCTACAAAATTAAATTACACATGAATTAACATTGGAAACTTTTGATTACTCTTTAAATTTTGTTTTATACATTGTCCCAAAACCAGTCATCAAAGTGGGAAATGAGAAAAAAAGGTGGAAAATATTTTCCATCTATACAGTAGCGCCAAATGCTTATAATTTAAGTGGCTTTTTAACAGCTACTCATACAATACAATTAAATGTAATTGCATGTTGCTACATATATATTTTTTAACTTAGAAAGTATTAACAATGCTAAAGATATAAATCCAAATTTATCTGATCAACTTATTGAAGAACAGTCATTAGTCATTAATTTTCCAAAATAAATATTATTCTGAATAGTTTAGCTATTAAATACCCTCTCCTACACCTCCTTTAAGAAAACAAATTTATGGCTAAATTGATTTTTGATTTAGAAATACATCTTGAAAAAAGTATCACAGAAATTACCCAAAAGTGTTGTATATATATATATTCTATTCCAAAAAGAAACTTTCGTTCACATTGAATTTGTAAAGGTTTAAAAAAAAAATCATTCCTGAAAGACATTTTGAAAAACTTAATTTACACAACTTGCAGATACTAATATGATATAAGCTCACATTTCATTGTATGTCTCTTTTGCACAAAAATTCAATAAACTGTGAAGGTTTGAATAGGCAAAATATCTGATTAATAAATTCCTCCCCCCACCCCCAATTATCCTTCCAGAATTTTCTTTGCATTTTTACATCAATCCAGAGAATGTCCAAAATTGCTTTTAAAAATGTGGAATTCCTCCTTTAAGAGGAACTCTTTCATGCCTGCAAAACTAAGCTGTCCCCCCCCCCCCCAACCTTCCATATAACTGAACTGAATCTATCCACACTCAATAGCTAAAACACATGTAAGACACAAGAACAACACTTGTAAAAGACAAGGTTGGCATACAATTTACTTATTTTTTGCTATATTATGGAAAAACTCACCTTTTTCTCAAAAATGAATGTTTTTTAAAGCACTACTATCAAACTAATAAACAGATTTAAGTGGGCTAAATCATAACATATGCATATTTTAATAGTCTAATTTTCCAGTTCCTTGAAAACTTTTCATGTTGTTACTATATGCTTTGAAATGTGGTTGTGGTATGTGAGAATTATCACAATTTTGACCAAAAATATCTTTTGCATTTTTTTTTTTTTTTTTTTTTTAAGAACAATCTTGTGTTACCCCCCCCCCCCCCCAAAAAAAAAAATGCATTTTGACACCACAACAAAAACAATTAAATAACTTTAACATTTTTTTGCTATTTCTTTTATAGTAAAAATATTTCAGCATATTTAATATTCACCAGATGTAATAGCTGTTCACTATAATGAGCAGACACGAAAGTGGAAAGTAAGATAAAATGTAATTTTCTTCCATCTATTTGCAGTGGCGCCAAATTCTTATAATTTAAATGTCATCTTAACAGCTACCTATACAATAAAATTAAATGTAATTGCACATATTACTGCTATTTAAGAGGAAAGAAAAAATAAATAAAAATAAAACTTAGCAAGCATTAACAATGCTAAAATCCAAAGTATAAATCCAAATATAATCTGATCAACTTGTGAAGTAGAGTCATTAATTTCCCCCCAAAAAAATCTAAATGGTTTAGCTGTAGAAGAATTTAACACACCTTTAAAAAAATCTCCTTGCTAAATTGAGCTTTACTTCATAAATTCATCTTGAAAAAGGTATGACAAATTATCTAATATATCTGTGCATAAATAGTACAAAAAATTTTAAAAAGAAACTTTCTTTTATTTTGAACAATATCATTTACAGGACTTTCAGGTGCTTATAGGATAAGTTTGCATTTCATTTTAAATCTCTTTCGCAAATCATTTCAAGAACAAACTTGAAGGGTTTAACAATGTGTACTTTATCAAAATTTATTCTATTAATTAAATTATACATGGTCTAATGGTCGATGCCTTTATAACAGGGATAACACTTTTCTGGAAAAGAAATAATTTCAAATTTTATCCTTCCACATATGTATTTTTCCCCCAGACTTTCTAGAAAATATTTGCACATTCCCTGACTGTTTTGAAGTTATTTGACTTTTCAGACTTCCATGTCATAGGGAACTTTGCAAAGGTTCCCAATTGAAATCCTACTTTGGACAGTTTTTAACTCAGTTAAAAAATTACAATTAATAAAATAACTAGCATTTTTTAATTCAACTTAATTGCATAAAATTTTATTGAAATAACAAAAGCATTGAACAATGATACAAATTTTCTGGATCATGTAAAACAAGAGATTGTGAAAACGTAGAAGTTTTAAATAAAAATTCACTACATCTTTTTTTAGCATTCAGGAAACAGAAATTTTGCAAATTTTTACACTTAGTTCTGGATATCTAAATTTATTACGAAAAAATGAGAAGTTTGAAAACATTTTTAAATATTTTAATAATTTACCAACAAAGGCATTTTTCAAAGCTTTTCCTATCTAAAGTCCTCCCCCCCCCCCCTATATTTAGTTATCATTAACATGTTACTGAAGAAAGTCAATTACATATTACTTGCTTATATATGTTGTAAAATTCTGTATAGGGGATTAGATTTAGAATGAAAATGAAGCATAAAACATAACTTTTACTGTTCATACCCATAAAAACAAATAAAAACACTTATAGAATAATTTCCATCTAAGTTTTAATTATAGTAATAAAGAAAGAAAAATATTTCTTACATACAATACTAAATAATCATTCTTTTTCGTCCATGTTTTATGAACATATTAGTTTTCTAATAAAAAAGGGCAAAAAGAAAGCAATATAGTTTATGAGGAAAATTAAAGGTATTTGCCATTTCAATATTCATTTAGTTTTTATTATGTAGTGAAATCTGATCTCTTCAAGAATGGTCTGTTAACATTATAAATTTATTCAGCAGTCCACATTTAAATTTACATAAACTTAATATCAAACTAGACATATGAGGTTTATAGAAAACTATATTATGATTATTAAAAAAAAAGTACCAATCATCTAAATTAAATGCAGATCAATGTCTTTAATTAAATGAAGCATTTTTATTAAGCAAAAAATTTTACAGAAGAAAATAATGGATGTAATAAAATACTTAAGACTAAATAAATAATAACCAAGATTTTTTTCAAAAGGTCGATTTTGTTGGATGCTCCATTATATTCTGCAAACAGCCATCTGGTATCTGAAATAAAAACCATAATTAAGGACATAAATTGAAAAACTCTTAATATGATGGAAAGCAAGCAAATACCTTTACCTTCTAAAAAAAAAAAAAAAAAAAAAAATGTAAAATTTTCAATATTTGAATTCAATAAAAATAAATTTATTTGAATTAAAGAAACTTTACTATATTTAAATTTTTAATAAATATTTTCAGGAAATAAAATGGAAGCTTTGATATTGCTATTTTTTTATCCAGACATTTTTTTCTTATTTTTTCCTTACAAAATATTTTTATCTAGTTTTATGAAAATATGAATTATTAAAGCCATTGAATGATCTTACAATCATTTCATTACAAAACATGGAACATATATTCAGCAATTATTTTTTTCAATGTCCTTAACTATATATCAGTGCAAACATACCAAAAAGAAAAATAAATAAATAAATACTGTTTTGGGCTCTAAAATTACTATAAAGTCAATAATGTCACATACGTAATGTACAACTCTAAAGGGCACCTGGAACATAAGATGGTTCAAGTTTTCAATCATGAGCCTAAAGAATAGAGCTAAATGTTTACAGACCTAAATGATTATAGCACTGGAAGATTTTGAAATAATGTATTTCATTCACTCTGAGTAACATTTAGTTTGCCATTTTCTCGATTTTTTTATGATTTGGTGGAACATTTTTCTGATTTTTTTTTTTTTTTTTTTTGATACAACAATTAGACAATTACAACAATTTTTTTTTTTTTTAGATACACAATTAAAACTTTTTAAAATTGTCCAATTAACTTGTTTGTTAAAAAAATACCTAACATTATTTATGTTTTTAAAATTAAGATTTTCAGATTTTTTAGTAAAATATTTAAAATTTTTTTCTTTTAAGAAAATGAAAATTGTTTATCATTATTTTCAAAAACAGAAGATTCTCTTAAATCCACAACCCTAAAACCTACACATAATTTATAGATGTAAACAATAAAACTTTCTGTTTACAAAAAAAAAAAAAAAAAAAGGTCAAAATTTGACTTAATTTTTATATCAATTCTATATATATTTTAATCTGTAATTTTCGTTAATATTACTGAATTTATGCTTTTTCATGAAGAAAGAATGGATTTATTTCTAAAAAAATTCAAGACATTGCTGATATTACTGTGATAATCAATATTTTTGTCGAATGTAGTTATGCATTAATCAAGCTTTTTCTTTTGTTTTTTATTAAGTTTCAGTAAACCTGAAATAAAACTTTCTTATTTAATGATTTTGATGTGAATTAGTAATTAACCTTTACGAGACGAGATGCATTGAATAATTTAGGAAAAATGCATCTCAGCGAATACTTAACTATGCATTATTGATTATTTACTTGACTATTGCTTTTAATATTTTTAAAAAATATGTCTAAATTTATATTATTTTAGTTTGTTAATTTATTTAATTACTTTAATATTTTACTATACTGTAATTGTAAACATTAATTATAATCTCAATTGCATTATTAAATTGCATTATTACATTTGCTCAATTGCATTATTACATTTAAATTAAAAAAGGTAAACAATGCAATGCCCAGAAATCTGAAAATTTCTAAAATCTGCACAACCTCTGATACCAAGTTGTGTGGATTTTAGGGAGTGTACTGTAATATGAAACAGTATGTTATCTGTTATGTGACACCATAACAAAATTTAAGGTGTATATTCAACTTCATAGAGATACGTGGAAAGTTAACTAGTTTTTGAAAGCCAATTTATGCATGATTTTTTTTTTTCTTATATATGTGTGGTGGGGGTAAAATTGAGAATATTTTTACTTTTGAAAAAAAAAATGCTACAATTATAAGAATTAATTGCTACAAATATAAGTAAAATTAAGATATTGAAACAGTACTTAGAACTTCTTTGTTATAAAAAGCCTTGGCCACATTAGAGAAAAAAAGTGGAATTTTGCATTAAAAAGCAAAATTTTCAAAGAGTTTCTGGCAGCCTGTATTTTGATTTTAAAATCCCACCAGATTGCAAAATTTTTATGAAATAATTATCATGCAGTAAAATACATAAGAAATTAGTACAGTATTTAACACATTTAATATTATCATTGAGACATAAATATATGTGTTATGCATAAATAAAACAAATAATAAGTACTTATATTAATCAGGTGTAGTGATAATTCACCAGAACTTGTTTCAATTCGCAACATTTGATTTGCAAACCTTAGCTGAATTCATAAAGAGGAGACAATACATTAAAAAAATAAAAAATAATATTAAAAAGTTTTGAGACCTTCAATGACATAAGCTCTATTTTTATGCACACAAAATTAGATTATGATGCATAAATATGAAATAAAATGCTTCTAGTTTATGCTACTTCTCATTTAAACATTCCTATTATTATCTAAGCTTAGTCATTAACAGACATAATTGCACTAGATTATGTTATTTGTATATATATATTTGTGATTGCATATTTTATGATTATTTTTTAGCTATTCATTTATTTATAATGAAAATTATTAATAGCTATTAATATTGCCGTTAAATTGGCAGAAAAAAAAACTTTTGCAAGTTAAAAAAAAAAAAAAAATATGATTACAGGCATTAGGATAACATAATGCAATTAATTATGTAATACGAAAAAATGTAACAAACTAATACAAATAAATTACAATATAATAATGAACCTTTGTTTAATACAATATGGATTCCCAAATTTCCACTGCCTAAACACGCTGTAGTAGGAAAATTATGTCAACAGTGTTTTTTTTTTTTTTTTAATTAAGTGGAATTAATTTTCGGCAATTTTACTTTTTACCCTTTTTCTAACTGAATGCTCTGACAAATTCTAAATAAATTTTGCAGATCTAATAACTTCAGCCTATTACTAATGTTTCATACAGATTTAAATGCTTTTCACTTTTTGCAATCAGATTAAATCCACTTTTTTCACTCTAGTAATATATAAATCCCAATGCCATAGGAAAGGGTATTTCAGAAATAATGCAAAAGTTTGCCATTTAGACATTTTTTTTTAACAACTTACTTTATTGCCTCTCCAGATGTTTTCTCTCTCTCTCTCTCTCTCTAACATACAGTTGTATAAGTTTTCATAGCTTCTTTAATATGACATAATGACTAACTTTGGAGAGAGAAAAAAAAAAAACTATGTTTGCTTTTTAACATTTGCAAATTATTGTTTGAAATTTTAGAAACAAAAAAAAAAAAAAAAAGTTTCTTTTTTTCAGAGATAAATTTTGAATGCTGGAGAAAAAATATGCTGATCAGAAATCTTTTTTTATTGGTTGCCATTTCATTCATGGGTGCAAGTTTGAAATTTTGCCAAGACTGAAAATATTTTTCGCCCCCCCCCCCCTCCCCACTGAGTGAGAACATGAGCATGTAACTCGTGTTTTTTTTCCACGACCATATGACGAAATTAGTTTTTCCCCCAATCTTTCAACAAAATTTGCGACTTTTCTACGATATTTTGCCAAAAATTGTGATTTTTCTACGATTTTGAACAGAATCTTATGATTTTCTACTATTTTTCACCGAAATTTGCGATTTTTCTACAGTTTTCAGCAGAAATCTGCGATTTTCGATAAAATCCAAGTATTTTATATGATCTTTTGACGAAATTCGCGTCTTTTTCGTGATCCTTTGACAGAAATCGCGTCTTTTTCGCGTTCCTTGGATAGAAATAGCATCTTTTTCGCAATCTTTAGACAAAAATCACGTTTTGTCTATCATTTGATGAAAATCGTAGGGTTTTTTTTGCGATCAAGTCATGGAAATCGCGTTTTTTTCTCGATATTTTGGCAAAATTCGCATCTTTATTGCAATCCTTTGTCAAAATTGTACATATTTTGTATTCTTTGACCGGAAATAGCATCTTTTTCGCGATCCTTTAACACAAATCACATCTTTTCACGATGCTTTGGCAAAATTCGCATCTTTTTCACGATCATTTGATAAAAATCGCGTTTTTCCTGCAATCATTTGATTAAAATTGTGGAATTTTTTGCGATCATTTGACGGAAATCGCGTCTTTTTCTCGATTCTTTGGGAAAATTCGCGTCTTTTCCACGATCCTTTGACGAAATTCACGTCTTTTCCACGATCCTTTGATTAAATTCACGTCTTTTTGCGATCCTTTGACAAAAATTGCCTCTATTTAGTACTCTTTGACTGGAAATAGCATCTTTTTCGCCAGTGGCGCAGACAGAGGGGGGGTTTTGGGGTTAAAACCCCTCCCAGAGCTAATCAGCTAGCCCCTCCCAGAGCTAAGAAAGATCGCTATAATTGCCGCTTATATGAATCAAAAACTAAACTTAATATTTAAACATTTTGGCGTATTTCGGAATCCGCTGCATTATTGAATCAGATTTCATTAAATAAAGTGATTCAATTAAATGGCAAAAATTGTACTTAAAACTCTGAAAGTGCACATTACATGGATTAGTTAAATAAAATTTGGTTATTTAAACTAAATCACTTTTCTGAGACGTATTATGCTAAAAGAATGATGATTTCCTGCCACACAGATGCTCTTCTAGTTTAAGTATTATACAGTGAATATTCTAATTTGTACTGATTCTATTAACCGGTGACTCAAATAACCGGCGAAAATAATTATCAGAAACTCAAACCCCCCCCCCCCCTAGAACCGAATTCTGGCTGCGCCACTGTTTTTCGCGATTCTTCGACGAAAATAGCGTCTTTTTTGCGATTCTTCGACGGAAATAGCGTCTTTTTTTGCGATTCTTCGACGGAAATAGCACCTTTTTTCGCGATTCTTCGACGGAAATAGCATCTTTTTCGCGATTCTTCGACGGAAATAGCATCTTTTTCGCGATTCTTCGACGGAAATAGCATCTTTTTCGCGATTCTTCGACAGGAATTGCGTTTTTTCTGCAACCTTTTGACAGAAAATTCATCTTTTTTGCGATCATTTGACAGAGGGCGCGTCTATTTCGCAATCTGTGACCGAGATGACGTCTTTTCCGCGATATTTTAACAGGAATCGCGTTTTCTTCACAAGCTTTTGACAAAAATCGCGCCTTTTTTCGCAATTCTTTGATGATATTAAAGTGTTTTTCGCAATTTTCCGACAGAAATAGCGTGTTTTTCGCAATCCTTCGACAGGAATAGCGTTTTTTTCCGCAAGCTTTTGACAAAAATAATGTTTTTTTCCCGTGATCCTTTGATGAAAAGCGCGTGTTTTTCGCGATCCGCTTCCGTCCTCGGAGATTTTTCCGTCTCCTTTCCGTCCTCGGGAATTTTTAAAAGACGGAATTCCGTCTCAGGACGGAAAAACTTGCACCCATGATTTCATTTTTATATTTTATTCTTTATAATATTTGATGCAAAACTGCACATTTAAAAAATGAGAAATCCTAAAGCCAAGGCCCCTTAACAAAATATACGTAAAAAATTTTTACAGATCTCATTACTACAAAGCCATTATTGCAGATAATTACATAAAAGCAAAGTTTTTGAAATTTCTATATTCAACTTTATTAGGTCCTTTACATCAGCCCCTTATAAAACAACTTATGCTCTTGACAGTCATTTTTTAGTAATTTATTTAATAAAGAAGGTGTGTGTGTGGGGGGGGGGGGGGGAGACATCAACAGAGTTGTCAGAATTTAACTCTTTTCCATCCAGAAAAAGCAGTCAGTTTAAGTACAGGGATTAATCTTCAAAAACAAATATTTTTATAGGTGGTCTAGTGTGTTGAGATCCACGCACAACTCTGAGTAAAAAAAAAAAAAAAAAAAAAAAAAAACAGGAAAAAAAAAAAAAAAAATCTGAATAAATCTACTGACATGATTTTTAGAATGACATCCCCCTCCCCTTTGAATTAGAGTTGTTTCTCAATACAAACTACTGATTTTTTGTATGAGACTACTTGCTATACTATGAATTACTGTAAAAAAGTAGACTGCTTTTATTTTGAAAAATATAACAAACTACTTCTGATCTCTGCATTTATATATTTTTAACAAAGATTTATCTAAACAAACTATGAGATACCCGACTATAGCGATTGCTGATAAATTTCTGACATTCAGATATTAATGAACTTTTAAAAGTTTATGAAGAAACAATACAACCCCCCCCCCCCATTTTTAAAAAGTCCAAATAATAGTTTCCAGTGTTGAAATTGAATATTGAAATTAGATTCAGTATGTTTCTGTGTCCACACATGGGAACCTCGAAAAATGTTCAAAATCCCAAGTAAACTGAGAAATAGTATCTTTGAAGAGATTAATGAAAAAGTCAGGCAAATTTGTGAAATTATTTTTTTTAAATATAGTTAGTATTAGTATAAACATAAAATATCATTGAAACTTGAAAAATGTATGACAAATAAATAGTAAACATTATATTGAATAAATTATAAAACTATTGGAAAAATTGCTTGTGCTTCAAAAAGAAACCCCTGACGATAATATAAAAAATTATACTTATCTTTCATGATCTGTCTTTCATCAACAAGAGCTGTAACCAAATTAATTGAGAGCTTCACCAATGTGATTCCCAAAATTGCACTTCAACAACAGGATCTTTTTTCATAATTCTATTCTGTAGAAACAAAGTTTCATAAAAATTTTGTTTAGAAATAATTTAAAATGTGCAACTCAGCAATTACAAGATTAAAAAACAATTACAAGATTTTTAGCAGCAAGGTTTAAAATAGCCTTTAATATTAATAATGCTTTTCAAATTTAGAGTGCAAAATTATTAATATAGCTATACTGACAAGGTTGGGTTTTAGTCTTCAAAAACCGGTTTTTGACATGAAATTTTTTTAACCATGTTTTAATCGGTTTAAACTGTCAAAAACTCAAATATATATAAACTCTGAATAAAAAACTCAGAAAAAATGCTGTTAATATATCATTGCTTTTGTTTAATGATAGTGGAATGTATTTCCATCATATATTAAATTGTAATCAATTTTTTGTTTAATACCTTTTTTTAGAAATATCAATATATCAGTTAAAATTTTTAATACAGTAGACTCCCTCAATTCCCCGCAGCTTGGGACCAGAGGTTGTGCAGATTTTAGAATTTTGTGGTTCCTGGTCATTGCTTTGTTTACATTTTTTAAACAGTAATTTGAATGTAATTAATGATGCAATCTAAATTATAAATAATGCTTACAATATAGTAAAACATTAAAATAAGTAATAAACTAAAATATTAAAAATTTAGATAATTTTTAAAATGATTAAGGTATTAAAAAAAAGGTCTAATTAATCATGTATGATTAAGTGTTCATTATAAAGATGAAATATATTTTTCCTAAATTATTCAATGAAACTTGCCACATAGATAATTTACAATACTAATTCACATCAAAATAATAAAATAAGGAAGTTTTATTCCAGGTTTTGACAAACTTAACAACCGAAAAAGCTTGATTAATACAAAAATATATTCAGTAAGTAGATTATGATTATCATTGATATCAGCAATATCTTGAATTTTTCCAGAAATAAATTTATTCTTCCTTCAAGAAAAAACATGAAGCCAGTAATAATAAAAAAATTACAAATTAAAATATGTTTGGAATTGATATAAAACTAAGAAAGTCCATTTTTGTCCCTATATCTGAACTGTAAGTTTCATTGTTTACATCCGTAAATTGGATTTTAGGAAGTCGACTATACATATTTTCTCTACAGCATTGTTTTATTTATTTTTGCAAGTGGACACAGAAACACAGAAAAAAAATTAGAATTATTTTATTAAATACAGAATAATTCAATGTGTAAGAATAAATAAACTATAATATTTTAAACATTTTACCCCCCCCCTCCCTTTTTTTTAGCGACTTTTTATGGATGAAAATATATTATTTATGCGGTATCTCTTGAAATTAAGAATTAATAATTCATCATACCAGTAGAAAAAAAAAATAGTTACTTCAAAACCTATTTCAAAAGTAAAATTATTTTAATCAAAAAAAAAAAAAAAAAATCTTGCAAACAAAATTAAACAATAGTCTTTGTAATGATCAATATTATCTATTCAATGCAAAAGTTCTGCTGAAACCACAATTATTGAATGAGCGTTTTCATTTTACTTTTGAAAAATCATTTAAATATATAAAATTTCAAACAAAACATTTAAATAAAATCTCCTAAAAGATTAACATTAACGGGTGGGTGTTTTTTCATTAGTGAAGTAGCCCTTACAGATACTCTACACTCACTTAAAACACCTGTTACGTAATGTTAAAGTTAATAGCCGATTGTTTTTGAATTTCCAATTTAATATTGAATATTTTTAAGCGATATTTTTCATAGGATAGTTGAGGTTGATAATTAATATGGCCATATCATACTTTTTCGATTTTAGTTGCAGATTTTTTTTAAGTAAAGGTATACTTTCACTTTTGAAACCAGTTCTAAACATGAAAGTACCTTTATTTAAAAATCTGACACCGAAATTAAAAAACATGTCTATATAGAATAGCCATATTAGAGATTAACCTTAGCTATCTCATACAAAAAGTTTTAAAATGTTAAAATTTAAAAGAAAAATTAAAAAACAACTACCCATCACTTTAACATTACATAGCAAGTGTTATCAATATCAAGTGAGTGAAGTATCCCCTTAAGCAACCCCAATAATAAAAAAATAAAAGGAAATCAACAAAATTGGTTTTGTAACATTAGCAAAACTCTTTTGAAATATCTTTGAGTTTGCTTATTAGACGTCAACTATGATAGTTTGGTTTCTATAATCCAGCCTTAAAAAAACCAAAGTAATTTATTTACTTCTGTAAAATTTAGATAAATGATTACAAATAATTATGGATTTATTAATTGGTTACTGTTCATCACAAAAGCATGCACTGTTCGAATAATTTTTAAGAAAAATCAAGCAACATTCTATTTGCAATTTTTCATTAAAAATGTAAACAATAACCCAAATTTATAAAACAGGCAAAGAGGAAATTATACATAAAAAAAGTAATTAAAGGTAAATTATTATTTATGAACTAAAAACAGTAAGAGATGTCCACTATTGGGAGGGTGTCCATTACTGGAACATTTAATTTATATAACATCCTACTCATTAAAAACTAGTCGTTGGGGGCCACCGTAATACTTACCCATCATGGATATGTAATGAAAATAAAACATGTGAAAACTATTTATACAATGCATTGCAATTCATAAACAAAATTTAAATATTGTTAATATACATAGTAATGCTTTATTAAAGAACTGCTGATGTACCAATTTCGACAAATTATATAAAATGCCAAACTACTCAAGTAGTACCGAACTGCGTAAAAGAAACATCCTTATAACTCCAAAAATAATAATTCTATTAACTAACAATTAAATGCGTCGGATTAAGCGTCTCATTTCCAATTAAAATATACCTCTGAATTGAAATTTGAATGAAATACAGGGTCATGAAAAATTGAAGAATGTGGAAAACAGGATTACAAATATCTCGGCAACTAATAATCCGATTGACTTCGTTCTATATGAAAAATGTGTGTTATTTTATTGCCTTTTACGTCCATTCCTTAAAACAAAAAAATTCGAAAATTTTTATATACCTTTCATCAGAACGAATTTTTCGAGAGTCCGAAAAAATAGTTCCGGATAATCGAGGTTGCTGATATTAAATAGGGGTTCGTCTCATTCTTACATACTAACTACATACAAAATTTCAAGTCTCTATCTCAATTTGGTCGGGAGATAGAGCGTTTACAGACAGACAGACAGACGGACGGCAAAAAAAATTTTCTGAAAATATGTTTTTCGGAATCTCCACTGTCTAAAACGTGTAAATTCGTAAAAAAAAAAATTTTCGATTTTCAAAACGATTGCAAGACTTACCCTATACTACGTATGATGGGTAAGTAATCTCTATAAATAAAAGGAATTCCGAGGATAATTAATTGAGGCACAGGGGAAAGCAAATCTTGGCAATGCGCCAACTCGGTCCAGAGGAAGCAAATCTTGGCAATGCGCCAACTCGGTCCAGAGGTATAAAAGCGAGATAGAAAAAAACGCGCAGGTCTAGAGAAGCGTACCATACACATAATCTCTATAAATAAAAGGAATTCCGAGGATAATTAATTGAGGCACAGGGGAAAGCAAATCTTGGCAATGCGCCAACTCGGTCCAGAGGAAGCAAATCTTGGCAATGCGCCAACTCGGTCCAGAGGTATAAAAGCGAGATAGAAAAAAACGCGCAGGTCTAGAGAAGCGTACCATACACATAAATTATTAAATAAACCTTCAAATTAAGCCCGGCGAAGCGGGCTGGGTATGCTAGTAATAATAAAAGGAAAAAAATAATAATTTTCTAAATAAACATTTAAATGGATTGGTATGCAAATATTAGTAATCGCGTTAGACATTTATTTGCAATTTCTTTATAGAGAAAAACAACTACACGCTAGGATATAGAAAATTTTAATTATTTACGGCATAGCTTTAACATCCATTAATCTCTAAGCACACAGTAAAAGACTGAAAATTATCCCTACAGTTCGATTGTTTTAATCAATTTGGCAAGAGGTTTGCCCAGAACTAAATATTACACGAATTCAGCAGAAACATATACAATTGGGAGAGATTACGAAAAAGAATAAAATAACTTACCTTTAATAATCCTTGTACGTTTTATTGAATAATGGCGGACGAGATGGGTTCCATTTCACTTCCTGCCTCCATTACAATTCCTATTCATTCTTGGCGCCTATCTTCTCCCTGGAAGAACTGCGCATGTGCAAAGAAATGTGCTGATAAACAGTCAGGAGCGGTCATGCGCAATGTTTGTCCGATGATTGCACCGACAGTGTTGAATTCAGACATTTTTCTCCGGGAGGGATTTCTGTGGCTCCGAAGGGACACATTTTAGAGTTCTGGTTGGGGGGGGGGGGGGAATTGCAGTTTTTGACCATTGAAAATACAAAATCTTAAATTTTCTGGGGGGGGGGGGGTATGCAGCTCCGTAGCTAAAAGTGAACAACAGAGGGGGGGAGGGGGGCTCATAATTTTTTTTTCTCTCTCTCTCTGACGCAGAAAGATAAATTAGTGCATGTTCACATAGTAGGTACTATGTTTCTTATT
The DNA here is from genome assembly GCA_964019185.1 of Maratus speculifer. Classification (NCBI taxonomy): domain Eukaryota; kingdom Metazoa; phylum Arthropoda; class Arachnida; order Araneae; family Salticidae; genus Maratus; species Maratus speculifer. The sequence goes on along the minus strand of OZ025303.1, from coordinate 5,248,398 downwards.
AAACTGTTGTAATAACTTCATTTTATGCTAAGAAAAGTATATGGTGATGAAAATTTTGAGAGTATAACTGGTGCAAAATTAAGCATCATGTGTACAAGCAGGATGAGGGTGTGTTGAAACACTTATTTTAGATACAATTTACTAATTCTGCAAAACTGTGAGAAGGTCTCATAACTAAATTAGATTTTTGAACAGAATTCCATTTGAATTTTCGGAACAAAAATTCATTTAGTGACCTTGGAATTTTTTCGAGGGGGGCTGAGCCGCCCATAGCGCCCCCTTAGCTACGGTCCTGGGGATTTCCCGCTGAATTCAGCACTGCCGACAGAAGGCGCTGAACTTGGTTTTGAAGGGCATTCAATGGGCGTGGCTTTCGCCCCTATCATTAAAAGGCGTGTGAATTGTTTTAGGGTTTCCCACAATGTTGAATTTAAGCACTTTTCTCAGGGAAGGAATTTCTGTGGATCCAGAATGGGGGGGACACTGTAGAGTTTCCCGAGAGGATTGCCCTTTTTTTACCATTGAAAACATAAAATCTCAAATATTCCGCGGGGATGTCCCCCCGGGCTTCCCCCTGAAATCAACACTATCAGGGGCGTGCGAAGAGAAAATGCGCCCGGGGCAAAGTTTCAATTTGGCGCCTCTTCTACTAATTTTTTCTTGTAACAGGCCAAAAATAACGTTGGCAGTATAAATTTGGCGCCCCCTAAATTTTCGCGCCCGAGGCGACTGCCCCTTTCGCACGGCGCTAAACACTATTTTCCTCAATTGAATTGCTAGTAAACGCTGTATCTGTAACAACAAACGAAAACCATTTGTGAATGATTAACTGAAAAATTTCAAAACTGCATATGTTTTTGCTTAAAAAAAAAAAAAAAAAACTGATTTTTTTTTTTTTTTTTTTTTTTTTTTTGCATAATCATGTGGCCAGGGATAAATAAATGAAATGGTTCCTGGAACCTGATTCTTCTAGATCCCGGTTATTCAATATGGCTCCCCCCTCCCCCCCCCAAACAAAAGACCAAAAAAAAAAGAAAAGCTTTTAGAATTTCAGTTTTTTTCATTTTTTCTGAAAGTGACCCCCCCCCCCCCCGCCAGACCTTCCTGAATCCCTTCGGAAGAGAAATGTCTGAATTCAACTCTAAACGCGCCGTTTTCTACGATGCGTTTTCATGTGTTCTATTATACGTTATGTGTTTCATTTGCGGTTAATGCTTTGGGAAAGTACAGCGGAAACGCATTTTCTTACACAATCTGGAACACATGGGAATGGATTAAACATATTGGAAACACATCTTGACACCTGAGGCGTTTAGAAATGTGTTGCATAGTGAGTAGAATGTGTTTCGGGGATTTGCAGTGTAATTATAAAGAGTGTAGTCGGAAAAAATATTTTTCCACCCTCAAGCGCTCGAAATTTCCATATACAGACTCATTTTTGAAAGTAAAAACATGAAACTTGCTGAAGTAGTTTTTGAAGAGACGCATAAGAGGCCGTGGGGTTTCATTTTTCGCCCCATTCATTAGAATTTGTTTGATAAAGATTATTTTCTCAATAGGACTCTTTTTTTTTTCTTTCCCAGATCTCCCGCTTCGGAAAATTTGTTTCAAAACACCAACTTTGAACGCATTTATTTGCAATGTTTTCGGTATTTATCAAAAAATCGACAAGCACGGCATCTTGTGTAATTTCCAAATAAAAGAATTAGTAAGATGCGTTTACTAGCAAAATTGAATCTAATTAATAAATCGTAATATTGGATTACACGCTTAAAATCGTTCTCGAAATTCGACTGGCTAATTTTATTTTTATTCATAAACGCTTCTGCGAATAGTGCAATATTTGAAGAAGAATCTTGGCCAAAATTATTTTTCATGTTTACAGTTTAATAGTTCTTTACAGTTTTACTGTTTAGTTTTTACAGTTAAGGGTGTATTCGAAAAAACGCTTTTTTATCTTCAACAGCTCGAAATTTTCCGATACAATTTCAGACACATTTTTAAAAGTAGAACACATGAAACTTGCTGAGGGGACTCTTGAAGGGACGTGTGAGGTGCCGTGTAAAGTCTTTTTACGCTCCATTCATTAGAATTTGATTTATAAGCAATTAACTTCTCTGGAAGACCCTTTTTTTCGTTCCCTTATCTCCCATTTCGGAAAAATCGGTTCAAATTGCCGTTTTTTATTGCTTTTTTTGCAATATTTTGTACATTTATCAAAGAATTGACCTTTACGGCACCTTGTGCACTTTCTAAATAAGAGAATCTGCGAGTTTCATGTGTTTGAGAGCAAAAGTGAATTCAAAAATAAATCGGAAAACAAGCAGTTTGAATCGAAATACAATTTTAAAATCATTTTTATTGACGTAGTACGTGTGTAGTTGTAATTTAGACAACGATGTCATATGCACCCAGAAAAAGGAATTGATTAAAACTACAAAACATGTTTTGTTAAGTACATTTTGGTTGTTTTAAGCGAATATTTTAGTTAAAGTAAGAAAATCGGTTTTGTTGCTGAGACACAAAAATATTTTTAACACTCTGTAATAAAATTTTAAACAAAATTTCATCCATTTTATGATGAGTAGCTACGAGAGTTATGCAGTAGCTATAACTCTTTCACGTAATTTTGTTTCATTGACTTGTATAGCTATAAAGGATTAACTTGTATTTTGTTTATTCAAACAAAATTTCCATTACCCATATTTAAACGAAAAGGACCAAACAAATTTTTGTTGATTCAACAAAACTTTTTTTTTGGATTCAGAAAATTATTTTAATTTACTTTTAAAATTTTTTTTTTTTTTTTTTTTTTTCAAACAAAGAGTGAAAAGTGAAAACTAACCTGTCATCAATGACAAATTTCTTGCGAAAAATCGCCCTCTTTTTCTTACAACACAAAAACAATTTTAAAGTAAGTCAGTAAAGAAAAAAAATGTTGATAAATGAAGATTGTTACATGTTACCGTATCATAAAAAAACCCCTCTTTTCTAATTACTTAGGCATTTATTCGTCTTGTTTCATTACAGTGTCCGTGCCCTGATCCGTTGCAGAAGTATTACCCCCTCTCCCTCCCCCCCCCCCCCCGCGACTCTGAAGGATTTGAAACTCCAGAAAATATGAACTTTTGGAACGCCTTTGGCTGGTAAGGGTTATTTTTCGGAAGCGCAAAAAAAGAAGGGAACAAACAGCACCAATTGGCAGAAAAGGAGACAGAGAAAAAAAAAAGAATCAAGTCTAAAAAATGTCGAATGTATAAGAAAAGTAAAAGGTGTCGAGTCGTTTTTCCTTAATATTTTTGCCATTATTATTTATTTATTTTTAGATTGGACTGAAGATAACATGTTTTTGTAACTCAAGTAGTCGGATGTCCCATTCCCAAAACTTTTTTCTGTCTTTTACGTGAATCGAACTACACTGTAAAAAAAAAAACCGTTAAATTTACGGTAAAAAACTGGCAACTTTTGCGCCAGTTTAAAACCGTTTAATTTACAGCGAATAACCGCAATTTTTTTTACGACAATCTGTTCTTTTAACATTTTTAAACCGTTACATTTACAGCGATAAACTATTATTTTAACAGAAAACTCTTGTGATTTTTACAAAGAATACCTGTAAATTTCACGAAGAAAAACTGTAAATTTTATCAAACTTTATGATTTTTTAAACAGTTAAATACTGTTATATTTACCGGGATGAACTGTTATTGTAACAGAAATATATTGTAATTTTTACAAAGAAAACTTGTAAATTTTACAAAGAAAAACTGTAAATTTTATCAAATTTTCTGATTTTTTTTACAGTTAAATACAGTTATATTTACAGGGATAAACTGTTTTTTTAACAAAAATATATTGTGATTTTTACGAGAAAAATATGTAAATCTTACAAGAAAAATTAGTAAATCTTGCAAGAAAAAAATGTAAATCTTGCGAGAAAAAGGTGTAAATCTTACGAGAAAAATGTGTAAATCTTACGAGAAAAATGTGTAAATCTTATGAGAAAAATGTGTAAATCTTACAAGAAAAATGCGTAAAACTTACGAGAAAAATGTGTAAATCGTACAAGAAAAATATGTAAATCTTACGATAAAAAAATGTAAATCTTATGAGAAAAATATGTAAATCTTATGAGAAAAATTAGTAAATCTTACGAGAAAAAAAACTAAATTTAACACAAATATTTTGTGATTTTTACAGAAAGAATTTGCAAATTTTATGGAAAAAATATGTAAATTTTATTGCAAAGTTGTTCAAAATAAGGTAAAATTTAAGATTATGCAGATGAAAGGGTTTTTCCATCGATTTTCAAAAAGTTACACTTTTTAATTTTTATCTGGTCCCTGAGGGTCAAATTATATTTTAAAAAATATTCCACATGTTCTGCAAGTAAAATAGAAAAGGATTTATTTTATGGCCAAAACACACAGAGTTAAACTAGAATTTACAAAATTTCATTGCTTCTTGCCTCTAGAAACAAACACACTTAATACTAGAAAAATGAAATTTGATAAAATTTCAAGAATAATAGTTTAAAGAACTTTCATTATAAAATACGTGAATCATTACTGTTGAACTCTGGAGAGTATGGAAGAATTTTTTCTAAATATATCTTATTTGACTCAGAAGTCCAATAAAAATGGTATGAGTGTAATTTTTTGAAAATAATTGGCTAACAAAGTGATCAATACAGTCATAATTTAAACTCTTCTGTAATTTACTTTGCATACACATTTCAATTTGTAAAAAATTAAAGCATGTTTAAATTTTAGGAATACCTTGCATGCTTATTTATATAAAATTTGCTAACTTTGGCATAAAAATAAAAATTTTGTGAAAACTGCAAAAAATTTATATATATATATATATATATATATATATATATATATATATATATATATATATAAACAACATTTGTGCGATTTACTAATCAAGTTTAGTGAGGGCACTCACTTCTAATAAAAGAACAATTTTTATAAAAGAAACACTTTTTCCATACTCAGATAGGTAATGTTTAATAAAATAATCAACTCTCTCGCAAGTCTTTGGATTTGATCTATTACTCCTAAATAATATCTATTTCTTTAATAACAAATTCTGCACCTAAAAATTATTATTCGAAATAATGATGTGCAAATTTAATAACACAGTGAAGTGCATTCATTTTGAAATATGAGATCCATGTTTCCTGTTGAGCATAAGTTTATAAAACAAGAAGTCTCAACTTCTGGAAGTAATGCATGAAAAATCAATTTTATAGATTTCTTGGAAATTTATTTCAATTTTTCCAGTTCCGATATACACGTAACAAAGAAATATACAGCATAAGAAAGAAAATTTTAAATATATATATATATATATATATATATATATATATATATATATATATATATATATATATATATATTCATTATTCAAATTGCCAAATTTTTCCAGTTGCTCATTTGTCAGCTTTAGAAAAATTAAAATATAAAATATTTAAAAATCTTAACCTTTATTTGAGCATATCACAGATGTTCTTATTATCTGCATCACTGCTGTGATTGTTTGGCACTAATAATTTTGAAAGGAAATTCTGTAATTAAAAATGAAGATTATTCCTTGGAATTACAAGAGCTGAAAAACTACAATTGACAATTGTCATGTACCACACGTGCATCAAAATTTCAAATTAGTTTTGTTTATTTTTTTAAATAAAGTATATGTTTTATAAAAGTTTAAAATTAAAAATGCATCAAAACAAACAAATAAAACTATGACATTTATTATGATCTCAAAAAATACAGAAAAATCAGTAATCTATTCACAAACAGAAAATTCAAATATATACATTATATCTCTTCACTTCCAAGTTTATCTTCAACCAGTGAGTGAGATTTATTTCAAAAATACATCTGCAAAAGAAATATTATTACTTTAGTGGTTAAAATAAAAATAATTAAATAAAAATAATTTTATGTAAGCAGTGTGCAGGTGAAAGATTCAGGTGAACAAATATTAGTCTCATCTTCATTATTTTGTATTAAATTTATTCATAAAAAATAAACTTCTCTCATTGTATATAAATACTTATCTTTTATTTAAAGTTCATAGGTTCTATACAATTAAAATACATGCACGTCACTCACTTCATTTTAAATGCAAAAATAAATAGATAATATCATAAATCGTAATATCAAAATTAAAATCCCAGTAGGTAGAAATTGTGCAGAACAGCAGCAAGCACTGAAGATTATTTTAGACATTACAGATTAATCTAAAAATTAAAAATTGCAAAAATTTAATTTGTCTTTAGGCTAACGCTATTTTATTGTTATACTTTCTTTTTAAACACAGTTTAGTTATTTTATGTGTTACTACATGATAGCAAGCCAGATTTGACATTGTGGTGTCACATATTTAGTTTGCTGCTGATTGACACAGAAAATTCAGCTACTGGGAATCTAAATGTTTCTAATGTGAAAAATAAAATTTGCTTATTAGCAGGGTTTGGGAGGAAGGGGGAGGGGATATTGGTGAGATTTGTGTTTGACTACTAAAAATACTGATTTTAATTATCTTTTACAAATAAATAATTAGCCACATTTTAGCACACAAAATATCATAATATACTGAAATAATTTCTAGCCAACTTCATGTTCTGAATGTTCAAGCTAAAACCAGAGTTTGTAAATATAATATACATAAACTTCCAAAAACACCTGATATTTTTATGTATATACAACCTATATTTTCAAATTAGTCAATTTAAGATCGCTTTTAAATATTTAAAATTTAAATATTAAAAGAAAAAAGCAACTTAAGGTAAATGCGCATGTAGTGGGCCATGTACCAATTGGGCCAATAATTATTAAAGTTTAAAACCAAGTCTACAATATATTTCTGAAAAATGACTGACTAACATCCTGAAATACTTTTTTTTTGATTATTTGTTTACTTTCTAGAATGTCTTCAAAAACAGATTTTTGGGTAAATTCTTAGCGATTTCACTAATATATGTTTTTATTTAGAAATATTTTTCCTATAATTTTATAATGAACTAAACTGCTATTGATATACACTATTACATTGTAAATATTTTTTTAGATATCTGAAGGCTTAAAAATTCATGCCCCAGAAATTCACTAGGCTCACTATTAAAGCATAGAGGATATATTTTTTCTTTTTTCTCCCTTGAGAATGCATTTTGAAACCTTAAATTTTTACTCTAATGCATATCTTTTAGAATTCACTGACACTTTAATAATATTTTTAAAATGTCTTTAAGTGGATATTTATCTTAATGTAAACAAGATGAACACCTAAAACATAACTAACATGAAAACTTAAACACCCTCCCCCCATAACTTATAACAAAACTGAAAATCAATTAATTAAAAACAAAGAATTTTCTGAAATGCAAAACAAGCTGCTTTACACACCAATGAAAACTCAAAATATAAGATCCAGTTTTAAGTGTGAAATAAGTTTTATTTTTTCTATCAAAAAAATTCATATTAAAATAAGCTTGTAAGCTTTATCATTTTTTAAAATACTGTGAATTAAACTAAATCAGAACCAGAAAAATTATTTTTAAAGATCATTGTTGATTGCTTGAGGCACAAACTCTGACTGCAGAACACTACAGTCTATGTTCACTATGTATATATAGTGTACATATCTATTTACACTATAGTCAGTTCAAAAGTTCATTTGCATGTTTTTCCCATGAAAATATAAAAAATATTGTACACAATACTTTGAACATAAACTTTAGACATATGAAAATATCAAAAGTAATTAACATGATTTTAAAAAATATATACTAGACAGAGAGGTAAAGCACAGACAATAACCTCAGCCAAATCACATCTTGGTGAAAAACACCTAAAAATCAGATTTTAGCGGATGACTCATAGGTATAGCACTGCATTTTACAGATTGCAGTCCTCCATGCTTTTACACCTTTGGATGCAGAAAAACACAATAAGCTTTAGAGACTAAAATTAGGTTTTCAGATGTTTTCCACAAAGATTTGGCAGACCAACTGCATTTTAATATGCGATTTGAATTTTAACTAACTCTTTAACCATGAACACAATGAGATGATTATCTGCTCTGCTGCCTACCAGTTTACATATGACATACAGTAAAATCCAGATTGTAAGCCTCCTTTTACAAAAATAAAAAAAAAATTAAATTTTTGAATGAAGCTTATAATAATAAAAAAATTCTTTAAAAATCTTTCTTTTTTCTATTTTATTAAGTAGATAAAGCAAATACAAGGGTGAGGAAAAATCTTTTCTGTTTAACAAATAGAAACTTGTAAAAAAAAGGGGGGGGGTCTTGTTTTTAAAATCCCCCCTCAAAAAAAGTTTAAACATTATTATCTTTTTATTTAACATTATTATATTTACCTCTTTATTTGTTTGCAAGCAACAATATTTGACACCCTACAAAAAAAGTACACAAAAATTGTTTATCTTACTGTTCCACCTCTGGTATCAAACACAAAATTTATTCTATAAAGTTTCTTAATCTTAAATATTTAATTTCTGATGTATTTAATACATTATAGTAAAAATAAATTAATAATATAACATCTAAATTTTTCCTTCTTCCAAAAATTTGTGTATCAAGCCTGTCTCTCCCCCCCCCCCCCCCCAAAAAAAAAAAACCCACAACTTTCATATTATGAACATCCCCTTTTCCCCTCCTTTACATCTTACACAGTTTAAACATACATACCATTCAATTAAGGGTAAAAAACAGTAAAACTACAAAAACATCTTTTGCTTCCTTCCACATATGAAGAATTACACTGTGTTAGGAGACTAAAACATTGAGCAAAAATTTCAGAGTGTGTGAAGATTTCAGATGAGTGATACATATAAAATTATAGTAGGTCAAATTTTAGATAAACCATCTTACTCCAAAATGAGTAATAAATTTATTTAAGATTATAGTAGTTATTTTAGGATAGTTACTGCTCAAAGACAAGTACAGAAAATGTTTTTACTCCCAACATTTGCCTCAATCCATGTGAAAATTTCCCTTGAACTTGTATGATCTTTTTATAGATAAATTCTATATTATTGTACGTATATATATACATATATATATTTTTTTTTTTTCTAAAATTTTTATACATAGTTTATATCATACTGAAATTGATTTAGCGAAAGTTGCCATATATGTATGTATATATATATATATATATTATTTGCAGTGAATTTTTTTCTTTCTCAGGAAATTATGATATTCACTGTTAAAAGAAAACAATTATATATTTTCTGCTAAATTTCCCCAGAAGGCTAAAATTTCCCCCAATCATCGCTTGATCAAACATATTCTGCACTCATGAAAGATAGATCAATTGTTATAGAAATACAATTGAAATTTACAAAAACTATAAATTATGTGTAGATTTTGTAGCATATAAGTACATTTTTCACTGTGAAATTTTACATATTTAAATATATGATGAAAATTTAAAAGAAAACAAGTTGGAAATTGCACGTGAACATAGCAAATGAGGTGCGTTCGTACGATGACGAAGTTTTAAAAATATTCAAATCTTGCTGATATAGTAGAGCGTACTTCGGATACAGTATAGTAGTCGAAATCTTTTTTTGTGTTCCTGTAAGCATACAGAAAGTAATTTTTATTACACTTCAGAAACTTATATCTTATTCATAAAATGTGAAATAGTTGAATATAATTAAAACACGCCCCAAACAATGTTTCCCCGTATAGCATTATGTAGTGGAATACTTTTGTGTGGCTCTGTAATTTAATAATAAAAATTCTTTGCACCACAGATTGTACAGAATGCATATTTTAGTATATACTTCATACATTCATGCCAATTCTATTATGTTCGAATGAGTGTAACGTCATAAAAATGCATTTGAAACTTTTTTCCCCATTGACCCTAATGTAATGGAATACCTTTGATTGTCCCTGTAAATGATCTATGCATCCGACTTTCATAACATTTGAAATGACTCGATAAAATTAAGTAATAATAATATGTTTTAAATTTCAAGCGATTAAAATGCATTTGAAACTTTTTTCCCCATTGACCGTAATGTAATGGAATACCTTTGATTGTCCCTGTAAATGATCTATGCATCCGACTTTCATAACATTTGAAATGACTCGATAAAATTACGTAATTATTATATGTTTTAAATTTCAAACGATTAAAATGCATTTGAAATTTTTTTCCCAATTGACAGTAATGTAATGGAATCCTTTTGATTGTCCCTGTAATTGATCTATCCATCCGATTTTCATAACATTTGAAATGACTCGACAAAATTACGCAATAATTATATGTTTTAAATTTCAAACGATTAAAATGCATTTGAAACTTTTTTCCCCATTGACCGTAATGTAACGGAAACTTTTGATTGTCCCTGTAATTGATCTATTCATCCGATTTTCATAAAATTTGAAATGACTCGACAAAATTATGTTATAATTATGTATTTTAAATTTCAAACGATTCGGTTGGGTAGTTTTTGCGTTGTTATATGCGGACGGACAGACAGACAGACAGACAGACGGACAGACAGACGGACAGACAGACAGACGGACGGACTGAACGACAACAATAGGTGCTACGTATTTACATAATTACGAACGCACCTAAAAAGGCATATTTTTGTGACAATAGACAAGAATTTTTGTTGTTGTTGTTGTTCTTATTTAAAATTATTCACAGGTATTTTAATGAAAATCTAATTTTTTTAACAGAGAAATAAAATGTGTGAGCAAATGGAATATTTTCCTTTTGTACACTTATGAATACCCGTAATGGCTTAAATACTGTTGGACTCAATAAAAATTCACTTTTATATTTTTAATAAATCTGATTTTTTTTAATTATATAAATACAATTTTAATTGTGAATCTTTGCATATTTATGTATTTAATGAAAAATAAAAATAAAATAAATAAACTAAAAAAAAAGTAAATTGGAACTTTTATAAACTAAAAAATTATACTAACTTAAAAATTCATTTGTTATTAATTACATAAATAAGCTGCTCTTCTTCACATAATGATTTCAAATACATTGAAAAAAGCACATTATACAAAATTATCACATGTTGCTTTGTTTTTTAAATTGTAATTTTGCGATTATCGAAATAATGTATAAATTATCATTTTTTAACAACTAGCTTTTTAAATTTTGAATAAATCTTGGATTCTTATGATTATATTTAGAACAATTATCCATGTGCCTTAAAAAAAATTTTAAGATATTGAAATGCTGAAAATAGTTATTAGGAGCTATGAAAATATAACAAAATCATTTTAGGAAGAGGGAGAGAGCTAGTATATGCTATCATAAGATATCTCAAGGGGGAAGGGAGGTTTGTCTTGATATCAATATCATTTTTGGTGCAATCAAAATTTTCTCTTTTCATTTGTGACTTGATCTTCGGTACAAAATAGCATGTTACCTTTTTAAAAACTGTTACTTATTTTTAATAAAATACAAAATTACTAAATTATTATAAAATTACTTAATTCTAAAATATGAAATACCCCCAATGTTCATACTGTTCATACAATTACAAACAGAATAGTAAATTAGAGTTGTTTTCTAAAATATGAAAAGTTGACATTATTAATTGTGTTAATATTTCATCTAAAAATAAACATCTTAAAAAATAAATAAAAAACACTTTTCTTTTCCAAACAATCTTCTTGGTAGATTTATTGCAAGTGTTATAAAAATATGCCATGAAATTTTGTAATTTGGAAATACTGATGTAAATTAAAATATTCAACTGAAACATGAAAAGCATATATTTACCTATCTTTCGATGCTTTGTGGGCAGACAGAAACAATGGCTGATCTAGGCTCCCTTTCTTCATACTCTCATGATGAACAATAGCAACATTTTTCTTAGTTACATTGCTAGATTAGCATTCATTTTCTGAAAGAATCACAAGTAGAAATCACATATTCAATTTTGGCAGTATTCTTTATTTTCAGAAATCATAATCCATTAAAAAAAAATAACAATACAGAGTTTCCCCCAGGTTTAAAAAGGGGCAGAGCGCTATTATTCTGAAAAGGGCACTTTTTACATTCTTCAGGGCACTTTTTTGTTTTTTAAGGGCACTTTTATAGAGATGAATCTAGCGGTTCAAAAAATAGTGGAAATCCAAAAATTTCGTCTATAAATCCAGAAAAAAAAAAAACAAAAATTTCGTCAAAAAATTTTAAAAAGGTAACTTTTGTTAAAAGATCGCAAAAAAATGGCAAATATTGTTAAAAAATCGCAAAAAACAGCAGGTTTTTTAAAAGATCATGAAAAAACAGCAGATTTTGTTAAAAGATGACAAAAAAATGGCAAATTTCTTCAAAAGATCTCGAAAAACTGCCAATTTTGTCACGTTTAAACACGCAAAAAAAAATTTAAAAAACAAGCGAAAAAAAAAAGATTGTGAACAGAACGGAAGGGGGGGGGGGGCTCCAGAAAACTCTGCTTATGGAGAAAAAAATTTTTTTTTTGAAGCTGGAAAATTAGTTTTCACAACAGAAAAATTACCATCTGGCATTAACTTTTTTTGTGCCCCTTTAAAAAAAAAATTTGTATTTTTTGCAAATCTTTTGACGAAAACTGCTGTTTTTCGTGATCTTTGGCAAAATTTTCCGTTTTCGCGAATTTTTTTTGGAAAATTTTCCTTTTTATCACGGTTTTCGGATGAAATTTGTCGTTTTCACGATCTTTTTAGGAAATCTAAGGCCTTTTCGGGATTTTGTTATGAAATTAGACATTTTTTCGCGAATCTTGCCTGAAATTAGTCGTTATTTCGCGATTTTTTGACGAAAGTATGCATCCCGTGGCTCCAGAAAACTCTGCTTATGGAGAAAAAAAAATTTTTCTTGAAGCTGGAAAATTAGTTTTCACAACAGAAAAATTACCATCTGGCATTAACTTTTTTTGTGCCCCTTTAAAAAAAAAATTTGTATTTTTCGCAAATCTTTTGACGAAAACTGCTGTTTTTCGTGATCTTTGGCAAAATTTTCCGTTTTCGCGAATTTTTTTTGGAAAATTTTCCTTTTTATCGCGGTTTTTGGATGAAATTTGTCGTTTTCACGATCTTTTTAGGAAATCTAAGGCCTTTTCGGGATTTTGTTATGAAATTAGACATTTTTTCGCGAATCTTGCCTGAAATTAGTCGTTATTTCGCGATTTTTTGACGAAAGTATGCATCCCGTGGGACACGTAATAGCTACATTTTTCATTCCGTCGCCGATTTTTTGTGTAATTTACACGCTGTAGCACGTTCGCATCATCAAGGAAGGGCTGCTTTTTTTCAAATGTGCGGCAAGAAGGATGCTATTTTTTTTAATTAGTGACAAGAAGGGCACTAGTTTTTGGATGAGGAGCATTACTTTTTAAACTAAAGGGTAGGAGGGGCGGAGCGCCCTCCTGAAACCCTCTGAGGGAAACTATGACAATAATCAGAAATAAACAAATATTCTACTGTAGGGGTGCACAATCTTGCCAAGAGAAGGGCCACTTACAAATATATCTAGGTAGTCGAGAGCCACATCAATAACATGGAGGAATTTTGAAGAGGTGATTTATTGATGTAAAATTTGATAAAAAATATGGTTTCAGAGGGGAGTGAGAAGTTACCTTTTTAATTTAAGTTTGCTTACCCAGTCAAAATATCCAATTCAGTTGATAAGGATTATCAGCAGTTTTTATGTTTGTATATATAACAAGGATTATTTTCAAGATATAATAATATTCCTTAACTTTCCTCAGGAGAGTAAATTTTGTTTTATTTAAAGTGCTAAAAAACAAACATAAGTAGCTAGTGTCGAATGAAATGTGAACTTTATAAACGAAAGAACTGATCAATAAGATGTTTTTGATCAGCGATCAACAAAATTTGTGATTTTCGAGACCCAATCATAAAATTTGTGATTTTTCCTTGTCTCAATGATAAAAGTGGCGTTTTTCCCGAATGTAATTGACAAAATACTCATTTTTTCACACCCAATAAACAAATTTCATGATATTTATCTACTTTGACAAAATCTGTATTAGGGATGGGACGAATATTCGGCCACTATTCGGTATTCGGCCTATTCGGCCCTTTTGCCAAATATTCGGTTGGCCGAATATTGAAGGCCTGTTGACCGAATACTTCGGCCGAATACCTGTAGCCGAATATTTAGAGATATCTTGCCGAATATTCTAAAATCTCACCGAATAGTGAAAGATATCTTGTCAAATAAATTTTCGATTTAAAAAATTTCATTCTTGCAATTTTTTTTTTTTCTAATCCAAATTGGCTACTTCATTTATGAAGTCATTCTCACTCTTACTTACAAAATATAAAGTTATTAAGATACTAAAAAATATACAGCCTAAGTATTTCCTGTAAAAGTTAGTGATATTCTAGAAAATGCTGCCCAAGCTGGAGAATTAATTGTACGGGAAATGTCATCATTAGAGAATGATATATTACAATTCAAGGTATAAAAACACTGCCTTCTTCTAAAATGCTTGAATATTTAATATCTGCAAATTCCATGCACATATAAAAAAGGCTCTTATGAAATTCATAACTTATTTTCTATAAAGTAAGAAATGAAAAAATTTATTCACTAGGTGTGTTAACAAAGATTCATTTTCAAAATTAAATATAATATATAACCATTCCAAATACAACGGTACATCTGAAAGCAGAACTGGTGTCAAACTCGATACACATTAGATGACACAACTTGCTTTATGAAGATGGTTTTAAATATTTTAATATAAATTCTAAATACTCAACAAAGTAATTTTTTCATTCTATAGTTTTCACTTTTAAATAATTATTTGCATAATTCCTGACTCAAATACGTAACATTATTATGTATTGTATTTTTAATTTAATCTTCCTTCCTTCATGTTGTTATCAATTTTCTGTTTATCCTTTTAATGCTTATTGAATAAGTGGAATATTGAAGTTGAATACTGTATGCGTCGATTCAAATGTCAAAGATTTTGTTAACATATGCATTCTACTTTAAGCATAACCTTTTGCTTTAACGTAATTTGTAATTTAAAGCTTGGCATCTGATTTCAGAACAGTCTCATTCTTACAAATTTGCTTATCACTAGGGATACAAACTCTAAATGATCAAATTTACTTCATTAAAGGTTATTTCAGAAAATATGTCCATGTGAGTTCTGAGAGAGAGAGAGATTAAGAATATTATTGATTTTGGATGCAAGAAGTATCAATTGATAGTAAAAGTGAAGTACATTCTTCATATTTTAATGAAAATATTTTCCCATCTTGACTTACTGAAAATCAATTTGATGTACATTAAAATAAAGGATATAATGCAATTTCATAATTTTTTTTTTGTTAAAATAAGTTTTTCAAATTTAAAAATACATTTAAAAGCACATTTAAGAGTAATAATTATTAATGAGCTCCTATTTTTTAAATTATATACAATCAAAATTTATTTTCTTTATTGGAAAAAAAAATTTACTATTCGGCCGGCCGAATATTCGGTATTCGGCCTAAAATTTGGCCGAATATTCGGTATTCGGCTATTCGGCCAAATCATTATTCGTCCCATCCCTAATCTGTATTTTTTTTTTTTTTTTTCCATGGTAAGATGAAATGTGCAATGTTTTTCTCTTGATAAACTGACAAAACTCATGCTTGTTTCAATTAAAAAAGTAACGATTATTATTTCTGATTAAATTCATCGTCTGTGAAAAAATTGCATGTCTTCCCGGTTTACCATGTGAAAAACATGAATTTTGTTGACTGACTTTGCGAAAATTGCAAATTCTGTTCATCGAATTTGTAAAATAGTATATTTCAGCGATCTGGCGCTGAAAATTTTCTAATTCTTTCCACCGGCTTCATAAAAATCGCAAATTTTGTGTATAGGGTGCAGAAGGAGTGTGAATTTTTTTCAAATGGCTTCATAAAAATTGTGAATTTTGTAGATCAGATGCTAAAAGATGGTGAATTTTTTTGATCGGCCTCGTAAAACTCACAAATATTGCACATGAAGAACAAAAAAATCATGAATTTTCAGGATCGGCTTTGTAAAAATTGCACATTTCATCAATTTACTTCGTAAAAATTTCAAATTTCATTGATTGTGTGAAGAAAAATAGCTAATTTTGTCGATCATCTTTATACAAATAGTGAATTTCGTCAACAGATTTCTTAAAAATCGAGAATTTTGTTGATTAGGTGCTAAGAGATCGAGAATTTTCTCGATCAACTTCCTAAAAATCACAAATTTTGTTGATAGGTGAATTGTTTGTGAAATTTTTCAAATGGCTTGGTAAAAATCAATAATTTTGTTGATGAAGCATGGAAAAATAGAGAATTTTGTTAATCAAGTGCAGAAAAATCAAGAATTTGGTTGTTTTGGCACAGAAAAATTGCGTATTTTACTGATCATGTGAGGAAAAATCGCAATTTTTGTCAATTGATTTGTCAAAGTCAAGGTTTTTGTCGATCAGCTTTGTAAAAATCGAAATTTTTGTCAATTGGCTCTTTGTAAAAATCTGAATTTTATGGATAGACATTGTAAAAATTGTGCATTTTGTTGATTAGAAGCAGAAAGATTGTGAATTTTGTCAATTAGTTTTGTAAAAGGCACAAATTGGTTGATCAGGCATAGAAAAATTGAAAATTTTGTTGATTGGGCACAGAAAATTCAGGAATTTTGTTGATCAGGCATGGGGAAAAAAAGGCATGAAAGGCATCAGCCATTTATGTTTGTTTTTTATCACTTTTAATAAAACAAAATTTACCCTCCTGAATGAAGTTCAAGGAATATTATTACATCTTGAAAATAATCCTTTGTATATTTGTTACAGATACAAACATAAAAAATGCTTTTATATCCTTATCAACTGAATTCGATATTTTGATTGGGTACGCAAACTTAAAGGGATAACTTTCCACTCCCCTCTAAAACCATATTTTTTTAATCTAATTATAAGTCACAGATCACCTCCTGGAAATCGAATTCTCGCCGTGTGATTGATGTGGCTCTCGACCACCCAGGCATATTTGTAAGTGGTCCTTCTCTTGAAAAGGTTGTGCCTAACTACAGTAGAGTTTTTTAATAGCGGGGAAAATATAAAACTTATCTCAAATGATGCATAAAAATCAATAAAAGATTTTGATCCCATTTACTATCCTTTTAATTCATGTTCTTGCCACTAGAGCTGCTTTTGATTCTTTTTTCTTTAATTATTTTGTGGCTAATTGCCAAAAAATTCTGATTTTTGTTACTTAAACTCCCCTTACTATTTAACGACTTTTCAACTTTTTACAATCAGGGAACATGATCACATGAATTTTCCACTGTTGCGACTCCATTATAGTCTCCTTTTGGTTTGTTTTTTAATTCCATCTGTTTTCAGCGACCATGTATTTGCTAAAAACTGCTTTATAAACTTGTAAAACAATGATTTTAATAATCGTTTAAAAAACATCTCAGTTGTGTTTTTTACAATTGGTAAATTTTCAAAAATTGTCCATCTATTCTTACATATGATAAACTTATGTAAAGCAGAGCGATTCAATTTTCAAAACTAATATTATTCTGGATGGTTAGGTTTTTAAGACCCTTTCTTTCAAAAGAATAAAAAAAATCTCCCATTAAATATTAGGGATGCACCGGATATCCGGCTCCTGCCGGATATCCTGCTTATTCGGCACTCAAACCGGATATTCGTTCCGGCAGAATATTTTAATATCCGGTTGCCGGATAGTAAAACATTTTTTAAATTCTGTTTTTTACATTAAAAAAAATTTAAAACTAATTTGCTCCTTGACAACCTTATCTTATTAAAAAGCAATGTTAACAAAAATAAATACTTGTATATTTTCACAATTATGAAATTATAATGTTTATATGTAAATAAAGATATATTTAAAATATGACAATATTTTGTCAGAATTGTAAAACCAAAGCTAGAATATATACTACAACTTCAATTTTTTTATTTTTCTTAAAAATTGTTCTTAAATTTCAGTAATGAAGTAATTTTACACCTCTCAAAAGTTTTATTGTAATTTTCACCAGTCAAAATTTAACTGCAATGTTCAATTATTCTGTCATAACTGTAATTGTAAAACCAAAACTATAATATCAACTACAGTTTCAACTTTGTTTTGCCTTCAGTTTTTTAATTGCCGTAATGTAGTAGTTGACTTTTATAGTTCTTCTCAAGTGTTTTGTTAATAACTTTATTATTAATTTGAGTTATGAATATCAACAAAAGAGGAAGATCTAAATATCTAATCTAACAATTTTATGAAGTTGCTGTTAATACATAAAAAATTCTGAGTCAGAAATGTGTACAACGGGGCCGTCTTATAAGTGCTAAAGTATTGAGGATTAAAAACCATGTAGAAAAATAAAGTTTCCAGCAAACTAAGGAGTTTATTTATGAATATTCATACTCCGGATTCAAAGTGTGTTTGTTTAGAAAATCAAGAACAAAGTCTTATTGCTGATATTGAAGAAACCACTCAAATTTTGCTGGAACATCAATTGCACGAGTTAAGCAGTCTACAATTGAAAAAAAGTGGTAAAAACAAAAGAAAAAAATACAAATTGCATATTTTTTAAACATTTTTAGTAAAAATTTCCAAAGCAATTGAATTACGCCTTGTTATAAGTCACCCAGTCATGTTAAAATTGCAAGTGACCTTTTAAATAAAGTTCATTCTGAAACTTGCTCTGCAATGCAAAAAGAGCTTAATAGGAAAACTGTAACTCTCACTCAGAGTCAAGGGGAGTAACATACACAACTATCCCATTTTTGTTAATTATGTGTCAACAGGGTAAAAAAAAAATTTCTGTTAGTTAATCGATACAACTCATCTATAAAAACCTCAAGTCACTATCTAAATCTGGTGATAGAGACTAAAGAAAAGGTAGAAAAAATATGCATGTAAAGTTAGAAGTTTTATAAGTAAAAATGAAAAGGCAAAAAAATATTACATTTCAATATTTATTACTATGTTTTTAAGTAACTTTGACTTAATAAGTTAATTCAAATCTATTAATACTTGCATAATATAAAATAATAATTTTTTCCTCTTTAAACAAGCATAAAATCGAAATATTATTAAAATTAAAAATGAGAAATTATTCGGCCGGATACTGGATATTCGGTAAAAGTTTGTACCGGATACCTGTTATCCGGCAAAAATCCACATCCGGTGCACCTCTATTAAATATAAGCATCTCAAATTAATCTTTTAGCAAAAGAACATTATGGGAATTTCCTATTTAAAGTCTACTTTAAACAACTCTATTTCCATAACTTTCACATGCTTAGAATATAAGCTTACTTTTGAACAATTCAAAAAATACCCTAAGAATTTTGGACATATGATGGCAGATATGACAGTTGGGGACAAGTGTCATATGCACTACATTAACATGATTTTTTTCTAACGCCAATTTGATGAAAAACCTGTGTTTCAAATACCAGTTACATATATACATAAAGGGAACAACAATATATTAAAAAAAAGTTTAATAACTATAGACCAAAAGAATTTATACTAGGGGTGCACAACCTTTTGAAGAGAAGGGCCACATTCAAAAATATCTGGGTGGTCGAGGGCCACATCAATAACACGGAGAGAATTCGAGTTAGAGGAGGTGATCTGTGGCCTATAATTGGATAAAAAAATATGGTTTTAGAGGAGAGTGTGTGTGCGTTTTGGGAGGGGGGTACCCTTTAAGTGCACTTACCAAGTCAAAATACCCAATTCAGTTAGTAAGGATATATCAGCAGTTTTTACATTTTTATATATAACAGATATAGCAAGGATTATTCTCTAGATTAGGGATGCACAACCTGTGGCCCGCGGGCCACAATGATACCACTATTTTTATTCAGAAAAATTTTCCTTACAATAATGGCAGAAACTTTGCTATTAAGTAAAACAAACGTCGCTTTTCAAATATTCTGGTGGCAAACGATTTTCTGGCAAAAAGGTTGTGCATCACTACTCTAGATGTAAAAATATTCCTTGACATGATTCAGGAGAGTATGTTTTGTTTTATTAAAAGTGCTACAAAACAAGTATAAACGGCTGGTGCCAAAAAATGTGAACTTTATAAACGAAGGAGAGAGAAAGAGCCAATCAACAAGATTTTTTTTGCACCCGATCAACGAATTTCCCGATTTTCTGTGCCTGATCAATGATATTTGTAGTTTTGCCTGATCCACCAAATTTGTACTTTTTACAATACCAATCGACAAAATTCGCATTTTTTTCGAAGCTATCGAGAAAATTCACAATCGTTACTCGCCTGATCAGCAAAATTTGTAATTCTTATGAACCCAATCAAGAAAAATTCACGATTTTTCCTTGAATGATCAACAAAATTTGATCGACGAAATTCGTATTTTTCAAAAAGCCGATCGACGAAATCTCGATTTTTCGGTGCCTAATCGAACGATATTTTTAATTTTTCCGTGCCTGATCGACGGAATTTTCGATTTTTAAAAAGCCTAACGACGAATTTCGCAATTTTTACAAAGCCGATTGACAAAATTCACAATTTTTAAAAAATCGATCGGTGAAATTCGCTATTCTCCTTCGTATGATAGACGAAAATTTGTGATTTTTCTGCACCTGATATAGGTAATTCGAGATTTTTACAAAGCTAATCGACGAAATTCATGATTTTTCGAAGCCGATCGACGAGTTTCATGATTTTCCTTCGCAAGATTGACGAAATTTGCTATTTTTCGAGCTTGATCGACGAGATTCGCGATTTTCGGCACCTGATCGAAGAGATTTGCAATTTTTTTTCATTTGATCGACGAAATTTGTGTTTTTTATGCGCCTGACTGATGAATTTCGCATTTTTCCCAAAGCCGATCAACGATATTTTCATTTTTAAGAAGCCGATCAATGAAATTCGCGATTTTAACAGTCGATCGATGAAATTTGCTATTTTTCTTCGCATAATCGGCGAAATTCATGATTTGAGATTTTTACGAAACCGATCGAAGAAATTCACAATTTTTACAAAACCAACAACAAAATTCACGATTTTTCCACGCCTTATCAACATAATTTGCGATTTTTACGAAGATGATAGACGAAATTCACGATTTTTAAAACCGATAGACAGGGTTGGAAAAAAACCAGGTTTTTTTTGGAAAAAACAAAAAAAAACAGTTTTTTTTTGGTTTAAATGAGGTTTTTTTGGTTTAAACCAGGTTT
The DNA here is from genome assembly GCA_964019185.1 of Maratus speculifer. Taxonomy (NCBI): domain Eukaryota; kingdom Metazoa; phylum Arthropoda; class Arachnida; order Araneae; family Salticidae; genus Maratus; species Maratus speculifer. The sequence goes on along the minus strand of OZ025303.1, from coordinate 5,227,140 downwards.
TTTTTTAAACATCCTATCTTATTACATATACATGCATGCTTATGAATAAAAATAGACATTGTTGGATTATAAGTAGTGTAACTTCATATAAAATCAATTTAAATTAAATAATTACAGTGAATTTTAGCAGAAAATTTAAAAAATTCATGTTTTAATTTAAACAGTATTTAGTAAACAGTCTTTAAAAAAAAAAAAAAACTGCTCCACACAGTAAAACATCGATACTCTGAAAATCTTTATAAACAAACTTCTGATTACTAATAATAGACATTTAAATGTAGTTTGATAAGTGTAATATTGTTTTCTATAGTTATTCAAATAATATCAAATACTTGTTGAGATTTTGTTTTGAGTGACAATTGAAGTCATTTTTACACATATTCTTTTTCACATCATTAGATTCAGCAGATAACAGGAAAAACTAATAAAAATAAGATTGTTATTATTAAAATGCAATATCTAGCACCCAATCTTTGAATATTCTCTTATTTTACTTTATATTTTGATTTTAATTCAAGATAATCTTCCTAATCAAGAAAAATTTCTTTTACTACAGCTTGAACAACATCTTAAAAGTAATTGTGCTAGGTTATTAATTGCATTAAATAATCTGCATTTTTAAAAACTAAATTATTTTATACTAAATATTGAATATTTTTTAATCGATTTTATCTTTAATCAACTCACATGTTTGAAGCTTTTTCTTCAGAGCAATAGATATGTTCACCAGTGCATGCTGATTTTAATCCTATACATAAAAAAATGACCTAAACTCACTATATCTAATGCTTATTGTTGAAATAAAGTGTTAAAAGTAGAAATTACTTATATCCAATAATTTTAAACATGTAAATTATAAAGAAAAAAAAGAAAATGCCATTAGATTTCTTCCAAAAAAACCAATTGGTTTTTTTGAGAAAAAAACCATTTGGTTTAAACCAATTGGTTTAAATCGAGCCAACCCTGCCGATAGATGAAATTTGCGTTTTTTCTGCACCTGATCGACGAAACTGGCCATTTTTACGAACCGATCAACGAAATTCGCGATTTTTATGTGCCTGATCGATGAAATTCTTGATTTTTTCGCACCTGATCGACAAAATTCTTGATTTTTTCACACCTGATCGACGAAATTTACGATTTTTCCAAAGCCGATCGACAAATTCGTGATTTTTCCGTGCCTAATCGGGTATATTTGCTATTTTTTCCGAGTCTCATGGACAAAATTCACGATTTTTTCATATCTAATGAGCGAAACTTAAATTTTTTTCGAACCTCATCAATAAAATTCGCTTCTTTCCACACTTGATCAATGAAATTCGCGATTTTTCCGTGACGATAAACGAAATTTGAGATTCCTAAATGACGAAATTTTATATTTTACCGCGGTAAATTAACAAAATTTACGATTTTTTACTGCGACATATGCACAAAAATTGCAATTTTCTCTAGTTGTAAATTGACGCAACTCACTGGCCACAAGTTAACCCATCGCGGGCCACAGGTTGTGCATCCCTAATTTATGCAATTAAAAAATAAATAAATAAAAGAAAATAAACATTCAGGTTATCATATCAAGCAAAATAATAACTCTTCGGCAGCAATTGCTTTATAGTTCAAAAGTTACCAATGTATTAAATGACACTGGCGTAGGGAAAAAAAAAAAAAAAAATCAGACCAATATGGTGCACATATCATATCTGTGCCAGATTTTGAGTAGATAAAATGGTCCATCCCCATTTCCTTGTTTTGTGTTAAACTTTTTGAGTATGTATAAACAAATATGCTGCTTTTAGGCTTATTTCAAATTATGGATAATATACAGTATAATGTTCCAAATATAGAAAAACTATTACATCTATACATAAACAAGTTAATATACAGAAAGGATAAAAAGTATATGTAGAAAATTTACTTTTGAAATAATATTTTTCTTAATAAAAATGCAAGCTCATACAAATCAATATTTTTTTCAACTGAAGATTGGGCTTCTAATACTTCATCTTGTGAGTGATTGATGAAATGTTTAGAATGATACATAAAGAGAGAGACCTGTCCGATTCCTCCCAGACTCAGATAAAATAAAAAACTGCTTGCAAACTCAATTTTCTTTAAAGTTTTCTGCAAAAAAACACTGCCTTTCCTGGGTCCTATATCACCACTAACAACTAAAATTTAAAGTTATATACAAATAGAGTATCTCTAAGCTATCTTTAAAACTTTATTAAGAGATCAACATTTAAAATCTATTTTTTAACACAAAATGTATTTTTAATTCGTTAAATTAATTTGCAAAGCCTATTATAAATTGAAACATTGCAGCACCCGTTTTAATGTTTCAATTTCTGCTACCGGACCTGTCAAGAGGTTTTTACAGAAGGGGGGGGGGGGGAGAGAGAGAGAAGCATCATACCCGTCTCAATTATAATGGTTTTAAGTTTGCACCATAAGATGCACCATGGTGCATCTTCAAAAAAATACTGGCCCCACCATTGGCTGAGAGGTTCTGCCCTTGAAACTGGTAGACAGCAGGGGCTGGGTTCAAATCTAGTCACGGCCGTCGGCCTAATCACTTGGAGTTTTCCATGGTTTCCTTCGAACCTTGGATTTCTTTGCGTAAATACGGATTAGGTTGGACCCCCCCCCCTACATCCTGTATCCTTCATGCAGTTGACTGACTTACAAATACAGTAGAACCCCGCTAATTCGGACCTCGATAATCCGGATAATTCAGATTGGTTTGGTCAATTTTTTTTTCAAGTTTCAGAAGCGATTGGCTAATTTCCATAACATAAAGGTGATTTTTTGTTAGTATGTTATATTTTATTTCATTTTTTTTTTTTCTAATTCTCCGGGTAATCCGGATTTTTGATAATCCGGATTGGGACCAGTCCTAATTAATCCGAATTATCGGGGTTTTACTGTACAACAACAACCACCTAAAATACTGTAATGAATACTGTTAGAAATAATTTAACAATTTTTTTTCTCTAGTTGAAAAAAAGTCTGGAGAGTTACTCAATAATCTGCGAAGTGCCAATCCTCCACCAAAAGTATTGATAAATTTAAGAAATTTGAAAAAAAAAAATCATAACTGTCTGCAAACTTTGAAAATTTTCTGTAAACGATGTTTGCATGTTCATTTATATTATCTGACTTTGCTGCCCCACTCTCTCTTATATATAAAAATATATGAAACTTTGATATAATTATTTTTAAATAGTACATAAAATTTTGAGCAAAAAAGATATAACTACCTCTATGAATAACATGACAGCATTATCTCCTTGCTTGTATTGGGATATATTGATGCATTCTTTTGGTTGTACTAGAATCAGAAACATCAAATATTATTAACTGAAAATGCACTTTTCATATTTGCCTATACTAAAATTTAAATGACAAAAAACAAAACTCATTAATAAATGGCGCAGCAAGAACTGGGATTTGGGGGTAGACTTAGTTGGAGACGATTGCTGGTGAATGAAATCAGTCTATTTAATGTCTGAAATCATTACGCTTTTTTTCACTGGATATTAGAATCAGCAGTTTTTTTTCTTTTCTTTTCAATCCTATGATAAAAATCACTTTTTTTTTTCAATCTTTTAACGCAAATTGCATTATATCACACAACCTTTTTAAGAAAATAGTATTTTTTCCATGATCGTTTGATGAATTTATAGTTTTTCTTTTTTTTTGCAATCCTTTGGAGAAATTTGTGTTTTTTTCTGCAATCCTTTGAAGATATTTGCTTAATTTGGTGTTGTGTATACTCATGCTTTTGTTGTACTTATCCGTTACAATTCCCCTCCCCCCCCCCCCATAAAAAATTTCACAAAATTTTGTGTGCAGATTTGCATTGATCCCAGAGACAATAAAACTCATCAATAAAAAGGCGGAATTCTGTGTTTACACGGTACAGTAACATGTCTAACTATTGCTATTTTATTTTCTTATTCATTTTACTTTTTATTTATTTATTTAGTATTTTTTGGTCAGAGAGGAATTATAACCAAACATTTAAGACAAAAATAGGTTTTTAACACCTTTTGTAACTTATTTTAAATGGTGAGGTATTAAGCCCCATGCCAATGAACCCCTCTTTAACTGTGTTCTTAAACAATATTTTTTGCTTTTTGGCTGGTTTGAATGTCAGAGTATAAAGCATACAAACCAGAGCTATAAACATTTAAAACAGAAAAAAAGGAATAAATATTGAAATTTTATTAACCACATAAAATAATTGAAAAGCAGCTATTTATAAAAGTTTCAGTATTACATTTTGTTTAATACAATTTAAGAATTAAATCTGATTGTTTATGTTTACATTTAAACAAAATATTTTATGCACAATAAACATTACTGAAATTGCATTTTTAGCAGGTTAATATAGGGTGTTTTTTACAGGAAAATGACTGACTAAATATCACAGAATGATAGCCCTCTTAAAATTTTAAATAAACAAAATTTTATAATTGGCAATTATATAAAATTCAAGGTTTCCTGTCTACTTAAACAACATTTGAATTTTGCAAGAAAGTAAAGAATATATAAACTTATGAAACAAAGCTATATTTTAGCATGTTCATCACTGAAAAACCATGGAATTTTAAAACATTTTCTATTTCCTGATTAGTTTGATTAAAAGTAAGGCAAAGGGGAGTTATGAAAATAATAATAAAAGATAATTTTTGATTAGTTATTTTTTTATAAACCTAGGGACTGATTTACAAATTTGGGAGCCCTGGGCACAGATGGCTATTGGGGCCCCCCAGAACCGAAGCTTACAGAGGGATTGAGTAAAAAGAGAAAAATAAATAAAAAATGTACTTATTGCCTTTAAAAATTACTTTAAAATATCTATTAAAAATCATATGTGATAACCATTAGTTCTTTTAAATAGTAATCAATTCAAAATTATACAATTTAAATGATTAGACGTTTTATAATAAAAAGTATGGTTCTGATTACTTTTTCATATACTTTATATTTGCAATGATAAAAAATGCAACAACTAATAATAAATTTTCACCATACCAAGCTATAATAATTTAAAATATTTGAGGGCTCTGCTACTTACGAGCTACGCTCACAAACCCAAAACAATCTGACGAAAACAAGAGCACGATTAAATAAGAATTAAAAATACAATAAATTACTTAAGTGATAAAGGCAAAAGAAAATATTCATTATAATAAGGTAAATAAATATGGATGTTTCAGACAAAATATACAATGTTATGTAAATACAATAAGAGCACAATAGAATGTAGAATGAATGTAAAATTCCTTTTAGATAGTAAAATATCAGATTTTAGACAAAATTTGAGAAACCTTTAGAAGCATTTGGGGGCCCCTAAAATCTAGGGTCCCTGGGCTTGTGCCCCGAATGCCCTGCTATAAATCAGGCACTTTATAAACCAAAAACTTCAAAGGTTGTTCATTATTGCACATTACTCTATTTTTGAGATAACATATTTCATACTGTAAACAAAACAAACTTTGTGTTATTTTTTGCGATGAACATAACATTACAACTTAATTAATAGACAATAGACAAAAGGAATACAACTTACTTTTTAAATCTTGAAGAATCCATTCGTTCTGCCATGTGCCGGTGCTGAGTTGCAACGAGCGTTAAAACTTTCCTCCCGCCAAATGTAAACAAACTCCACTATCTAACCTGTTGCCAATTTATGATTTCATAAAAGTACAAGGGTGAGATTTCTTCAGATTTCTTCGTTACAAAATTTAAATGAACATTTGAGTAAAGTAAAAACATATTTAAAAAAGGAATTTCATTTCCACAATTTACTGGCAAATATAATTTGAACATTTCAAATTTCGCTATGAAAGCGACCGATATGAATAGCCAACGTTATAAGACATATATAACGTTAAAGTCATATATGACATTTTATGTAATGCAGGGCCCGCTTAAGACTTAAAAGTATGGGAAACCTGAAACTTTATGATAAAAACTTCGAATAAATAAAACACTATTAATATTAAATTAAAACTAGCTACCCATATCCATATGAAATACTATTTTATTATATATACATAACCAATTAATTATTTTGCACTTTTAGCTTTGAAAATATTTGGGGGCCCTACATATATGAAATATATATGACTTATCCTTTGTCAAGTAAATGACATAAATATAAGTTATGAATTATGTATATGGCTTATGTATAATATAATGTATGTTATAGAAAAGCTTTGTGAAATCTAAGGTTCATTTTAGATTAAATTGCTAATGGGCATAATTGCAAACGTCGGTATGACATGGAAGTTTGCTATCATCATCGGTTATATACTAATTTATATCAACGTTATGATTATATAAAATTTAATACAAAATCATTATGACAGTAAAAAATCTTAACTTTTTTTAAAAAATTATCGCTTATTCGTCTTTATTTCATATAGTTTAAAATTTCTGTAAGTAATTTTTTAAAAATACCTTTATCACCCTCCTATCCTCTAATGGACATTGTGGAGAATATTAAAAAAATATGCATACAAGCAGCTTATGAAAGTTATCTAAGTAGAGAGTTGAAAGAATCTACATAGTGCATTTTTCCTTTTAATCCTTTCGCGGGAAAATAATTGTGTTTTGAAATGTGGAATTCACGCCATATTTTTCGAAAACTTACATCGCAAAATAATAATAATAATAATAATCAGTCTTAAAATCATATTTCCACTCAATCTATCAAGATAAGATTTGATAAGGTTTCTGGTTCAAATCTTGATTAAAATAAGGTGGAATATAATAGACCCTTTCAGGACAATTTGCCTCAGATATGACATTTTGCTTGGATGCTGACTCCAAGCAAATAGTTGCTATGTTATTTCTCATTAGATATAAATCGGAGAATAAGTTACCACTGCAGATTAAGTATTAAATTTCTTATCTGCAGATATAGCTATAAGATATGGCTATAATATGAAAAAAATAGAAAATCCAGCATAACAAAAATTTGTTTGGAGTCAGTATCCAAACAGAACTTCATATCTAACGTCACGATAGAAATCGTCTATATATCTCACCACCTCTCAAGGGGTTAACCAGCCTTTGCCCTTTTTCTCCTTTCACAAAAACTTATTTGCATAAAAAAGCGTATGCTTTAAAATTTTCATCAGAAAATATCGTAATTGAGTGTTCCTAGATCATATTTCAATATTTTATCATATTTTTCCAAACACTACCCTCTACACTGCTACTCTGGGAAGATCGAAAAATGAAAAATCATAATTAAAAAAAGAATTTCCTTTGTTCACATTCTCAAACAAAAGAAAATTAACTCTTTTGTGCTTTACAGTAGAATTTTCCTTTAATTTCATATTTCAGTGGCGGTTGCTCCGGGCGCGGAAATTTAGGGAGTGCCAAGTTTATACTACCAACGTCATTTTTGGCTCGTCACAAGGAAAAGTTGGGTGGGGATGTCAAATTGAAACTTTGCTCCGGGCGCAGTTTTCTCTTCGCATGCCCCTGTGAACATGAGTTCTTCTGGGCTTAGGGACCATAATCCTAAAGCTGGTCCCCAGGGTGAGCGCCTACTGCCTTCTAATATCTGAGTATGAGCAAGGCAACACTAGATACCGGGCTTGATCATTCCTTTCATGACGTCACAAAAGGTGGCTGAATGATGTCTAGCGATTGGCACAAAACGATGGGTGCGTCACTTTGAGCCCTATTTTTACCAATCACAGATAGCGGCCAGCCACCTTTTGTGACGTCGTGATAAGGAATGAGCAACCCCGGTATTTAGTGTAGCCCTGGTATGAGCAAGGCAACACTAGATACCGGGCTTGATCATTCCTTTCATGACGTCACAAAAGGTGGCTGAATGATGTCTAGCGATTGGCACAAAACGATGGGTGCGTCACTTTGAGCCCTATTTTTACCAATCACAGATAGCGGCCAGCCACCTTTTGTGACGTAGTGATAAGGAATGAGCAAGCCCGGTATTTAGTGTAGCCCTGGTGGTACTGAAGTTCAAACGCCAAGATTTGATTGGCGGCTGAAAAGTAAATCATCTGATACACGCTTTCAGTGTGACGTCAGTCACGGCATTTTCCTTGGATACTGACTCCAAACAAACGGTTGCTATGCTTCATTTCTTATTCAATATCAATCATAGAAAATGGTATACTTGCATATAAAGTATTAAAGATGTGTCTGTTATATATAGATGAAAAATGCTGCTGTAATATGCAAATAAAATAGAAAATACAGCATAGCAACCGATTGTTTGGAGTCAGTATCCAAGCAAAAGTCATAACTGACGTCACGACTGAAAGCAGGGCTACACTAGATACCGGGCTTGATCATTCCTTTCATGACGTCACAAAAGGTGGCTGAATGACATCCAGCGATTGGTACAAACATGGCTCAAGTGACGCACCCATCGTTTTGTACCAATCGCTGGATGTCATTCAGCCACCTTTTGTGACGTCATGAAAGGAATGAGCAAGTCCGGTATCTAGTGTTGCCTTGCTGAAAGCGTCTATTGCAACTGCCCTAATTCCGCCGCTAATCGCTTGCGAGCATAGAAGGTTGTGAGTTCGAATCCCACTGGTTCCATTGCAAACACTTTTTGCGTGGAGCTCCTAGTTGTGTTTTTCTCATGTTGTAAAATTTCCTTGTGTTATCTCGTCCCTGTAACCGACTGTCTCCCCCCCCCTCCGATTTATAACAAGGCAACACTAGATACCGGGCTTGATCATCCCTTTCATGACGTCACAAAAGGTGGCTGAATGATGTCTAGCGATTGGCACAAAACGATGGGTGCGTCACTTTGAGCCCTATTTTTACCAATCACAGGTAGCGGCCAGCCACCTTTTGTGACGTCGTGATAAGGAATGAGCAAGCCCGGTATTTAGTGTAGCCCTGGTATGAGCATGCACATTGTGTATATATCACCACTCTCTTATAGAGGAACTCTCCCTTTAAACTATCTGACTAGATTATATTACAGTGCCTAAGTATGAGTTTGGCGACATGCGGGATATAAAATTGATTGATTGAAAGGGTTCTGGTCAAAAACGATTCGCCAAGCATCTTGGTGAGACTACCTTGACCACGTGATCATGACGTAGACGGAATATCCTCCATTCGGATTTTTGAAACGTATTTGTTTACTAGTCGTATATCGCCACTCTGTTCTGAATAAAGACACTTAAATTTTCATCACAGCAAATGTTTGATAATGCAATAGACAATCATATGTATGAATGCAGTGCTTTCTTCTAAAATACCTACTCAAGGTGCAATAACTAATAATCCAAGAGCCGACAGCACAAAAGCCTAAGGTATCGAACACAAGAAAAAAAACCTTTTTTTTATCGGAAAGTAGTAATAGGACAACCTAATGATACATGTCTGCCGGAAGCGAAGTGGTGCATAAGTCAAAAAATTAATACCAAAGTAGTTTATTCGTAGGCTTATCATTGCGTTTACCGTACAATCATTTCATACCTTTGATTGTTTGGCAAATACAATGATAAGCCTACGAGTAAACAACTAGCTTTCGGCAGTCGTAGAACATTCGATTCCTCTATTACTACTGTTGCATAAAATGAAGGGGTTTTTTCTTGTGCTCGATATTTTAGGTTATTGTAACTGTCTCTTGGATTCTGAATAAATCCAAGAGCCGACAGCATAAAAACCTTTGTTATCGAGCACGAGAGAAAATCTTTATTTTAAGGAAGAGTAGCAACAGAGGAATCTAATGATTTATGTCTGCCGGAGCGCGAAATTTTAAAATGGAGGGCCAAATCACAGTCCGGTGAAATCCAAGCGCATTATTGGTCATTGAGCCGCATCCTTTTCAGAGAATAATCTCTTAGCGGTAGGGGAAATGTCGCCTTACTCCTTTTTCCGAGAAAAAATCGTAGCGGCAATTTTGAAGTAAATATGATCTGTTTTCATTTATAATCAAAATTTTTCACTCTCGTTCCATAAAATGTCATCAAAATATCTTAACTGAGTTAATTTCGATGGTTTATCGTAAATAAGAACAGACGGTAACAATCGCTTGAAAATTACTTTACCCCTCCTTCTTTCTCAAATGGAGAAACAAATTCGTGATTTTCACCCTTTCCACACGACCAATGAGGTGTCTGGATTTTACTTGATTGTGAATTTGGTCCTCCATTTTAAAATTTCGCTGCCGGAACCGCGATAGCCTGTCTTTTTCGTTAGCCTCGAATCAGTTTCGAGGCTAACGAAATAGACAGGCTACCGCGGTTCATTCCAAGTGTCTTTTTTTACAGACCGCTGGAATGACATAATGCTCATTTTGTGAGCCTGTATTGGTGCATTCGAGCATCACGTGATTCCAGCGGTCTGTAAAAAAGATGCGAGGAATGAACCGCGGTAGCCTGTCTTTTTCGTTATACTCGGTCAGTTTCTACTGACGTCATATGCTAGCAAACACCTTAGAAACCAAACGTGTTTTTTGTTTCACTATTAAAAATTTGACCCATTTGCTGAAGCGTCTCTCCATCGCTTTCATAGAATGTCTCTTTTATGACCAATGAGAATGTTCTATAACACAGTAAAGTAACCGTTTTCTATAAGGAAAGGGCATGTTTACAAACAAACACTTCTGTCAACCAATCTACCGCTACATTTTTTGTCATAGCGATCATTGTAGGAATCATCCTGACCGCGTAGCCCAATCACATCATACTTACTTATACATTGGCAAACTTAGACCAATCAAATTCTCGGAGCTCATCCGTGCAGTGTCAGTCGTTAAAGAACGGACAGGTTTTTTTTTTTTTTTGCTTATCCACAGTAATTTGTCCACAGTGACGTCAGCTGCCCTTTCCTTATAAAAGCAGTGAAGTGATGCTGCAGCAAATGGGTCAAATTTTTAACAGTGTGCCCACAAATTTGGTTGACTGTGACTGATTGACTCTTAATATTGGCTACAAATTGTCGATAATGATTGGTTGGATAAAACCAAGGCAACACTAGATACCGGGCTTGATCATTCCTTTCATGACGTCACAAAAGGTGGCTGAATGATGTCTAGCGATTGGCACAAAACGATGGGTGCGTCACTTTGAGCCCTATTTTTACCAATCACAGATAGCGGCCAGCCACCTTTTGTGACGTCGTGATAAGAAATGAGCAAGCCCGGTATTTAGTGTAGCCCTGATAAAACTTGGTGGGCAGGTGATCACGTGGTTGAAATTTATCTATAGACCGGGAGGCGGCGGCACATACAATCAGATCATCGAATTCTAGAATTAGTTAAAACTCGATTCATATATTAAAACGCAATCAGTTTGCCAAGTTGTATCTTACTGTCAAAAACTGAAAACCCGATTTTAGTGGTTTACTCGTAGATTTGTGTTTATCAGCTCCCAAAGGTATGAAAGCATGGAGGCTTGGGAGTAGGAAAACACAATGGTAAACCTACGAGTCTACAGCTAAAATCGAGTTTTCAGGTGTTTTTCACAAAGATATGACTTGGCAAACCGGTTGCATTTGAATATCTAAATTGAGTTTAAACTAATTCTGGAATTTCATCCATGTACGATGAAGTGATTGTCTGTACTGCCACGTCCCGTTCAATAATATTCCACGTCATCTTGCTTAGAATATTCGCCTAATCAAATCACGTATAGTTGGGGAACACTACTGATATTTCATTACAACTGATATGCGACAATGCTACCTAAAGACAACGCCGATGAGTTTTGTTTATTTGTTTGTTTGTTTATTGAACAACATACATCTGACTTGTGTGCTCGACATGAAGCCTGCTTATAAACCATCGTCAATATACAGGGACGAGATAGCAAACAAGGAAATATTACAACACACGAGAAGTACAACCAGGAGCTCCACACAAGGAGTGTGTGCAATGGAGCCAGTGGGATTCGAACCCACAACCTCACGACCAGCGGCGTGATGTCTTAACCACTCAGCCACGGAGGCCCACGCCGATGAGTTTAATTTTGACATAGACATTAAGGCAGATCGGCCATCAGAGGATCATTCACTGGACCACATTTCTTGTGAGGTAAAAACAGGGCTACACTAAATACCGGGCTTGCTCATTTCTTATCACGACGTCACAAAAGGTGGCTGGCCGCTATCTGTGATTGGTAAAAATAGGGCTCAAAGTGACGCACCCATCGTTTTGTGCCAATCGCTAGACATCATTCAGCCACCTTTTGTGACGTCATGAAAGGAATGATCAAGCCCGGTATCTAGTGTTGCCTTGGTAAAAATCGCAAGAATAGGGTCCACTGAGTGATCCGCTGATGGCTGACCTGCCCTGACGCTGACTATTTTGTCTCTACACTGTTAAAAATATCCTGAAAAATTACCTCAGTTTTTAAAGACTATCTATTTTCTAACCAATGAAAACGTTACATAATTGCCTATGGAGAGTTCTCAATGGTCAGAAAATAGTCTTTAAAAACAGACGTAGTTTTTCACGACATTTTTAACAGTATAGGTAGCGTTGTATTATGAGTCCACCGTGGCTGAGTAGTTGGACATAATGAGAGTATAAGAGCTTGAGAATGTTTGCGGTTACAATTTTCGGTGGCTCCGTCGTACACTCTTTGTGGAATTCCCGTTGTAATTCTCTGGTGCTGTATATATTCTTGTGACCTTGAAGTGTTCTTGACGATCATTTATAAGCACACATCTCACGTCATGCACATAAGTCAGACAGACATGCATGTGTACACAAACAAAAATGATTTCACGGCTGTAACTCTCTAGTGATATAAATCTCCTTGTGCTGTCAGACTGTATATTGACGATGATTTATTAGCGGGCTTTAATGTCAAACGCACAAGTCAGATGTGTGTGTTTAATAAATAAATAAATAACAATGAACAACTAGATATAGACTCCTTGCATTGAAGTCACAGTAACGACTGGTACTCTAATCTGGTACACACCTGGAGCCCACACAGAACATCATAACTCGCCGTTTACCGTTTAAAGCACATGTGGTCTTTCAGTTTAATTTTGATTTTTCTTATTCTTGCATTATTTTTCCAAGAATTTAAAAAATGAAGCACAAATCATTATGTTTACAAATGGGAAAGCACCGCATTTCCCTTAAGTTTGGGCGGCAGATGAAGTTTGTCGTTACGTTGGGCAGTTTCATATGACGTCACAAATCGACCATTGGAGGTCAAATAATCGTTAAACGGCAGCTGTGATTGGCAGCTGAGAGAATGGACCTTATGCACATAAGCTGAGGCCGAGGCTAAAATTCGTCTGCTGGCGGTATTTACTGGCGGTGTTTAGTACAGCAGTCTATGGAGTGTAAATTATTAATGCTTCTTTGTTAGAAATACCGGGAAAAAATTCTTTGTTGAAGCAGCATATACTAAATATATTGTAATATAAATTCAAAATTGTTGTTCTGCTTGCAAGAAAATTCTCTAAATTTGTAGATTTTCTGTTAAAATGTATTCAGAAAGGCTGAAATCGTCTGCTAACGATGTTTGCGCCTGCGCATTCAGGCTTTCTGACGGTACAGTGACTAGAATAACAGGTTAGCATACCGCCAGCTCTAGCGTGTGACGTCACGTGCATAAGGTCCATTATGAGTGGTACCAAGGCAACACTAGATACCGGGCTTGATCATTCCTTTCATGACGTCACAAAAGGTGGCTGAATGATGTCTAGCGATTGGCACAAAACGATGGGTGCGTCACTTTGAGCCCTATTTTTACCAATCACAGATAGCGGCCAGCCACCTTTTGTGACGTCGTGATAAGGAATGAGCAAGCCCGGTATTTAGTGTAGCCCTGGTGGTACTGAAGTTCAAACGCCAAGATTTGATTGGCGGCTGAAAAGTAAATCATCTGATACACGCTTTCAGTGTGACGTCAGTCACGGCATTTTCCTTGGATACTGACTCCAAACAAACGGTTGCTATGCTTCATTTCTTATTCAATATCAATCATAGAAAATGGTATACTTGCATATAAAGTATTAAAGATGTGTCTGTTATATATAGATGAAAAATGCTGCTGTAATATGCAAATAAAATAGAAAATACAGCATAGCAACCGATTGTTTGGAGTCAGTATCCAAGCAAAAGTCATAACTGACGTCACGACTGAAAGCAGGGCTACACTAGATACCGGGCTTGATCATTCCTTTCATGACGTCACAAAAGGTGGCTGAATGACATCCAGCGATTGGTACAAACATGGCTCAAGTGACGCACCCATCGTTTTGTACCAATCGCTGGATGTCATTCAGCCACCTTTTGTGACGTCATGAAAGGAATGAGCAAGCCCGGTATCTAGTGTTGCCTTGCTGAAAGCGTCTATTGCAACTGCCCTAATTCCGCCGCTAATCGCTTGCGAGCATAGAAGGTTGTGAGTTCGAATCCCACTGGTTCCATTGCAAACACTTTTTGCGTGGAGCTCCTAGTTGTGTTTTTCTCATGTTGTAAAATTTCCTTGTGTTATCTCGTCCCTGTAACCGACTGTCTCCCCCCCCCCCTCCGATTTATAACAAGGCAACACTAGATACCGGGCTTGATCATCCCTTTCATGACGTCACAAAAGGTGGCTGAATGATGTCTAGCGATTGGCACAAAACGATGGGTGCGTCACTTTGAGCCCTATTTTTACCAATCACAGATAGCGGCCAGCCACCTTTTGTGACGTCGTGATAAGGAATGAGCAAGCCCGGTATATAGTGTAGCCCTGTTTATAAGCATCCGACATATAAGTTGATATGTTGTTCAATAAATAAATAAATAAATAAATAAATAAATAAATAAATAGGTACATTTGAAATTTTGATATTTTAAATTAGAGTGGAAGTGGGGGAACGCCAGTTCTTTGTTATGAAATATAGCGATTCTGAATACGGACAAATTCTAGGATAGAAAATATGAGATAATTAAAAGCTAAATATTAGCACTTTAAAAATTTCGATTTTAAAATTGGGGGTGGGTATGTGGAGTATTAACGTAGCTCACTCTACTTGTAATTAAATTATCTTGATACGAATATACCAAAGCGGAGAAGATTCTAAAATAACAAATCAAATTATATTAATTGCTTATTCTATCAAAATTAAGAAAACACAATGATGATAATGAAATGAAAGATAATTAAAAGTGCAATATAATTTTATTTGAATATTAAGTTATTTATAATGTTTTAAAGCAAAAAAATACCACCATATTTAAAGTTTATTTTATTAACTATTTGGAAAATGGTTCTTATTTTCGGTGGAGAATAGACCTAGTGGTGTCCGCATTTTATTTTTGTTATGATTAATCCAGGAAGATTAATGTTTAATCCAAGGCGTATGTAATGTATGGCTCTGTTATTATGTAAACCACATTTTGATCATCATAAAAATATTGTGTTTGCTGATTTTTATTAACTCAATGGGAAACATTTAAGCATTTTACTTTAGGCAATGGATGTTGCTTTTTTATGAAGCATTTCCCATTTAGACGAATTTTTATTTGAATAGGAAATCGAAATGTCGTTCTTAATAAGGAAGAAAGTAAAAAAGTTACAAAATTGGTAGACGTAAATTATAAGACATGGCAAAAGACGAATCCAAAGAAAAACAACGTATGAAAAATTGTATGTTAAAGAAAAAAAAGTCCTATTATCGAGTTTATCGATTACGAAATGTGCAGCGACCACAATAAAAGGAAAAAATCTAATGTTGAACTGATTGCGATTGATGAAGACCATTTTTTTTAAAGATGTATATAGAATTTAAAAAAATGTTTCAGGGATTATATATAAAAAAATGTATAAATAAATCCAAATACAAAAATTTTAAATCGCCTCCCCCCCCCCCCAAATGCCCACAATCTCTGGCGAATACTACATGATAGCCAGAATTTATTTACCAGTCTTAAATTTTAGTCTTAGAAAAAATTATTTTCCAAATGGTTGTTGTTAATTTCTTAAATTACATTTTTTAAAGTTACATTGTAAAAAAATAGCTTTTTGTCCCTTTTATTTTATTTTATTTTACTTTATTTTATTTTTTTTTGTCAAATAGAATGATCGAGAAAAATAGTTAAAAGAATCAGATTAAAAAGAAAAAGATTATCCTAAAATATCTTGCAATTAACCTTTTTATTTCATTTGGCACATTCACAAACAATACAGTAATGAAATACATAATATCTATGTCTATCACATCTAAAACATTCATGTTGTGAGAAAGAAAAAAGTGAAAAGAAAAAGTATATGTAAGCTTATTTTTTAAGATAGTTGTAACATTTCTAGACCAACATAACAATTATAAGTATTTATTTTTCAGCGCAAAGTAAAAGACAAGTATATTTCTGCCATTTAACGATAGTATTCTTCATTCTCACTGTCGGAAGTCGAGTACTGTGGCTGAGAGGTTTAGACCTCCCTCTCACGATAGGGAAAGTGCTTCGAAGCGGAAGGCCGGGGGTTCTACCCTAGATGAAGAAGATGCCTTTCTGTTTTACGCTTGCGGGTGCTTTTTATTTGATATTTTAAAAAATTTCTATTTCTATTAATTTTTTTTATTTTTTTATTTTTTTATTTTTTTTTTTGTTTTATGATAATTTAATTTTTTTTTCTTGCATTTTGCAAATTGGAATTGAGTTTTTGCTTCTATTATCCCAATAGCTATTGTTAGTGAAAGTTTAAAAAATAAATAAGCCGTTTTATTTATGTATAAAGTATTTATGAATCAAGTTAAATGTGACGGAAAAAAATCTGTAAATATATTTTCTACTGCAAACTTGCTCCCGTCCCACAGAAAGCCCCGATCCCTTGAATAGTGAAATGATTTAAAATTTCCTCTTGTAAAATGACAAAATTTTGTATACCTGGACTAAATTTTTAGATGTTATCTTACAAAAGAATACTCGCAAAACATTTTCAGACATTTATTTTGCATTTTTATTATCTTTTAAACCAGTCTTAGTCCATTCTTCACAAGCCCCTATCCTTCAATTGAAGAAAAAAATATTTCCAAATGTTACTCCAGTTTGTTCTTGTTTACTGTGGCTTTAAATCACTAATAAAAGCCATACAGTAAAAACTCATAGTGCGATTACAGTTTGTATTCCTTGCATCAAATAAGTCTGTTCTCAACTGCTCTGCTCAACAAGTGAAAAACTTTTTTGCATATTCACAAATCCATTTCTTAACGGAAATATCGCAAACTAGAAATCCAGACCAAGGAAGCGATTTTCAATCGAATGGAATTTTCAATCGAAGGGAATTTTCCATTTTGGGATTAATAAATTACCTATTGAATTAAAAGCGTTTCCAATCGCATGACAAACACGTTTTTCTCTTCTGTTTGAGTGGTTAATCTTTCTCCGCGCGGGAATTCAGATCAAAACGTCTACTTTGACAACATTTTCTAACATATCTATTGCAATTGCGGAAAAAAAGACGAGTAAATAAGCGCGATTAGGAACTTTCTGGACAACATTTGCTATTTTCATGAAAAAAAAAAAAAAAAAAAAAAATATGTTATAAAATTGTTCTTTCTGATTTGAGACCCTTAAAGAAAAAGGAATACTATTTTACTTTTAATCTGTACGGATAAAAAATGCATGGATTTTACTGAAAAAATTACAAAAATCCATATTTTTTTTTTTTCAGAAGAAAACTTTTTTTTCTTTCGAACAGTTTTTTTCTCAAACAAAAACATATGGAATTTTTTTTTTTGTAAAAATTACAAATTCCAATTTTTTTAACAGTAAAATATTGTTTTTTCTTTAAACAGTTTTTTCTGTAAAAAATACAAAAATCCATATTTTTTACAGAAAAAAAACTTTTTTCTTTTAAACAATTTTTTTTTGTCAAACAAAAAATATAGATTTTTTTTGTAAAAATTACAAATTCCAATTTTTTTTACAGTAAAAAATTGCTTTTTCTTTAAACAGCTTTTTTCTATAAAAAATACAAAAATCCATATTTTTTACAGCAAAAAACTGTTTTTTCTTTTAAAAAATTATTTTTTGTCAAACAAAAAAATTATGGATTTTTTTTGTAAAAATTACAAATTCCAATTTTTTTACAGTAACAAATTGTTTTTCCTTTAAACAGTTTTTTTCTGTAAAAAATACAAAAATCCATATTTTTTACAGCAAAAAACTGTTTTTTCTTTTAAACAATTATTTTTAGTCACACAAAAAATATGGATTTTTTTTGTAAAAATTACAAATTCCATTTTTTTTTACAGTAAAAAATTGTTTTTCCTTTAAACAGTTTTTTTCTGTAAAAAATACAAAAATCCATATTTTTTACAGCAAAAAACTGTTTTTTCTTTTAAACAATTATTTTTTGTCACACAAAAATATGGATTTTTTTTGTAAAAATTACAAATTCCAATTTTTTTTACAGTAAAAAATTGTTTTTTCTTTAAACAGTTTTTTCCTGTAAAATAAAGAAATATATTGTAATTTTTGCAGAAAAAAACTGTATTTTTTACAAAAAAGAACTGTTTTTCTTTAAAACAGTTTTTTGCTGTAAAAAATACAGTTTTTTTCTGTGAAAATTACAATTTTTTTTTACAGTGTATATTGAACTTGTATTGAACTTTATGAGGAAAATATACATTTAAGGGTGTATTTCGATTCAAACTGCTTATTTTCCGATTTATTTTTGAATTCATTTTCGCTCTAAAATACACCAAACTTACAAATTCTCTGATTTGGAAAGTACACAGGGTGCCGTGATTGCCGATTCTTTGATAAATGCAGAAAATATTGCAAAAAAAGCAATCAAAAACGGCAATTTGAACCGGTTAAAAGGGTCATACTGATAAGGTAATTGTTTATAACTCAAATTCTAATCAATTGAGCGTAAAAAGACATCACACGGCACCTCATACGTCCTTTCAAGAATCCCCTCAGCAAGTTTCCTGTTTTTACTTTTAAAAATGTGTCTGAAATTGTATCGGAAAATTTCGAGTTGTTGAAAGTAAAAAATCATTTTTTCGAATACACCCTTAAGGGTGCATTCGAAAAAATGAAATTTCATTCTCAACAGCTCGAAATTTTCGGATACAATTTCAGACTCATTTTTTAAAGCAGAAACATGAGACTTGCTGAGGTGATTTTTGAAGTGATATAGAAGATGCCGTGTGATGTCATTTTCGCTCCGTTCGTTAGGAACAATTTAGAAACAATTATTTTCTCAGTATGACTATTTTTTTTTCTTTCCAGATCTCCCGTTCTGGAAAATTCGGATCAAAAGGCCAAACTTTATTGTATTTTCTGTAATATTGTCTGAATTTATAAAATTGACCGACACGGCACCTTATACAGTTTCTTGAATAAGAGAACCTGCGAGTTGGATGCGTTTGAGAGCAAAAGTGAATTTAAAACTAAATCTGAAAATAAGCTGTTTGCATTGAAATACACCTTTAAGGGGATGACCTTTGAAACCGTTCCTTCAATATTAAATAACATTATAATAAATGTGACAGCATAATACGTAATACCAAACATGAAATAATAATAATGATAATGATAATAATAATAATAATAATAATAATAATAATAATAATAAAATGTAAAAAAAGTTTATTTAACTAAAATTCAACTTATTTAAAATCTTTACTACTTTTATAAAAAGGAATATTTTGGCTTCGATTTTATTTTTCAAATTCATTAGAATACAATTCATAAAACCGTGTATGGATTTTTAAATGTATGGGATATTACATTTAACATGAATTTTTTTCTCTCGTCTATAAAAAATGAAGGAAGTTCAACAAACTCTTAATTAAAATAGTAAAACAATAACAATAATAATAACTATCAACTTGATTATCACAATACATAATACTAAAAATTAAATAATTAAAAAAAAAATGCAAAGCTAAAATTTAACTTATTTAAAATCTCTACTACTTTTATAAAAAAAAAATAAATAAATAAATAAATAAATAAATATTTTGGCTATGATCCCCCCCCCCCCCCCACCAAATTCATTAGAATATATACTACATAAAATTGTGTATGAATTTTTAGATGTATTGGATATTACATTTAATATAATTTTTTTTTCTCTCGTGTATAAAAAATGAAAGTAATCCAACAAACTCTCAATTTAATTTTTTTTTAATAACTGTCAACTTGACTACCTCAATACGTAATACTAAAAATTAAACAATTAAAAAAAAAAAAAAAAAAAAAAAACATGCAAAACCGATTATTTTTACTTAAATTCAACTTATTAAAAATTCCTCCTACATTTATAAAAAATAAAAATTTTGGCATTGATCCCCCCCCCCCCTCCCAAATCCATTAGAAAATAATTCATACAACTGTGTATGAGTTTTCATATAAAATATTACATTTTATGATTTTCTTTCCTCTCGCGTATAAAAAATGAAGGAAATTCAACAAACTCTCAATTTAAATGTATATATACACTCTCAAAAAAACTTCCGTCTTTTCACAGAAAATGCACTGGCAGCACTGCTGCCAGAAATTGTCTGTATATTGACGATTTTCTGTTTATTTTTTTCTCTGTCAAAAGAGGAAAAATATCCGTCACTTGAAAAAAGTTTGGAAAAAATCAATGCGGAAGAGGCGGGGATCGAACCAAGGACCCCAGGATTACCAGACCAACGCTAATCCACGGCGCTACGGCTGCTCATGATGATTATGCGTTAAAATAGAACTGTTCATTTCATATGGTGTGGGTTGGTGTATTTCGTTAAAAAGCTTTTAATTATGCAGTTAATCTCGGAAAGATTTCATCTTTAATGAAACTGTGGCTGGGTTTTTTTTACGTTTAGTATTAATATAGTATAAAAATGTGAATTTTAAATATATTACGTAGAATGTTAGCGAAAAAACATGGATGTTCTATTTGTGAGAATTTTTGAACGAATAAAGAAAGTAATTGTTATTTATTTTTAAATTCGAAAACATTTTTGTCTTTTAAAACTAAATTAGACATTTTAATCAATAGAATATTTTTGTTTTTCATTTTAAAAATAAATTCGAACTTATTACTAACAGACCCAATGCGCATGCGTGCTGGATAGAAACGGAAACTTTTCCTCATTTTTCGACGCTCGGAATGAACTCACAGAACAAATACGTTTTCTGGGAGAACAGAAATTATTTGTGAAAAAATAACGATAACTTAGTGTATATTGACGAATTTTTCTGACAGTGTATGTAAATATAGCGAGCGCCTAGCAACAGGCTTGCTTCGGATACATTTAACCTCTTCAGTCCCTGAGTACCCAAATGGGTACATCAGTTTTGTCCCATTTTATTAATGATACTCAAATATAAATGAAATTTCGATATAAGAATAATATGTTTCGAATTCTAAGATTCGAGCTAATGAAAATAAAACAAAAATCTCGCTCTGAAGTCAAACGAGAAAAGAAATAATTCAGTAATAATTAAAAATACTGTAATAATCGCCAGTAGCGAAGAGGTTAACCGACTCAGCATCTGGTCTGTGTCGTCAGAAACCTAACAAACAGTAAGTATAACACGCGGAAGCATATGGCCCTTGGTAACAAGCCAAGTGCGGAGGAGTAGTGCACAGTCAGCACTCTCCCACGGAAAGACCCCAGCAACAGCAAGACGCGGCAGAAAGAGGCCGGACCGCGAGATGTAAAGACGTGCCTTCCAAGCTCTAAGCGGCAGAATTTGCCGAAGATGTACCTACTCTCTAAATTATACATATCTTTCAATTGTAATTATCATTGAACGTCGTTATTTAATCAAGACTCATTAAATATGTTTGACAATACCCCTAGAATCTTGCCATTCCTTCTATTTACATATACATCTATTTGTATATATATACATAAGTCGAATTCTTAGCTTTCAGCTCGACTCATAACAGAAATTGGTTGGATGTTTTGGTTTTTTTGTTAAACTATACACCCCTGAAGAAGTAGTTTAATGGAAAAGCCTTCTACTGTCTTTTTATTCATTTATCTTTCATTATTTTGGTAATCTGCCTTCTATTTCACTTCAAACTTCAACTGTTTTCAATAAGATACTGGTAAGAATACTGGTTTTATTGGTTTATTGTATGGTAATATATGAATTACTCTGGTTATATAATGTCCATTTATCCATATATTTCTTAATAATTTGGTAATCTGCCTTCTATTTCTCTTCAAACTTCAACTGTTTTTAATAATATGATTGTAAAAAGACTGGTTTCATTGGTTTATTTAATGGTATTGTCTGATTAACTTTGGACGTATTTATAAAAGTATTTATATATATATATATATATATATATATATATATATATATATATTAAATAACTATCAACTTGACTAATACAATATACTTAATAATAAAAATTAAATGTCTTTTTAAAAAACATGCAAACAGTTTATTTTTACTAAAGTTTAACTTATTTAAAATCCCTACTACTTTTATAAAAAATAAATATTTTGGCATTGATTCCCCTGTCAGGTTCTGAGAAAACATCTGCTACAGAACTGGAATTTATGTTATTCTTATCTTAATATTTTATGTATTGTATGGGCTGTGTACTGAAATTTTAGGTGACATTCTTTCTTAGTCTAAAGCCTGAATGAACAGGTGGTGAGGGAAAAGAAAAGAAGATTGCAGAGGAGAGTGTCTGACCTTCTGGGATGTCTACTGAAGAAGGATAAATAAAGGATTTTCACGAATAGGGGGGATTACATTGGGGAACTGCAGGAATGGAGAAGGGCAGTGTTTGGCTGAGATAGAGTGAGTGGGGAGTTCGTACCGTGAGAGCAGAGGTGGACAGAGGTCCCTGTGTATAGTGTTCGGGTCGAACAGCGTAGGCTAAGAACCCATGTGTCGGAGATTCGAAATTGATCTCCGGTAAAGTTAATCTAACGTATATAGAGTGAGAGGGAGAAGGTGTAATTTGAACAGTACACAGCCAATTTTTTACTGTATTTAATTTAATGTGGAAACGGATCACCTATATCCGAGATTTATATGTAAATAGTGTATTATATTGTGTACTTAGAATAAACTGTTGATTTAGTTAATTGACAGCGTTGGTGTTCATTTACACGATTCTCAAAGTGGGTGACCGATATCACCTAATAATATCGGTGGTGGCAGCAATAACTACTAAGGACTTTCTTCAAAGTTGTGCGGGCTAAGAGGAAACGTCCGACACCCCCCCCCCCCCCAAAAAAAAAAATCATTAGAAAATAATACATAAAACTGTGTGTGAGGTTTTGATGTATGAGATAATACATTTAATATGAAATTTTTTTTCTCGTATATAAAAAATAAAGGAAATTCAACAAACTCTCAATTTAAATACATATATATACATATATATATTTTAAATAACTATCAACTTGACTATCACAATACACTTAATAATAAAAATTAAATATTTTTTTTAAAAATAACATGAGAGTAGAAACATGAAACATGCTGGGGTGATTTCTGAAGGGATGTACAATAGGGTGGGCCGAAAAAAACTTTTTTTCGATTTTCGATGATGGCGGGTGCAGAAAAGTGGTCACTGATGGCACTCAGTTCACACAAAAAATTTGAGATTTTTTAGACAATTCCTTACCTTGCCGCAAATGGCTGAAAGTTTTGCCAAAATGCTTATTTTTGAATTTTTTTAGCAAAAAAATTTAAATATTAAATTAGGTTTTTTTGGTTGTATTTTGTTGAAAAGATGTATTTAATGTGCCAAATGTTTAAATAACCTCTAATTATGCATTTGTTTAGTGCTATGTTCTTTAAAAATGTACTTGATTTTAACTTGTTTCGCGGTCCATATCAACACGAAACAACCGAGAACTCCTCGCGTGGATGCAGCTGCACGCCGAGTTTAACTCGCCTATAAAAATCGGCTAATTTAAAATGCACAATAATAAATAATGCATTATCAGAACTTATTTAAGCATTATATACGTCTTTCCAAGTATATACAGCCAAAATAAATTTAATATTTTAAAAGTTTTTACTAAAAAAATTCAAAAATCAGCATTTTGGCAAAACTTCAAGCCATTTGCGGCAGGGTAAGGAATTGTCCAAAAAATCTCAAATTTTTTGTGTGAACTGAGTGCCACCAGTGGCCACTTTTCCGCATTCGCCATTATCGAAAATCGAAAAAAGTTTTTTTCGGCCCACCCTAATGTACAAGATGACTTGTGATATCATTGTACGCTGAATTCATTGGAATTTGATTTATAAACAGTTATTTTCCCAGTTCGAGCATATTTTTCGTTCGCAGATCTTCAGGTTCCGAAATTTCTGTCCAAATCGGCAATTTTGGCAGCATTTTTTGCAAGATTTTCCACATTTATAAAAAAGTCGACAAACACGGCACATTACATAGTTTCTAAAAAAGAGATTTTGAAAGTTTGGTGCATTTGTGAGTAAAAATGAAATTTAAAAATAAATCAGTAAATAAGCGGTTTTGATCGGAATACACCCTTAACCTACTCCAATAGCATACACGCGAAATTATAATACACATACTTTGCACTTCACACTTTTTCACATGCAAAATCGCGCTTCTGTATATTTTGTCATAGATGCTAGTGAATTGATCATTTTGGAAGACTGCGAACTGCAAAGCACTCAGTCCTGAAAACACGGACTTTAGCAATGCCTTTCTGTGGTCAAGAAGTTACAGGGGAGGGGGGAAGAAAAAAACACGACATCGACCGACAAAAAAAAGTTAACAGAATGAAAAAGAATGGAGTTCCCTTCTTTTTGTGTCTTAAAAAGTCGGATGATGGTAAAGAAGTTTTTGATTTGACTGTTCTTTTCCCCTTTACATATATATACACACTTTTTGGTACTTCTTGGTCATCCCATCGACCAATTTCGCCAAATCGTACTGATCGCCAAACTGACAGCCAAATTATACATTCGGATATAGTTTTTATTGAAAAAAAAAAAAAAAAGTAGAATATTAATAAAAATACAAAATAAGAATCACTTAATGAGGTTTTAGACATGTGTGTCGCATTTAATGTCATTGAATGTGACATCCACGATCATCCATTATTGACATTTAATCTTATAGTTTGGCAATTTTTGGTCGACGGGATAACCAAGTAGTACCAATTTTTTCCCGCCAAAATAACCTTATACTATATTAATTTCCTTTTAACAATATTCCTTATGTATTCCGCCTTATTAAATATTATAATTATTAGATCTAATTTATTAATTTTTACAGAAACGAGATAAATTCTTTATTCGCTTTTAAAAACATTTATTCCAAAACGCGTAAATCTAAACAATGGCTCTAAATAAAAAATATTCTTAAATAAATCGCATTTCTTAAAATTTCTAATAAAACTCACTTTTTTCCTGTTTTATCAACCCTTTATTTAAAGTCTTATTAGATTTATTCCGAAAAAAAAAAAAAAAAAAAACATTTGTTCAGACATTATTATTTTTATTTTTTTCCTTCGCATTTTATATTTATTATGTATCAATAAATTTATTTATTTTCCCTTTTTTGCGAAATTATCGTCTGTGGAATACATTCGAATTTTAACTACCTTTGATTATTTAAGAGCGTTCTTAAATCAAAAAGGGCAACTTTGTCATATAAATTTTAATTTTTGTTCTGAAATGCATAAAACTAGCAGGTGTTGTTATTCAGAAACTGCCTAATTGCACTCAGTTTTCTGTTTTTTTTTTTTTTTTTTTTTTTTTTTTTTTTTTTTTTACAAACACAAGAGATTTTTCATAAGAAGCCTTTAAAGTGGACGTTTTGGATCAAATTTCCCGACGAAAACAGAAAAACAGGAGAAAAGCGGGTAATCATGTGATCGAAACCCCTTCTAACTCTATAGGTAATTTGACAAGACAATCCTAAAATGGAAAACTAAATTCGAATCAAAATCGCTTCCATAGTTTAGGCCTTTTAATTTCATATCTTTCTGTTAAAAAATTAATATTTCAATGTGTAAAAATGTTTTGCGCTTATTGAGCGGAGCAGTTATGAACAACCATAAACAAAAAATTGTTTTTACATCTACTGGACCCGTCTTTGTATAGCGGAAGGTTAAATAGTCCACTTTCGAAATCAATATAAGAACGCTAATGCCACCTTTATCAAATATCCGATGGATCATTTTTTAACGTCCCCCCACCAGAGAAAAAATAATTTACTTCACTTCACCTCAATATCCTTGCAAAAATAATAACTGCCGGCCGCATGCGGGTTCTTTCGACCGCGCTATTTCTGCCTCCATGGTCCCTTGCATCTGATCTGGACAGATGAGAAAGATGCTCATTTTGGACAGTTTGGGGGGGGGGGGGGGGCAAGTGTCCGCGTGGGACACCCCTCGCGAATGAATGCTCGGTTTTTGCGTCAATCTCGTCGGAGGAGGTTCCGGCTAATTTGGAAGCGGGCCAATAAATAAATAAATAATATCAGTCGAGTCTGGCAGTTTTTGGGAAAGTTGGTCATCTTTTTAATTTGTCATTTTTAGCGGGAGGAGGAGGGAGTTTTTGATCCATTTTATAAAGGTGAAGGCGGGGAAGAGGAGTATGGATATTTGCTAGAGTCGATTATGCTATTGATCGCATCGATTTATAAGCGGTATCGATTTAAAGATTTTTTTTTTTTTTTTTTTTTTTTTTTTTATTTAGAGTCATGCTGCGTGACTAATCTAACGGAATAAAATTATTATACAACACACAGTTTACAATAAATTCAGCTCATCAATGTATAATAGATGTTAAAAACTTTAATTAAAAATTATGTATAATATACAACACCACAACTATATATTAACAACAATACTTGCAATATAAAGTGGAATTAATTTCCTACAGTTTCGAACAATACAACTTGTTCATCATCAGGGAAACATTAAGAGACCGAACCAACACGTTACAAAGTTTACATGATACAGTACTAAAAGCAAAATCTAAAAAGCAAGTACCCTAATTTCCTGCCTATAATCCGCGGATCAAACAATTCTTTTTCAACCCAGAAATTTTATTTCGTAAATGAAGGCAAATATTTACGGCGATCTATAAAGTTATATTTTATTTAACAAAATTTCTGGGTCGAAAAATGATTGTTTGATCCGCGGATTATACGCAGGAAATTAGGGTAATAATAATAAAAGTATCATAGGGATGCTAAAATTTTCAAATTTGGAATAAAGAGAAAAAATTTTAATTCGATAAATTTTAGAAATTTATTTTTGTTAGCTGCTAAACTCATTTTTTTACTTATTTATTTTATTTTATTTTTTTAATGCAAACATGTTGACAGGAAATTTATTTTAAATAATGAAGGTTAAAAAGAAATAGGGGAGACTACTGATGCTTGACCCACTTTTTACTAAATTATTTTTCACTTTTCAAATGTTGAATCTATAACAAAGTTTTATGTAAAATTTTATTCGTTATACCATCAGCTACCATAATAAAATTATGACATATTATATCCAACTAGCAGGGGAGACCGAGCTTAGCTCGGTCAAAATTAACTTTGTGTTCAACTCGATATAGTATTTTCACTGTATCATTAACTCTGTATTATTACTGTAAAACATGTTTATAATAGTATTATTTAGAAAAACAATCAATAAGAAAACTATGTTTTTATGCGCATATTTATAAATTTTATTTTATTTTAAATTTTACAACGAAAGGACATCGATCTAAATCACTTTTTTAGCTCGACTCTGATTGGTTTAACCATGCATCTCGAATCCTCTTAAGAATGTATAAAAAAATTCTTTACATTCTGAAAGACAATATATTTTGCTAGATATAGCCAAATTTGGGGGCATTCTTTCATTTGGCTCCAAATACGTGTTTTGGTTTTCGTAATTTTTATAGTCGATTTTTTGGCCATATGTCGCCAATATTTTGTCAAATATCACCAAGTTATTGGCTTTTGCCATATTCTCGTGACCCTGACCCGTATTACCCAAAATGAGCCACTAATCAAATTTGATCAAGCATGTGACATAGCTCAATCGTCTTCAGGTAATCAAAAACAGCAGAATATAAAATTGAATCAAAATCGTTCAAGCCATTTTTTAGGTAAAATTAGCTTGGCAGCATTCAGCAATGAAGCGAAATGACCCACTAATATAATTTTGTTTAACATGCGACTCAGCCCAATAGTCTTCTCGTGACAAAAAAAAGTTTTGTTTCAAAATTTAGGTAAAATTGATTGAGTCGTTATTGTATATAATTAGAATGACCCTAGCTCATTAAGACCCAAAATGACCCACTAATAGAATTTTCGCGAGCATGTGTCCAAGCCAAATGGTTTTCTCTTGCTCAAAAACGATATAATACAAAGTATAGTCAAAATGGTGAGTACCATTTTCTATATAAAATTAGCATGACCCATCATGACCAACAAATGACCCTTATAATCGAAATCTCTTACACGTGTGGCCTAGCTCTTTAGTTTTAGCATGCCGAAAAACATTAGATACAAAATTTAGATAAAATCGATTGAGCTGTTTTTTAGATATAGTTGGTTTGACCCTGACCCCTTATAATCCAAAATGACCCATTGATCGAATTTTCACAAAAATCTGTCCTAACCCAATGATTTTCTTGTGACCGAAAACGATAAAATACAAAATTTAATCAAAATTGCGCGAAACGTTGTCAAGATAAAATTAGAATGACCCAAAAGTGGCCCACCAATCGAAATTTCTCGAACATGTGACCTACCCCAATGATTTTCTCATGCCAAAAATATGTTGTATACAAAATTTCGTTAAAATCGACCCACCCATTCTTTAGATATAGCTTGACCTTGACCCATTAAGACCCACAAATGATACTTATAATCGAAAGCTCTCGAATATGTGACTTAGTCCATTAGTTTTCTCGTTTCTAAAAATTGTTACATACAGAATTTCGTTAAAATTGATCCTGCCGTTCTTTAATTATACATAGCTTGACCCAGACCTTTATGATCCAAAATGACCCATTAATCGAAATTTTTCGAACATGTAACCTAGTCCAATGATTTTATCGTGCCAAAAAAATGTTGCATACAAAATTTCATTAAAATCGATCCACCTGTTCTTTAGATATAGTTTGACCATGACCCATTATGACCCATCATGACCCACAAATGACCCTCATAGTCGAAATCTCTCAAACATGTGATTTAGCCCATTAGTTTTCTCATGTCAAAAAACTGTCACATACAAAATTTCGTTATAATCCATCACGCCGTTCTTTAAATATAAATAGCTTGACCCAGACTCTTAATGACCCAAAATGACCCATTAATCGAAATTTTTCGAACATGTAACCTAGTCCAATGATTTTATCGTGCCAAAAAAATTTTGTATACAAAATTTCGTTAAAATCGATCCACCTGTTCTTTAGATATAGGTTGACCATGACCCATTATGACCCATCATGACCCACAAGTGACCCTCATAGTCGAAATCTCTCAAACATGTGATTTGGCCCATTAGTTTTCTCATGTCAAAAAACTGTCACATACAAAATTTCGTTATAATCCATCACGCCATTCTTTAAATATAAATAGCTTGACCCGGACTCTTAATGACCCAAAATGACCCATTAATCGAAATTTTTCGAACATGTAACCTAGTCCACTGATTTTATCGTGCCAAAAAAATGTTGCATACAAAATTTCGTTAAAATCGATCCACCTGTTCTTTAGATATAGTTTGACCATGACCCATTATGACCCATCATGACCCACAAATGACCCTCATAGTCGAAATCTCTCAAACATGTGATTTAGCCCATTAGTTTTCTCATGTCAAAAAACTGTTACATACAAAATTTCGTTATAATCCATCACGCCGTTCTTTAAATATAAATAGCTTGACCCAGACTCTTAATGACCCAATATGACCCATTGAAATTTTTTCTCGAACATGTAACCTAGCCCAATGTTTTTCTCGTGCCCGAAAACCATAGAATGCAATTTTTAGTCAAAATTGCGTGAGAAAATCGCTAGATAAAAATAGCATGACCCACAATGACCCCAAGAATGACCCACTTACCGAATTTTCTCGAACATGTTACCTAACCCAATGGTCTTCTTGTAATCCAAAACGATACAATATAAAATTTGGTCAAAATCGTTAGAGCCGTTTTTTAGATAAAAATGGCTTGACCCATAATGACCCCAAAATGACCCACTAATCGAAATTCTTCGAACATGTGACCCAGCCCAATAGTTTTCTTGTGCCAAAAAACGATTGGATACAAAATTGCCTTAAAATCCATCCAGCCGTTCTCTAGATATAAATAGCTTGATCCTGACCCATTGTGACCCAAAATGACCCAGTAATCGAATTTTCCCGAACATGGGACCTAGCCCAATGGTCTTCTCGTGCCCGAAAATGGTAAGATCCAAATTTTTGCGAAAATCGTTAGAGCCGTTTTTGAGATAAAATTTACCCACACACACACACACACACACACACACACACACACACAATTTTTGCTCGCATTATAGTATAAGATATATAAGAAATTCGAAAAATGATGGATGAAATGAGAAAATAATGGGTCAAGGCTCCCCACATATGGGAGGCTTGAACCACTGTATTTTATATTGAAATATTGGTAATAAAAAACAAACATTAATGTAAAATAGGTTTAAAAAATGCAAAATATCTTTATTATTTATGGTTTAAATTGCAATTATGTAAGAAATTTGAAAAATGATGGATTTTAATCATGAGAAAATAATGGGTGAAGGCTCCCCACATGTGAGAGGCTTGAACCACTTTATGTGACATAAGTTTTAGTATAGTTTTGTTCGGAAAGGCATGAAACTTTCAGGTATTGTTGTTCAGAAACTATTGAATCGCACTCAATTTTCTGTTTTTTAAAACACGCTACAGATATTTTAGAACAAGCCATCAAAGTGGACATTTTAAACTACAATTCAGACGAAAGCAGAAAAACCAGACGAAGAATGGGAAAAAATCGCGTGATCCAATCACCATATAATTCGGTAGGTAATTTGATTATCATAAAATGGAAAACTGACTTCGATTCCATATCACTTCTAGGGTCAGCAATTTTATATCTTTTTCGTTGAATAGTGAATTTTTGAATGTGTCTAAACGTTTTGCACTTGTTGATCAAAGCAATTGAGAACACCCTTAAGGGTGTATTTCGATTCAAACTGCTTGTTTTCCGATTGATTTTTGAATTCAATTTTGCTCTCAAACACATGAAACTCACAGATTCTCTTATTTAGAAAGTGCTCAAGGTGCCGTGAAGGTCAATTCTTTGATACGTGCACAAAATATTGCAAAAAAAGCAATCAAAAACGGCAATTTGAACCGATTTTTTTTTTGAAGTGCGAGAACTGGGAACGAAAAAAAGGGTCTTCCCGAGAAGTTAATTGCTTATAAATCAAATTTTAATGAATTGAGCGTTTAATGACATCACACGGCACCTTATACGTCCCTTCCAAAATCCCCTCAACAAGTTTTATGTGTGTCTACTTTTAAAAATGTGTCTGAAATTGAATCGGAAAATTTCGAGCTGTTGAAGGTGGAAAACCGTATTTTCGAATACACCCTTAAGCTAGATATAAAATAAGTAATTTAGTAATCTGCTACGCCTACTGAAAACTTCGAAAGCTAGTCTGATTAAAACGACATCTGAAATAAGGTTCGATCGAAAATACTTCACTACAATCGAGGTACCAGAAAATTTCTAAGATGGTCCCTACTTGCACAAACTACACTTGCACCACTATGCTTCGCACCCATAAAAAAAAACCATTTGTTCCCCAACAATCTTTTTTTGCGATTCCACCACCCCTCTTCTAAATAGCTGCGGTTAGTGTGGATCACCTCCCCCCCCCCTCCTTCTTAATCTCGAATCCAGTGTGTTTTTGTCCGAAAATAATAACCGATCTCTACCCCCAACATATTAATTTACAAGAGGAGTTGGGGGGGGGGGGTACAGAATTGTGTTACGGTTGGTCAATAGATGTAGGATGTAATGTGTATCAACGTTGATGAATACGGTCATGTTCCTATAATAAGGGGGGAGGGTATGAATTATAGAGGGGTGAAAAACGATGTGGACAATCGATGTTTGATGATGCCTCGCAAATCAAAAGGAGAGATAAAATAAAAAAAATAGTAACCAGCACAACGCGGTGAACGGGTCGATAAAAGTGTATTCGAAAACTAGTCGTTGGAGGTCACCGTAATACTTACCCATCATGGATATGCATAGTACCATATATGAAAACATAACATATGTAAACAATTTATAAAATGCATTACAATTCTAAAACAAAATATAAACGTTATATTTAAGTCTTTTTAACACATAATCATGCTCTATTAATGAATTTCTGATGAACCAATTTCGATAAATTGTATGAAACGGCAAACTATTCAAGTAGCACTGAAATGTGTAAAAGAAACATCCTTATAACTCCAAAATTAATAATCATATTCACTAACGGTTTCTTGCATCGAATTAAGTATCTCATTTCCAATTAAAATATATCTTTGAATTGAAATTTGAATGAAATACAGGGTCATGAAAAATCAAAGAATGTGGAAAATAGGATTAGAAATATCTCAACAACTAATAATCCGATCGACTTTGTTTTTTATGCAAAATTTGTGTTATTTTATTGCCTTTTACTTCCACTCTTTATAATAAAAGAATTCGAAAATTT
Source organism: Maratus speculifer (assembly GCA_964019185.1). Taxonomy (NCBI): domain Eukaryota; kingdom Metazoa; phylum Arthropoda; class Arachnida; order Araneae; family Salticidae; genus Maratus; species Maratus speculifer. Next base: position 5,194,474 of record OZ025303.1, on the reverse strand, counting down.
TTATGCACCTTTCATCAGAACGAATTTTTCGAGAGTCCGAAAAAAATAGTTCCGGATCATCGAGGTTGCTGATATTAAATAGGCTTCGTTTCATTCTTACATACTAAGCACATACAAAATTTCAAATCTCTATCTCTATTTGTTCGGGAGATAGAGCGGTTACAGACAGACAGACAGACACACAGACGGACGGACGGCAATTTTTTTTTTCTAAAAATATGTTTTTCGGAATCTCCAGTGTCCGAAACGTGTAAATCCGTCAAAAAATTTTTTCGATTTTCAAAACGATTGCAAGACTTACCCTATACTACGTATGATGGGTAAATAAAACACTTTTCCACCTTCAACAGCTCTAAATTTTCCGATACAATTTCAGTCACATTTTTGAAAGTAGAGACATAAAACTTGCTGAGGGGATTCTTGAAGGGACGTTATGAAGTGCCGTGTGATGTCATTTTACGCTCAATTCATTAGAATTTGAGTTATAAACAATTACCTCATCAGTAGGACCCTTTTTTTCGTTCCCTGATCTCCCGCGCTTGGAAAATCAGTCCGAAATGCCGTTTTTGATCGCTTTTTTTGCAATATTTTCTGCATTTATCCAAGAATCGACAGTCACGGCACCTTGTGTAGTTACTAAATAAGAGAACCTGAAAGTTTGGTGCATTTGAGAGCAAAAATGAATTAAAAAATAAATCCGAAAATAAACAGCTTGAATCGAAATACACCCTTAAGGTTGTTCTCAACAAGTGCAAAACGTTTTGACACACTGACAAAAGCATTTTTCAACGGAAAGATATAAAATTTGGAAAACCTGGCTATAAATGCAATTTCGAATCGAATTGAGTTTTCCATTTTATGATAGGTAAATAACCTATCGAGTTCTAAGCTATTTCCATCACGTGATGGCCCGTTTTTCTCTTGTTTTTCGACCAGTTTTTTTTTTTTTTTTTTTTTTTTGCTTTCGTCGGGAAATGTGTTCAAAAACGTTCACCTTAAAAGGCTTGTTTTGAAAGATCTCCTGTGTTTGTAAAAAAAAAAAAAACAGAAAACTGAGTGCAATAAGACAGTTTCTGAATAACAATTCCTGCTAGTTTCATGCATTTCTGATTAAAAATAAATTAAAACTTAAGTCACAAAGTTGTCCTTTTTGACTTAATAACGCTCTTAAGGGTGTATTCGAAAAAATGATTTTTCATCCTCCACAGCTCGAAATTTACCGATGCATTTCCACACTCATTTTTAAAGGTAAAGACACGAAACTTGATGAGGGGATTTTTGAAGAGACCGTGTGATGTCATTTTACGCTCCATTCATTAAAATTTTATTTATAAACAATTACCTCCTCAGTAGGACACTTTTTTTCGTTCCCAGATCTCCCGCTTCGGAAAAATTGGTACAAATCGTCGATTTTGATTGTATTTTTTTGCAATATTTCCTTGCATTTATGAAAGAATCGACCTTGTGTAACTTTCTGATAATTTGCCAGTTGGGTGCATTTTAGAACAAAAATAAATTTAGAAATAAATCGGAAAAACAGCAGTTTGAATCGGAATACATCCTTAAATAAAAAAGTAAGTAACCAGAACAACGCAGTCAACGGGTCGATAAGAATTCCCCACAGGGCCGTAGCTAAGCATGAGAGCGGCGGCAGCAGGGCGGCTCAGACCCCCTAAAAATTTTTGATTTCCCCCTCCCCCGGAAAAGATGCCAAGGTCACTCAATGAATTTCTGTTTCGAAAATCCAAATGAAATTCTATTCAAAAACCTAATTATGTGTGTTCGTAATTATGAAAATATGTAGCATTTACAGTTGTCGTTCAGTCCGTCCGTCTGACTGTTTCTCTGCATATAACAACGCAAAAACTACCCAACCGAATCGTTTGAAATTTAAAACATAATTATTACATAATTGTGTCCAGACATTTCAAATTTTATGAAAGTCGGATGAATAGATCAATTACAGAGACAATCAAAATTATTATACATGACGGTCAATGACAAAAAAGTTTCAAATGCATTTTAATGGTGTTACACTCATTCGAACACAATAAAATTGACATGAACCTATGAAGTATATACCGTATTTTCGGGTGTATAGTCCGCGGCTTATGCAAGAAAAAAACCTTCCAAAAAGCCGCTGCGGCTTATACACGGTGCGGGTTATACAAAGATTTTTTTTTTAAAAATTGGAAATCGTGATATTTTTTATACAACTTTTAAACTCAAAAAATTTGAAAAAAAAAACATCAAAATTTGTAAATTTTTTTCGCTATGCCGCGAAATTTAGAGAGGAGTTTGTAAAGGCTTTTTTTTACTGCTTAAATACAGTTATTTCTGGATTTCGAAGAACTGTCGCAACTATCGCCAAGTATTGCACTGATAGATCTATAATAGCTACCGTATATACTCGCATATAAGTCGTGAAATTTTAGACAAAAAAAGAACTTCAAAGTGGGGGGGTCAACTTATACGCGAGACCTAAAAAAAAAAAAAAAAAAAAAAAAAGATCTATAAATAAAGTATCAGAAAATAATTTGCTTGCGACTCGGTGCTGCAGACTCCATTGTGTTTGTAGAGTACAAAATCCTAAATCCGGAACCCTTCCAACCTCGACGATTCTGAATTTAAGATCATTTAAGATTTAGTTTATTTTTCAAAAAAATAATCTACCCTACCTGTTGCAAAGAACAAAAAAAAGTGTGTGATTTATGTCAATTCGGAACAATTCAGAGCAGGCGGTCTTTTCCGAAACGAATCCAAGGAATCGTTCCTTTACAGAGTCGTTTCATTTCGGACGAGTTCTAGGAATTGAACTTTTCCGGAGTCGTTTCATTTCAGATAGAGTCCGAGGAATCGTTTCTTTTCGGAGTCGGTACCCTACCCTGTTGCAAAGAACAAGAAATAAGTGCGGGATGTGATTCATGTCATTTCGGAACGATTCAGAACAGTCGGTCTTTTTCGAAACGATTCCGAGGAATCGTTCCTTTACAGAGTCGTTTCATTTCAGAACGAATTCAAGGAATCGTACTATACCGGAGTCGTTTCATTTCAGATAGAGTCCGAGGAATCATTTCTTTTCGGAGTTGGTACCCTACCCTGTTGCAAAGAACAAAAAAAAAGTGCGTGATTTATGTCACTTCGGGACTATTCAGAGCATTCGGATTTTTTGGAAACGATTCCGAGGAATCCTTCCTTTACAGAGTCGTTTCATTTCGGATGGAGTTCAAGGAATCTAAGTTTTCCGGAGTCGTTTCATTTCAGATAGAGTCCGAGGAATCGTTCCTTTTCGGAGTTGGTGCATTTCGGACCGATTCCGAGGATTCGATCCTTTTGTTAACCAATGACCTCAGATAAGTATACATTTTATGTCCAAAATTTTGAATTTATCACCGATTTTTTTCTTTAATTTTCGGAAAAATTCAGAAAAAATATCACGCTTGATTGAAAAAAAAAATACGCGTAAACGCCGCATCGCTTGGAATTTTATCTTAAAACACGTAAACGCCACGGCGTTTTTTCCGAAAATTACGGTACTGATAATCTTAATTTTTTAGCCGAATTACTGTAGGTATTATGCATCACGAAAAAAATTGGTAAATTTGTATTAAAAATTATGACTAATGGCTTCTAATTTCGAACCCTGATCGAAATACACGTTCCTAAATGGTGTATAGCCCGCGGACTATACACCGATGCATCTCCGCGGGTTATACACGAACTTTTTTTACTGCACTGCTCGATTTAGGGATGTGGGCTATACACCGGGTGCGGGCTATACACCCGAAAATACGGTATATTCTAAAATATACATTCTGTACAATCTGTGATACAAAGATTAGGTATTATTAAACTACAGGGCCACACAAAGGTATTCCACTACATAATGCTATGCGGGGAAATATTGTTTTGAGCGTGTTTTAATTATATTAAACTATTTCATATTTTATGTAGCTTTGTGGCCCTTTCGTAGTTTTGCAGAAATACTAAATTGTAACTAAAATGTGTGTTTCAACACTCACTCATCGTATTCGCAAACAGGAAGCTAACATGATGTTTTTCTTAGCATAAAAAGAAGTTATTACAACAGTTTAATAAGAAATATAGTAACTGCAGTGTGAATAGGCACTAATTTATCTTTCTGCGTGAGAAAGAGAGAAAAAAACATTAGCCTCCCCCCCCCTACAGTTACTCGACCCCCCCCCCCGCTATTCACTTCTTGCTACGACCCTGGTCCCCCCGCATGTCCACTGTCGCAAAAAATGGACTAGAGAGACAAAAAAATTGGAAATTGCACGTGAACGTAGCAAATGAGGTGCGTTCGTACGATAACGAAGTTTTAAAAATATTCAGATCTTGCTGATATAGTAGAGCGTACTCCGGATACAGTATAGTAGTCGAAATCTTTACGTTTCTGTAAATATGCAGAAAGTAATTTTTATTACACCTCAGCAACGTATATCTTATTCATAAAATCTGAAGTAGTTGTATATAATTAAAACACGCCCCAAACAATGTTTCCCCGTGTAGCATTATGTAGTGGAATACTTTTGTGTGACCCTGTAATTTAATAATAAAAATTCTTTGCATCACAGATTGTACAGAATGCATATTTTAGTATATATTTCATAGATTCATGCCAATTCTATTATGTTCGAATGAGTGTAACATCATAAAAATGCATTTGAAACTTTTTTCTCATTGACCGTAATGTAATGGAATACCTTTCATTGTCCCTGTAAATGATCTATGCATCCGACTTTCATAACATTTGAAATAACTCGATAAAATTACGTAATAATTATATGTTTTAAATTTCAAACGATTAAAATGCATTTGAATTTTTTTTTCCCATTGACCGTAATGTAACGAAATTCTTTTGATTGTCCCCGTAATTGATCTATGCATTCGATTTTCATAAAATTTGAAATGACTCGACAAAATTATGGTCTAATTATGTATTTTAAATTTCAAACGATTCGGTTAGGTAGTTTTTGCGTTCTTATATGCGGACAGACATACGGACGGATTGAGCGACAACAATAGGTGCTACGTATTTACATAATTACGAACGCACTTAAAAAGCGGTGAACGGCTTACAAATTGCGAGACAATATACGGTAAATCCCATGAAAATGACGCAATCGCAAAAAATCGCGGTTTTTATGGAAGAAGTATCGTTTATTTATACTTGTCCTTTAGATCAAAATCCAAATTGTAATATAGTAAATTACTAAATAAATTACTTAAAGTTTGTCATACAATTCGGAAATTGTATGACAAACGTGTCTGATGCGGTGCGTTCATATTGTAACACGTTTAACAAATATTCAGATCTTGGTGCAATAGTATTATTAATATAAATTAATAATTTAATAAAAAAATTAAAATAATTTTTATGAAGCTAAAATTATAATTTTATCATAGCAAACGCGGTAGCGTTTGGTATAATATGTTTAAGAAATAGAAAATGCGAACGTCTTTTTGAAATTTCTGGCGAATCAGTTGACGTACGACAGTGATTTTGTTTTCAAGAGATAGAACTCGACGAGACGAATAAAATGATAGCATTCAAAAAATTATCGCAGTTTACTGTAGTTTTTTATTTAACTTTTAACGAAAAAAATGAAGACGAAAAATTCAACAAGCAATAGCTAACGTTATTATGGGTGGATTAACTTCATTTTTGGTTTATTTTTATCGTCTTGATAAAACTTAGAACAGTTTTTTTTTCTCATCTTCGTATGTTTGACGGTTTCTGAGAAAATCGAATTTATGTCTTAAACCCCCAGTTGAATATTGTCTTTTACTGTTGCGATTGTAGTTTTTTTTATTCATTGCCACCAAATTTAATATAAAAATTGTCATGTATGTATCGTAATTCATTCAAATTAAACAAATCACGTGAAAAACATGGTTATTTGTTTTTATTGCGAAGCTTTTAGTTTCAGTTCTTTAAATAATAAAGTTGTGAACGCAGTGTTATTTTTTTTTTTTTTTTGTTCGAATCCATGGTTAATTTTCAAATAACATGCATTTTATATGACATGGGATGATTTTCTCGAGTGCCCTAACATTTTGAATTTTAGTAGTAGAAAAAATGGGGGAAAAAAAGTACATCGGAAAAAAGTATCTGTGTAAACCAAAATTTCTCTTCAGGAACTAAATGTAAGATTAACTATGATCATATAACGTCCTAATTTACATAAGGAAAAAATATAGAGTAAAACAAAACCTTCACATTCTGTCCATATCTTAAATAGCATTCAATTGATTTTAAATAGGGATGTGATGTCAAATACGCATTAGGGTACCTAATTTGCACGAAAATTTTGTTATTTTGCCTGATATGATAACCGGACTAATGTTTATTAAATATATATATATATTTACCTTTATTTAATTTTGTTAAATTTTATAAATCATTTCATTCTGTAGTTATTAATTAAACTTTCCAGTACTACATGATTAATCCCGCCGACCAATTTCGCCAAATTGTACAAATCATCAATTTATTCACCATGTAATTCATATTGGCATAATTTTTATTTTAAATAACGAAAGACGGAATAATTTAGTAAAACATCAATAAAAGTACAAATAAAAAGTTGAATTCAAAATCACATTATGGCATAACAAACATGGGTAACCTATTTAATGTAAACTGAATGTAACATTTATGATAATCCGTTATTGATGTTTAATTTTATAATTTGGGATAATTTTTTAGTCGAAGGGATAATCTGTTATCACCGGTTTTTATTCATTATTATTATTTGTTTTAAATGATATAAAATAGTTAATAGAGGTACTACTTGTTTAGGTACTTCTAGGTTATCTTGTCGACCAAAAAATTATCGCCAAACTATAAGATTAAATGCCAATAATGGATGATCGTGAATGTCACATTCAATGACATTAAATACGATTCACGTGTTTAAAATGTCATTAAGTGATTTTTATTTCGACTTTGTATTTGTATTTTTATTAACATTCTACTAATTATTTGTTTTTTTCGTTATTTAAAATAAAAATTAAGTCAATGTGTATACTTTGGCTATTAGTTTGGCGATTTGTATAATTTGGCGAAATTGGTCGACGGGATAATCTAGAAGTATCCTTGGTTATCTTGTCGACCAAAAAACTATCGCCAAACTATAATATTATATGCCACTAATGGATGATCGTGAATGTCGCATCCAATGACATTAAATACGATGCACGTGTTTAAAACGCCATTAAGGAATTTTTATTTCGACTTTTATTTGTGTTTTTTATTAAGATTCCACAAATTATTTTTTTATGTTATTTAAAATGAAAATTATGTCTATATGTATAATTTCGCTATGAGTTTGGCAATGTGTATTGTTTGGCAAAATTGGTCGACGGGATAACTAAGTAGTACCTTAATATATATGTATGTAATTGATGTTTGAAAACTACGCTTTTGCAAAATTGGCGTCAGAAGAATATCACACAATGTCGTGCATATATGGCATCTGTGCCAAGAAAGCATCAAATGAAAAAACACATGGTGATGCAAAAAACTTTTGTGATGGTGTGAAGTGAGTGTAACATTTATGATCAGCAACTATTGGCATTTAAAAGTATTTTTGCTTGAGATATTGTCGAAAAAGCATTGCAAAGATATACTTTCCCTCTCCCTTCCATTTCCAAATGTACTAAATTTAAAATTATGGAAAAAAATCCGAGTTTACTTAAAACCGTGCATAAAAATTATAGTAATTATCCTCATTTTTCTAATAGAAATTCTCAATTTTCCGTTATTGACAAACTCTACTTTAAAATCGCAAATTTAATCGGCTAAATCGCCAAGTTGCATAATGATCATCGCCACTGAATATATAAATAATACCATATTTGCAAACTTATCGGTCAAAAAACAGTGGAACCTTGGTTTACGGCCGCCTCTGTTTTTGACAAATTTGGTTTATGACCAACTTCTGTGATCAAAATTTTACTCTTTCGGCATAGGGTAACTCTATTCGCGACCAAAGCTGTCGAATAGTTCAGTTGGCAACCCTCACATAACTCTTGTTATAAGTCAAGTTTGGAGTAAATTGCGCGTATCAGAGAGCTTTGTGACCTTCAGTGCAGTAAAAAAGTTAACTTATTGTTTTAATTTTAATCAGTTTTTCGAAAATTTTAGCCTTTATTATGATTTCTAAGAATGAAAAAGCGTTTAGTGATAGCAGTAGTAAAAATCTTTAGCGAATTACTGATCAATTATGAAAAGAAGTAGTGACAAAACTTAAGAACGATGATAGTGTAATCAAAAAAGCTAAACAATACGGTATAGATGAACCGTCGATTACTCCGATTATAAAGAACTAGCCGGATGTGGCAACCCCAAAACTATTTTCTATCTCATGCATTTAATGCGTCAAAATTCATTATTACAGTGCCAAAATCAAATGACAATCATATGCTCACCGTGAGGATTCTAAAGGCATTAAATTCCGAACATTAGTTTTTGAAATAGGACTGTTGCGGATATCGGGAAAAATACAGCATATATGCGACACTTGTTGGGAGATTTACCCAAAACACGCAATGAGCAATAATATAAATCAAAGTGTGCCTAAATCTCAAGTTTGATGAAAATTTGTGCATTAATTCCTGCGATAGAGATATTGTGGTAATCGGAACAATTCAGCAAAGCAGCGCCATGTGTTGGGTTATTGAACCAAAACGTAAACAAAGTCAATTCATATAAAGATTAACTGAATTTGAAGTTAGAACTATTGCAAAAATAATGAAAAATGCAACACGGTTAAGCCATCTGTTGAACGATTTAAATCAAAATGTAAACAGCATCAATTTATATCAGGAATTACCTGAATATAATTTTTTTTAATCCCATGCATTAGTTCTTGAGATAGAGCGCCCAAAAAATTTATATCACATACAGAAAGTCAGATACAAGAATGGATTATGATCGTGAACTGAGGTTCCACTGTATATATTATATAAAAATTTAATTACAGTTGGTGATTTCAATGTCAATTTTACAAATAATACTAGAAATGAATTTTCAGTATATTTTCATCCTTGGTTTGACGTAAATCTATTAAGGCTGTATTTCGAGCGACTTTCTCCAAGGAAGATAATTTAACGAATAATTTTTCTGAAAATGTCCTAGAATATCATTCAATAATTGGAATAAGCTATTCCAATAGATATCAAGAAGGAGAAATAAAAATATTTTACTTTATTTTTTTTAATTTAAATGGGAAAATTCGTTTTTATGTGTATTGACTATAAAATTATGTTTAGCGACCTTTGGGTGTCATGATCACAAAAATCGCGCTAATGGCGGAAATATTTGATATTTATAACATCTGATTTTTAAAACAAATAGATAAGAATGCCACGAATCCTATGCGAAAAGAATAAAAATTTCTATTCGCATTATTTTTCTATAAAATATATATTATCTAAAATTAGTTGAATCTGTCAATTTTTGTACGAACAAATTAAAATTAATTTCGTTTTTTCACGTTTTTTGTTCATTGATTAAATAGTTCAAAACTGAGCGAAATAAGAAAAAGTACTGGGTATATTTAAAAGGAACTGAGGTTTTCTTATATTCAATATATATTTATCAAAAAATTTAAATGACTAGTATTAAAAAATGCTCTGACGAGCACCAAAAAAGGTTAATATGTTTTAAAGTATGAAAAAGTGTTTGACAAGAGCTTCTAATTGAGAATGAGAAAGGGCAAGGGGTCCCTTCTTGGCTGCAATTCACTGTCAATGCCAAATTTGAAAAAATCATATTTGCGCTTTTTCCATATAAAAGAAATTAGTCACTGTTACAATAAAATTGTGTAGCGTAAAGGCATAATTAGAAAAGACACCGCGTGATTAAACATGAATGTAAAGCAAAATAGGACCAAAAACCATAGTTCCCGCAGCCAGTGTTGAATTCAAACACTTTTCTCCGGGAGGGTCTTCTGTGGTTTCGGGGGGGGGGGGACACAATAGAGTTCTAAGGGGATTATACTTTTTTACCATTAAAAACACAAAATCTAAATCCCCCCAATTTTTTTTTTTGGGGGGGGGGGAGCATTTGATACCTTCGGGAGGGAATGTCCCCCTGGCCCACCTCCTGCATTCAACACTGCCTGTAGCGTATCACATTCACGCAGTCCCACCATAAACTGTCGCAGTGTAAAACAGCACAGAAAAGTGATTTGTAGTGCAGTTGCAGTGCAGAGTCAACAATGCAGTTAACATGTAAAGCACGATTGAAAGTTTTCCTAAAAAGTAAAGATAGAAAGTTTTACTAAAAAATAAAGATATAAAGTTTTACGCAAATTTCTTTTATATGGAAAAAGCGCAAATATGATTTTTTCAAATTTGGCATTGACAGTGAATTGCAGCCAAGAAGGGACCCCTTGTCCTTCCTCATTCTCAATTAGAAGCTCTTGTCAAACACTTTTTCATACTTTAAAACATATTAACCTTTTTTGGTGCTCGTCAGAGCATTTTTTAATACTAGTGCAAAAATCCATATCTCAGTACAATTTTAGAATCTATTAAAATCCTTAAGCTCGGGCCGCGAGCTTGTAACGATCATTTATCATACTCCATTCATAAATTCTGGCACAATATGCTATAATTAATTAATTAGGTTTACGCACTCTCAACTCAATTATGCCCGTGGACGTATGTGCTTACTTTTCGAAACTTTAAATTCCATATAACATCTTTCTCTTGTATCCTGACGACGTTAGCAGAAGCGAATGAAACGTTGCTGAATTTTTAAGTGTATTTTAAATATATTCTTTTTATAAGTGTACAGTTTAGTAATCTGTATTTATGTTAGTACATATTTTTAATTTTCAACTTGTTCAATTTCAGCCTGTTTGCCACCCAGGATTTATACGCCTCTATCTGAACTGTTGATCTATCTCTCAATTACAGTGACACAGGATTATGAAGAAAGAATGTTACGAAAGAAAACTAGTCGTTGGGGCCACCGTAATACTTACCCATCATGGATATGTATATGAAAATGAAACATGTGAAAACTATTTATACAATGCATTGCAATTCATAAACAAAATTTATATATATCGTTAATATACATAATAATGCTATCTTAAAGAACTGCTGATGTACCAATTTCGACAAAGTATATAAAACGCCAAACTGCTCAAGTAGTACCGAACTGCGTAAAAGAAACATCCGTATAACTCCAAAAATAATAATTCTATTAACTAACAATTAACTGCGTCGGATTAAGCGTCTCATTTCCAATTAAAATATACCTCTGAATTGAAATTTGAATGAAATACAGGGTTATGAAAAATCGAAGAATGTGCAAAACAGGATTACAAATATCTCGGCAACTAATAATTCGATAGATTTCGTTCTATTTGCAAAATGTGTGTTATTTTATTGCCTTTTACGTCCATTCCTTAGAACAAAAAAATTCGAAAATTTTTATATACCTTTCATCAGAACGAATTTTTCGAGAGTACGAAAAAAATAGTTCCGGATAATCGAGGTTGCTGATATTAAATAGGGTTCGTCCCATTCTTACATACTAACTACATACAAAATTTCAAGTCTCTATCTCAATTTGTTCGGGAGATAGAGCGTTTACAGACAGACAGACGGACGGCAAAATTTTTTTTTCTAAAAATATGTTTTTCGGAATCTCCACTATCTAAAACGAGTAAATCCGTCAAAAAAAATTTTCGATTTTCAAAACGATTGCAAGACTTACCCTATACTACGCATGATGGGTAAGTAAAAAAATTCCTGGTCGATTATTCGACACCAAGCGATTTCCAACACGACCGTAAAAATCTCTGTTTCGTCAGGTGCTTTAGGTAAAAAGGTCTCCTCTATCGAACCGCAGGTGACTCGATACCGGCGCACATCAAAAGGACGCCCTTATACAAGGTGCCACCTCATTAGAAGGAACCTGTATCTATACAGAGACGTTAAAAAAAAAGTGCTTCTTGTCTTTTTATGTCGTGTGTTAGGGTCAATCTAATTGCGTCTCGTCTTCAGTTTTACAGGAAAAAAAAAAAAAAAAAAAAAAAAAAAAAAACTACAACAGTAGCAGCAGATACGAAAACTGGAGGCTGCATTCAGATTGTAATACTTTCAGTTCAACTGTATTCTTGGCAGATTCTTTGGTATAGGCAGGCCCTGATTAAGGAGCCACTTCAGTCAAATGAAAAGATCCGTTCGCTAATACTAATCCTATTGTTAGGAATTCATAAATTAATATATCCGTTTATTCACAGAAAATCGTTTGCAAATTTTGCTACTGTGATATTTTATTTATAAGAAGCGACTCGTTGCTATGACAGCGAAGCTGTTTTTTTTTCGTCTGCTTGACTTTTACATTTTTTTTATCTTTTGAGATGAGTTAAAAGTTTAGATAAAAAAGTTGGCATCAGTTTTTGATGGAATGAAAAAAAGAATTTTTGAGAGAGAATGTTTATATTTTTTGTTTGTCTTGCGTGTCTTGAGTTTTATTGAAGAGTTTTATTGAGTTTTATGAAAAGGCACGCAAAAATTCATATAGGATCATCTTTCCAGTTTTTCAGTACGATGATCAGAAATTATCAAGGTAAAAGAAATTTATATTTTGTACATATTATACATTTTGTACATAGTATGTAAATAATTTGAATTCAATATTTCTTTATTCTATAATTCTAAGTATGTAATAAAATTTATTAAAAGAAAATTCAAGAATATTTAAAAGATTTTTGAACCCAAATAATAAAGATTTGATTGTTTACACCTATGGAAGAAATTTATAAAGATATCTCGGTTACATTTCAACATTTTTAAGTGATTTTTTTTTTCTTTTTTTTGGCAGTGGATAGCTGAGATCGATCTGAATGCAGACCATTTTTTACTTTTCCAATTTTAGTTGCAGATATTTATTATTATTATGAGGGTGGGTTCGCTTTCCAAATCGTTTCCGAAAATGAAAGCGTCCTCGTAAAAAATCTGTAAACAAAATCATTAAAAGTAAAACTAGTCGTTGGGGGCCACCGTAATACTTACCCATCATGGATATGTATATGAAAATAAAACATGTGAAACTATTTATACAATGCATTGCAATTCATAAACAAAATTTAAATATTGTTAATATACATAGTAATGCTATATTAAGGAACTGCTGATGTACCAATTTCGACAAATTACATAAAACGCCAAACTACTCAAGTAGTACCGAACTGCGTAAAAGAAACATCCTTATAACTCCAAAAATAATACTAATATTAACTAACAATTAACTGCGTCGGATTAAGCGTCTCATTTCCAATTAAAATATACTTCTGAATTGAAATTTGAATGAAATACAGGGTCATGAAAAATCAAAGAATGTGGAAAACAAGATTACAAATATCTCGGCAACTAATAATCCGATCGACTTCGTTCTATATGCAAAATGTGTGTTATTTTATTGCCTTTTACGTCCGTTCCTTAGAACAAAAAAATTCGAAAATTTTTATATACCTTTCATCAGAACGAATTTTTCGAGAGTCCGAAAAAAATAGTTCCGGATAATCGAGGTTGCTGATATTAAATAGGGTTCGTCCCATTCTTACATACTAACTACATACAAAATTTCAAGTCTCTATCTCAATTTGTTCGGGAGATAGAGCGTTTACAGACAGACAGACAGACAGACAGACGGACGGCAAAATTTTTTTTCTAAAAATATGTTTTTCGGAATCTCCACTATCTAAAACGTGTAAATCCGTCAAAAAAAATTTTTCGATTTTCAAAACGATTGCAAGACTTACCCTATACTACGTATGATGGGTAAGTAAAAAGGCCTGCACACATATTGATCTCAGCTATCCACTGCAAAACAAATAATTTAAAAATATATAAATGCAACCGAGATATGTTTATAAATTTCTTCCATAGGATTAACATGACCGAACGGGTCTTTTCATTTGACTGAATTAGCCCCTTAAGGGTGTATTTCGATCCAAAGTGCCTTTTTTCCGATTTATTTTTACATTCACTTTTTGATCTCAAATGCACCAAACTTTCAAATTCTCTTATTTGGAAAGTACACAAGGTGCCGTAAATGTCGATTTTTTGATAAATGTAGAAAATGTTGCAAAAAAAAAAAAAAAAAAAAATGCTGTCAAAAACGGCGTTTTGGACGAAATTTTCCGGAGCAGGAGGTCTGCGAACGAAAAAAAGGGTCATACTGGTAAGGTAATTGCTTATAAATCAAATTCTAATTAACTCAGCGAAAAATTACTTCACACGGCATCTTCTACATCACTTTAAACTAGTCGTTGGGGGGGCCACCGTAATACTTACCCATCATAATATATAATCTGAAAATAAAATGCTTGGAAACTATCTATGGCAATTCCAAAATAAAATTTAAACGCATAACTAAATAATTTTACATACATAATAATGCTCCATGAATGAATTTCTGACGAGCCAATTGCGACAAATTATATAAAACGCCAAAATACTCGAGTAGTACCGCATTGCGTAAAAGAAACATCCTTATAACTCGAAAAATAATAATCATATTAACTAACAATTTTCTGCGTCGGATTAAGCGTCTCATTTCCAATAAAAATATATCTGAGAATTGAAATTTGAATGAAATACAGGGTCATGAAAAATTGAAGAATTTGTAAAACAAGATTACACATATCTCGGTAACAAATGATCCGATCGACTTTGTTTTTAGTGCAAAATTTGTGTTATTTTATTGCCTTTTACGACCATTCCTCAAAATAAAAAATTTCGAAAATTTTTATATACCTTTCATCAGAACGTATTTTTCGAGAGTCCGAAAAAAATAGTTCCGGATAATCGAGGTTACTGATATTCAATAGGCTTCGTCCCATTCTTACATACTAAGTACATACAAAATTTCAAGTCTCTATCTCAATTTGTTCGGGAGATAGAGCGGTTACAGACAGACAGACAGACACACAGACGGACGGACGGCAAAATTTTTTTTCTAAAAATATGTTTTTCGGAATCTCCAGCATCTGAAACGTGTAAATCCGTCAAAAAAAAATTTTCGATTTTCAAAACGATTGCAAGACTTACCCTATACTACGTATGATGGGTAAGTAAAATCGCCCCAGCAAGTTTCATGTTTCTACTTTTAAAAATGTGCCTGAAAATGTATCGGAAAATTTCGAGCTGTTGAAGGTGGAAAATCATTTTTTCGAATACACCCTTAACTTTTGAAGATATGGGAAACACAGTGCCAGGCCCCTTCTTTCAAAAATAATTTTCTAAAATTGGCATATTATCCATAAACTCCCCAGTGCTACAAATATTATACCAATCAGGGGCTCAGTTTAATTCGCATACATTTCATCACCAACTTTTTGATGTTTCCTTATATATACACAAAGATATGATGCAATCAAGAAAAATATGCAAAAAGAATTTAACATTAAAATGTAAATTGAATAAAAAATGTTTAATTCAGCATGTACTATGTACAATATAGAATATCAATACAGTCGAGCCTCTATATAACGAAATCCATCGTTCCAGTAAAAAATTCGTTATATAGAGAAATTCGACGTATAGAGTATGATGTTAAAAACAGTATTTAATGTGTAAATTTTGAACAAATATTATTTTTGATCTTTTTAGTTTGAAAGAATTTGAAATGTTTAAAAGTATGTATTAACCTAACATTTTATTTCTTACTTATTTAAGCAGTTTCAAAAAAGAGAAAAGACATTTATTTGAAAGCTTAATGAAAATCAAATGAGGAAGACTTACATAAATTTCAGAGGAAGAAATCTGTAATTTTTTGTTGTTTTGATTTTAAAATTACAATTGTTACGCTCTCAAAAAAAATTCTCAAATTTTAGCAAGGAATGAAAAATTGTAGTTGATATTTTTCTCCATTTGAAGGTCTGTCTTATGTGCTCTCATTGATTCCTCTCTTATATGTTTAACAATTCAATTGACTGTGTTTTGAGAGGGATGTTGAAAGGTGTGTGGGAGGTGGGATGAACTTGTTAGATTTAAAGAATAAGGAGAGAAGTAATATTTATAAAAAAAAAAAAAAAAAAAAAAAAAAAAAAAAAAAAAACTCTCCACTGAACGATAAATAAAATATAAGTGATGGAAAATTGATTCCATATGATTTCGAAGCTTTTTTAAAACTGAATAAATTAAGATCAATTTATGAAAAAATTCGTTATCTGGAGATAGATATTTCGCTATATAGAGTCTGTTTTTAATGTAATCATGCGAAAAGGGGACCGTTCTTACTAAAAATTCGTTATATGGAGAAATTCGATGTATGGAGTTTCGTTATATAGAGGTTCGACTGTATTTTGAAATAGTTCTTTCAATTCTGGCAATAGTTTAAATTATGAATATTTCATGTTGTGCATACAAGCCAAATTTAATAACCATTCAAATTCAATATGTAAAATAAACATGCATCTAAAATAATGGACGAACTAAAGAACTGGAACCACGTGTTTGAAATTGAACATATAAAATTAATTCGCGGTGGAAGGTACTTTTGTGGGACACTTTAATGTGTATGTACGTATGTATGAGTTAAAGAAACTTGAAAATAAATTAAAGTTTTAGAACAGAATTAGTTCTAAATTAAAGTTTTAGAACAGAATTAGTTCTAAATTAAAGTTTTAGAACAGAATTGGTTCTAAATCAAATTTGAGGCCCCTTGTTTTTTCAATTTTGGGCCCAATTCAAGATTTTCTAGGGGAAGCATATTCGGTAATCAGGGCCTGCGTATATCACCCATTTGCAGCTTCTTCATAATAGAACGAAGGGGAATGGACAAAAGAATCGGGAGATAAAGAGATCAATCCTACCTAACGAAAAAATTCCCCTTTTGCCGGACAACTGCCCCTTTTTCTCCACAATAAACGAGCTGACGAGTAACCGCAAGAAGTGGTGTTGTCTGTTGGGCCTTAAGAGAGCATTATCTCGTTTCGCCGCATGCCCGTATATATCAGCGACCACCTTATCCGAAATGTTGTCGAAAAACGTGGCGATCCTTATCGAAGCGGTTGCATGCAGTTTGATTGAGAAGGAGAGTAACTGGAGAGGGGGGGGGGGGAGTGTTCGCCAGGGGTGGTCTACACTCAACTAAGGTATAAAAAATTTCAATCCAAGCTGGATTATTTGATGATGAAATTCCATACTTTAAGGGTGTATTTCGAATGAAATTGCTTATTTTCCGATTGATTTTTAAATTGATTTTTGCTCTCAAATGCATCAAACTGGCAAACTGTCCTACTTAGAAAGTACACGAGGTGCCGTAATGGTCGATTCCTTGATAAATGCAGAAATTATTGCAGAAAAAGCAATCAAATACGGCATTTTGAACCGATTTTTCCGCAGTGGGAGATCTGGGTCCGAAAAAAAGGGTCCTACTGAGAAGTAATCAACTTGTTAATCAATGAAATTCTAATAAATGGAGCATAAAATGTCATCACACGGCACCTTGTGCGTCTCTTCCTACAATCGCCTCAGCAAGTTTCGTGTCTTTACCTTTAAAAACGAGTCTGAAAATTTTGAGCTGTTGAAGGTAAAAAAAAATTTTTTTCCGAATACACCCTTAAAGTTAAGTGACTCAACTGTCTCAGTGCGAACAGGGTATATCGGACTTACACCCCTTTGCTTTTAAACAATCCATTTCTCGTTTTATTGAAGTCACTGTTTTATATAAGACGCAATTAAAATTTCCACATGATAAAAGATTCCTCCATTCTTACTTACCTCCTCTTGCTCCCTATCCCCCCCCCCCCCCCGCTTAACATTTCAGCGCACTTTAATTAATTTTCAGAAATTCCAGCATCGATTTTCCTCAATTTCGATTATTGAATAGAGAAAGAGATAGAACTATTTTTTTTCCCCGCCCATACTTTCTCCATAACATACAAAGAATTTTAAAACTTTCATTTTATATAGAGATGCGAGGGAGAAAAGAGAATTGAAATTAAAAGATTCTTTAAAAGATTCCTAAAGTGTAAATAATTCCAAAAGGTCTGGCAGAGCGGAAAAGTTTGCAAGTTTTGTGAATCATTTAAAAAAAAATTTATTACTTCTCTTTTTGGGATGAAGTTGGAATACTAATTAAGTTAAAGTTCGAGCTCTTTTCGTTGAGTTAGGATTTCTGTTATTAATTTTCTAATCAGGAGGGGATTTTTTTTTTCAGTGTGGAATATTTGAATTATATTTCTGTACAGTGATTTTTAATGACAATTTTCCTTTTACCTTATTGTCAGTCACTTGATTTAAGGCGCAGCACTAGTTACAGAAAAAGACCCGCATGATAATGTAAAGTCTATGGGAGCGTTCTTTTCAAATACCTCACTCACATTTTAAGGGTGTATTTCGATTCAAACTGCTTATTTTCTGATATTTTTTTAATTCATTTTTGCTCTCAATAGCACCCGCTAAATAACCACCCACAAGAAAATCGCACAAATTGGACAAAATTAAATTTCACAGCAAAGAAAATTAGAAAAATTGATTGATTTTATTGTAACAGGAAATTATAGCTCTGCAACAAAAATGAAAACATTAAACACTTAAGGGTGTATTTCGATTCAAACTGCTTTTTTTCCGATTTATTTTTAAATTCACTTTTGCTCTCAAACGCATGAAACTCGCAGATACTCTTATTTAGAAAGTGCACAAGGTGCCGTAAAGGTCAATTCTTTGATAAATGTACAAAATATTGCAAAAAAAGCAATCAAAAACGGCAATTTGAACCGATTTTTCCGAAGTGGGAGATAAGGGAACGAAAAAAAGGGTCTTCCAGAGAAGTTAATTGCTTATAAATCAAATTCTAATGAATTGAGCGTAAAAAGACTTTACTCGGCACCTCATACCTCCCTTCAAGAATCCCCTCAGCAAGTTTCATGATTCTACTTTTAAAAGTATGTCTGAAATTGTATCGGAAAATTTCGAGCTGCTGAAGGTGGAAAAGCGTTTTTTCGAATTCACCCTTAAGGGTGTATTTCGATTCAAACTGTTTATTTTCTGATATTTTTTTTAAATTCATTTTTGCTCTCAATAGCACCAAACTTTCAAAATCCCTTATTTAGAAACTACACAAGGTGCCGTAACCATCGATTCTCTGATAAATGCAGAAAATATCGCAAAAAAAGCAATCAAAAACGGCATTTTGAACCGAAAGGTTTGAGAACGAAAAAAAGGGTCATGCTGAGAAGGTAAATGTTTATAAATCAAATTCTAATGAATGGAGCGTAAAAAGACATCACACGGCACCTCATACGTCCCTTTAAGAATCCCCTCAGCAAGTTTCATATTTCTACTGTTTAAAAATGTGTCTGAAATTGAATCGGAAAATTTGGAGCTGTTGAAGATGGAAGAGTGTTTTTTCGAATACACCCTTAAACCGAATAAATCTGTCGAAAGCTGGATGACAAAAAAGAATTAGATTACAATACTTTTTTCTAAATAAATGTAAAATATATGACGGAATGAAATTTTCGCCTTGCTTTTAACATAAAATGTATACTATGAACTTTAAAAATGTTCAGGTTTACTTAAAAGGCGATTAAAATAATCAAATATAGATGTTAAGAGTTAATTTTATTTAAAATACATCATAGTACTTTGAAACCTTTAAGGGCGTATTCGAAAAAATGATTTTCCACCTTCAACAGCTCGAAATTTTCCGATACAGCTTCAGACACATTTTTGAAATTAGATACACAAGAAACTGGCTGAGGTGATTTTGGAAGTGATGTAGAAGATGCCGTGTGAAGTCATTTTTCGCTGAGTTCATTAGAATTTGATTTATAAGCAATTATTTTCTCAGGATGCTCTTTTTTTCGTTCGCAGACCTCCCGCTCCGGAAAATTTGGTCCAAAACGCCGTTTTCGACAGCATTTTTTTTGGAACATTTTCTACATTTATCAAAAAATCGACCCTCATGGCACCTTGTGTAGTTTCTAAATAAGAGAATTTGAAAGTTTGGTGCGTCTGAGAGCAAAAATGAATTTAAAAATAAATTGGAAAAAAGGCACTTTGGATCGAAATACACCCTTAATCTGGTTCTTCTTCAGAGAATACTTTCTTTTATAAATACAAACACATGATTCCGTTTTGTAGATGAACGAGACACGTGGCTTGAAGATTGAAGTAGTAATGTTTTAGGTGAACGGTAAAAGAAATATTTTATTGTTGTACCATAAAATATAGTGCGTCATTTTCTCAAATTATCAGGATTTTATTTTCAGGATGTTACACCATAAACTAGGTATATTATACGATAGGAAATAATTACATACTTTAATTAATACTTCAATTAATACTTTCTTCCCTTGAAGATAAAGGAAAACGGTAAGTATGATGATATAGTCTTTGCCAATTTGGGATATCAATCACTTACACCACTATCTCTCTGACCGCCTCCCAATATCCCTCTTTCTTCTTTGAAAATTCCTCACCAGGCGTGAAGCAAAAGGATATTGAAAGTTAAAAATATAGTCCCCCCCCCCCCCCAATCAAGGAGGGAGGAGAAATCGAAATTTAATGAGAAAATAATCTCATAGGATATACGGCGCTCTTGCAAAAATCGACACAAAAGCGAATTTTCCAAAAAGGAACTCTCGGACGTAATAACAATAATACCCCTAATTCTCTTCTTCGTAACGATTTCCCAAAAAAAGAAGGAGGCCGGCTACTCAACTCGCTCTCCTTTTTCCTTTCCCGTAGCAGCGGATGAAAAGCAGGCTCGGGACAAATCAACTCCTTTCCGTCGAATTTCTCTTTTCTGTTACCCGTCCTGGGTAAGTAAGTAAAGTGAAAAGGAGGGTTGCGGGGCAGTGGGGAAAAAGTGGGGAGAAAGTCGGGGAAAATTAAGGAGAAAGAGAGGGGGAAGGGGAGGAGGGAGGGTCTTTGAGAGATGCGATTAATTGACTTTCGCTGTTGAAGGATCATTTGAATAACTGAGCATTAAAGCCCAGGAGTTGGGACTTTTGTTTTCAATTTTATTTATTTTTCGGGTTTTTGATTTGCTTAATGACGTCAAAAGAGAAGAAGTAACTAGGGGGAGGGGGGGGGGACGGCGAACAGATAGTGACGGAAAGGTTGTCTCGCGGGAAATGAATTTATGAGGGATCTGTTGCCAGATTGCCAAACGACTTTTAATAGGCGATTCATTATTTTAAGTATAGAAGGAATTTATCTTAAATTGAAGAACTTTTATAAACGCTAAAAGGCTAACACTAGTTACCACATACTCAGGGCCCGATTTAGACAGTGGGAGGGGGGAGGCTGGGGCAGACATTATTAGGGCCCCCCTTCTAAAAATTTTTTGTAAATTATACTGAAGTGATTAAAATTCATATCTATTGTATGTGTATTTAAATTTCGTACCAAGTACTATCTGCATCTATATACATAATAGCGGAAGAAAGATAACTTTAAGAAACTATGGAATTCATTTTTTTTTTCCGGTTACAGGAATATAAGGATAAATGTAAGGCCTTAAGGGGGAATGGGGTATGGAAACAGAGGGGGTAGGAGAACAAAACCCCATAAAACTAAAAAAAAAAGAATTTTAGTCACTTTTGGACATTTGCCCCGCATGCCCCTGCTGTAGTCAGGCCCTGCGCAGACTACATACTACACACTAAAAAAAAAAAAAAATTAAATAACAAAAAAATATATAATTAAGAGTTAATTATTTATTTAGTAGAATTATATTCCAAGAACTTTTTATGCAATGATAGCAATAAAAATTCATGGAACAAATATCGATATTTGCATTATCGATATTTGCATTAAGGTTAGTAAGAAATTTATCGGAAAATCGGATTCTCAGACCTTTTTAAGTGATGGTAACAAGGATCACAGATAAAATTTTAGTAAAATTACCAGTATTTTAGTAGATTCTTATGTAAAGTTACAGCATGTCTCTAGTTTTGTTTACAAGTTTTGTAGATTGTCGACATTTTTAACCGACTTCAAGGAGAAGGTTATGATTTCGACCTGTATATATTTCTTGTTCACTCATAACTTCCGTAAATAGGAACCGATTTTAATAATTCTTTTTTTTTTCTGAAAGTGTAAGATACCCACATGGTCCCATTTCAATTTTATTAAATTCTTGCGATTAGAACTTTTTAGAAATAAAAAAATTCCAATTCTTTTTGAAGCATTTATCCAATTAGAAGCGTTCATTTTTCAGGTAATAGCAGGCTTTCATGTAGAGCACACAAGTCAGATGTGTGTGTAGTGTACAATAAATAGTGTGACACTGACCGACTTCAAGGAGTAGATAATGATTTCGACTTGCATGCATTTCTTGTTCACTCATAAATTCTTTAAATATAAACGATTTATATATACACTCCTGGCCAAAATTATAAACTCACAAAATTTTTTATTTGTTTACATCATAATATAAATAAGCTTAGTTTTACATTAATAAAATAATGATGAATACTTATAATAAGACGTGTAAATTTAATGTAACTCATAAATAAAATGGAGTAAGTAATTTAAATAAAAAAATACATAACTTAAAAAAAAATAACATTATCTGAAACCTGGACAAAATTATAAACTCAAAGTTATAAATTTCTATATTCTGGCATATTTCATATAAAAAAAATGCATTTTGTGATAAGAAACTAATAGAGCAAGAGCCCGTGACTGGCAGACCTTCGTTATTTTATAAAAGCTGAAACTTTCTCAGCGCAGTCTTCCAACAAAGATAGGAACGATGGGTAATTATGAAATTTGGATCATGGTGGCTTTGGTAGTGACCAGGGAGTAAAGGTGTAAAAAATACCAACTTACTTTCGTCATTTTATAAAGCATAATTTTTTGATATTTCCTTTGGAATGATGTTAGAAATCACGTCCTCCATTGGCAGACACTTACTGTGGTTCCAACCCCCGGCCGACAACCACTAAACTTCAATAATAGGAAATTCTACTTTCGTCATTTTATAAAAGCTGAATTTTATATATGTTACTTGGGTAACTACCAGAAGATATTTCCTCAGTTGGCAGACACTTTTGGTGGTTCCAACCCCCGGCCGACAGACATATACGGCGGCTTCTCAATACACCAGAGTCTCTGTATAGCCCGGGCGCGAAACAGACATTTCCCCCCTTTTCCCCTTGGCTCTGAAATTGGCACACAGTTATTTGAGGTTGTTGCATGTAATTCTACGGTTGTAGACATTTTGAAAAAAGACCACAATGAAAGAAAAAAAAATTTATTTTAACAAATTAGAACGACTATTTGGAAAATGATATTTTCAAAGCCTAAAGTTTTAAAGACTTAAAAAGGAATTTTATGCTTAATAATAATATTAAACATCATTTTTAGGATGACCATAACGAGTCATATATATTACGTACAGCATCAATTAAACATTAATATTCCTAGACCATAAAAAAACAGAAGTTTATTGTTATATAACTTTAACTGTTTTAAATGTGCATTTTTATTTGATGGAGTTAATCAGGCTGACTGCCTCCTATTACGTATGACATGGATTAAACATTAATATTCCTGGACCCATCATATAAATATTTTAAATGAAATTTCAGTTTTATAATTTTTTGAACTGCAAATTTTTAAACTTCTAAACATTGCACATTTTAAATTTTTATACCGTTGCATAGAGAAAAAAAAATGCACTTTTAAAAGAAATTCGTTTGAAATATTTATGACAATTTGTTTTCAAATTATTATTATTATTTAAAGTTTTTATTATTTTTTTTGTCATTGTGGCATCAGAAGTAAACAATTTTTGGACATTAAACATAGACCAATCAGAAAACGAAAAAAATGCGGAATTCAACCAATAAAAACATTCAGATATACTTCGGATTTCCCAATTCTCTACCGAGGATAACAACTATTTTCCAAATTACTAAAAATAAAGTTAAAAATAAAATTCATAAAATACCTAATCATTATTTTCTAACGTGTTTCATTTATTTTTAAAACAAGTATCAGAATGGAATTCACAATCAATAACATAATAAACATGCAATTTTTTTATTGATAAATAAGTACATAATAAAACAGCAATTTCGGCATGTGCCAGG
Source organism: Maratus speculifer (assembly GCA_964019185.1). Classification (NCBI taxonomy): domain Eukaryota; kingdom Metazoa; phylum Arthropoda; class Arachnida; order Araneae; family Salticidae; genus Maratus; species Maratus speculifer. The sequence continues at coordinate 5,170,367 of OZ025303.1, read as the reverse complement.
GGGAGGATCTAGCTTTCATATTCGTTGTTTTTGTTGAATATAGCTTATTTTGCGACTCGATTAGATGAGTTAATAAAAATTCTTTAATGCTTGATTTTTATTTCATAAAAATTTCACTGAAATTTTAGGAAGATGAAATGCTACGAACCCTATAAAAAGAAATTTCGTAAAAACTGAATTTGAATAAGAATTGCGCCAAATTAGTAATCTATAGCCAAATCGGCAATATTTATGATTTCTTAATTTTTGTCTTCAAATTTGGCGATATTTTTAAATATTTGGCCATAAGTGTTTCCAAGCTTGGAGAGAATTCGAAGCTAATGTTCATTAATATTCATAAATAAATAACTGATTTTTAGTAATTTGGAAAATAGTTGTTATCCTCGGTAGAGAATTGGGAAATCCGAAGTATTTCTGAATGTTTTTATTGGTTGAATTCCGCATTTTTTTCGTTTTCTGATTGGTCCATGTTTAATGTCCAAAAATTGTTTACTTCTGTTGCCACAATGACAAAAAAATAACTTTAAATAATAATAATAATTTGAAAACAAATTGTCATAAAAATTTCAAACGAATTTCTTTTAAAAGTGCATTTTTTTTTCTCTGTGCAACGGTATAAAAATTTAAAATGTGCAATGTTTAGAAGTTTAAAAATTTGCAGTTTAAAAAATTATAAAACTGAAATTTCATTTAAAATTTTTATATGATGGGTCCAGGAATATTAATGTTTAATCCATGTCATACGTAATAGCAGGCAGTCAGCCTGATTAACTCCATCAAATAAAAATGCACATTTAAAACAGTTAAAGTTATATAACAATAAACTACTGTTTTTTATGGTCTAGGAATATTAATGTTTAATTAATGGTGTACGTAATATATGACTCGTTATGGTCATCCTAAAAATGATGTTTAATATTATTATTAAGTATAAAATTCCTTTTTAAGTCTTTAAAACTTTAGGCTTTGAAAATATCATTTTCCAAATAGTCGTTCTAATTTGTTAAAATACATTTTTTTTTCTTTCATTGTGGTCTTTTTTCAAAATGTCTACAACCGTAGAATTACATGCAACAACCTCAAATAACTGTGTGCCAATTTCAGAGCCAAGGGGAAAAGGGGGAAAATGTCTGTTTCGCGCCCGGGCTATACAGAGACTGATGTATTGAGAAGCCGCCGTATATGTCTGTCGGCCGGGGGTTGGAACCACCAAAAGTGTCTGCCAACTTAGGAAATATCTTCTGGTAGTTACCCAAGTAACATATATAAAATTCAGCTTTTATAAAATGACGAAAGTAGAATTTCCTATTATTGAAGTTTAGTGGTTGTCGGCCGGGGGTTGGAACCACAGGAAGTGTCTGCCAATGGAGGACGTGATTTCTAACATCATTCCAAAGGAAATATAAAAAAATTACGCTTTATAAAATGACGAAAGTAAGTTGGTATTTTTTACACCTTTGCTCCCTGGTTACTGCCAGAGCCACCATGATCCAAATTTCATAATTACCCATCGTTCCTATCTTTGTTGGAAGACTGCGCTGAGAAAGTTTCAGCTTTTATAAAATAACGAAGGTCTGCCAGTCACGGGCTCTTAGACTATAATAAATGGAGTCATTACGCATCCATACATTTCAATACATCAATGCATATTTTAATTTTTCTCGTAAAATAACATTAAATGAAACCTGGACATAATTATAAACTCAAAGGTATGAATTTCTACACTCTGGTATTTTTGATACAAAGAAACGCATTTTGTGATAATAAATTAATAAATGGAGTTATTAGGGATGAATATATTTCAATACATCAATGCATTTTTATAATTTTTTTTTTCAAAAAATATGAGTAAAATATAAATATAGTACATGTGTAAATTGAAAACATAAAATTATAGAGTTTAAGAAGTGAACGTACTTTTGAATCCTGGTGCAAAGTAATAATGCATACATTCAAAAATGTGTTTGAACCGCCATTTTTCTGAATAACTTCGAACATGCGACTCGGCATAGATTGAAATTTTTTTTCCATCTGCTCCATAGACAACTGGTTCCAGGCTGAAAGTATAGCAATGTTTAAATCATTTGTGTTTTGATATTGGCGTCCATCGCGATAGACTATTCGAACGATTGCACTCCAGCAATTTTATTGGGGTTTAGATCAGGGCTGCGGGCTGGTCAATTCAAGATATTTACATACCAGCGCTGCCGCCACTCTTTTATGCTTTTTGTAGAGTGTATTGCTGCATTATCTTGCAGAAATACCCAGTTTTCTCCAGCGATCAACGGTCCATATGACAAAAGATTACCGTTCAGCATTAACAGGTAGTCCTCTGCTTTTTGTTTTCAATTAAAAAAATCTAGAGCAATGTTACCATTCTGAGAAAAAGCAGCCCACACCATCACTGATTGTTCACCAAAGTTTCGACTAAAGATATGCCGTTCTTCATGCTTGATATCGTTCCAATAGTATCTTATGCCACCTGGGCCTCTAAATTAATTTTCTTTTCGTCTAACCAAACGATTATGCTCCATTATATTATCCATGACACGTGCTGCTGTGCAAAATGAAATCTGGGTTTCATGTGATGGGGCTCAAGTCTTGGCTCAGCTTTCATTTTCTTCCATTTCATATTCGGCGCTCATTGAAGAATCCGTCTAACAATTCGAGAGCTTACATTTAGCTTTAAAGTATTTACAATTTGGCTAGAAGAAGCTCCAGTACTAAATGCTGTTCATAACATAGATCTTTGATTTTTTTTCTGTATCTTTGGAAGTTGACCACTCCATTTTATATACAAAAACCATATTAATAAACCGTATTTAACAAAATTGTTTAACTAAAAATTATAAAAATGCATTGATGTATTGAAATATATTCATCCCTAATAGCTCCATTTATTAGTTTATTATCATAAAATGCATTTATTTATATCAAAAATACTAGATTGTAGAAATTCATAATTTTGAGTTTATAATTTTGTCCAGGTGTCACATAATGTTATTTTATGAAAAAAATTAAAGCATGTATTGATGTATTGAAATGTATTGATTCATAATGACTCCATTTATTAGTTTTTTATCACAAAATGCATTTATTTATATTAAATGTGCCAGAATATAGACAATCATAACTTTGAGTTAATAATTTTGTCCAGGTTTCACATAATGTTATATTTTTTTTAAGTTATGTATTTTCTCATTTAAATTACTTACTCCACATAGTTACATTAATTTTAGATGCCTTAATATAAATATTCATAATTATATTATTAACGTAAAGCTAATCTTATTTATATTATGATGCAAACAAATAAAAAATTTTCTGAGTTTATAATTTTGTCCCGGACTGTATATAGATATATATATATTAATATTATTATTATTATTATTATTATTATTATTATTATTGAAATTATAAGATACCCATGTGGTCCCATTTTAATTTAATTAAATTTTGATGATTCGAAAATTTTTTTAGATAAAAAAATGTAAATTTGATAAAAATAATGATTTGTCGCAAATAATCTTCCATTGTTGCAACCGTTTTCAAATCATAAGCATATTAAAACTCTGCACATATGCGTTACCGCCAAGTTGTAGCCAAGCTTGATTCTTTTTTTTGAAGTCGGTTAGTACTTTTTATTTATTTATTTATTTATTTTTTTAAAGCCTATTTATCTTGTATAGTGTACATACAAAATTTTAGTAAGCATACCAGATTTCGGTAAATTTTAATTACTAAGATTACAGATATTTTTTACAGCGCAGGTTTTTCTGCATACTACATTCCTGCATCGGGTACATTTGGTTTCTGGTTCAGATAAAACTTTTTTATTGTGGGTCAGGTTGAATTTAAATAGTCTGAGTTCGTTTTCGTTTCGGATTCTTGCTATTTTTCTTTCATTGTGGGTCGGGTGGAATTTAAATATTTCGAATTCGTGTTGGTTTCGGATTCATGCTAATATTTTTTATTGTGATTCGAGTTGAAGTTAAATATTTCGAGTTCGTTTTGGTTTCGGGTTCAAGCTAATATTTTACATTGTGGGTCGGGTTGAAGTTAAATATTTCGAGTTCGTTTTGGTTTCGGGTTCAAGCTAATATTTTACATTGCGGGTCGTGTTGAAGTTAAATATTTCGAGTTCGTTTTGGTTTCGGGTTCAAGCTAATATTTTCCATTGTGGGTCGGGTTGAAGTTAAATATTTCGAGTTCGTTTTGGTTTCGGGTTCAAGCTAATATTTTACATTGTGGGTCGGGTTGAAGTTAAATATTTCGAGTTCGTTTTGGTTTCGGGTTCAAGCTAATATTTTACATTGTGGGTCGGGTTGAAGTTAAATATTTCGAGTTCGTTTTGGTTTCGGGTTCAAGCTAATATTTTACATTGTGGGTCGGGTGGAAGTTAAATATTTCGAGTTCGTTTTGGTTTCGGGTTCAAGCTAATATTTTATATTGTGGGTCGGGTTGAAGTTAAATATTTCGAGTTCGTTTTGGTTTCGGGTTCAAGCTAATATTTTACATTGTGGGTCGGGTTGAAGTTAAATATTTCGAGTTCGTTTTGGTTTCGGGTTCAAGCTAATATTTTACATTGTGGGTCGGGTTGAAGTTAAATATTTCGAGTTCGTTTTGGTTTCGGGTTCAAGCTAATATTTTACATTGTGGGTCGGGTTGAAGTTAAATATTTCGAGTTCGTTTTGGTTTCGGGTTCAAGCTAATATTTTACATTGTGGGTCGGGTTGAAGTTAAATATTTCGAGTTCGTTTTGGTTTCGGGTTCAAGCTAATATTTTCCATTGTGGGTCGTGTTGAAGTTAAATATTTCGAGTTCGTTTTGGTTTCGGGTTCAAGCTAATATTTTACATTGTGGGTCGGGTTGAAGTTAAATATTTCGAGCTCGTTTTGGTTTCGGGTTCAAGCTAATATTTTACATTGTGGGTCGGGTTGAAGTTAAATATTTCGAGTTCGTTTTGGTTTCGGGTTCAAGCTAATATTTTACATTGTGGGTCGGGTTGAAGTTAAATATTTCGAGTTCGTTTTGGTTTCGGGTTCAAGCTAATATTTTACATTGTGGGTCGGGTTGAAGTTAAATATTTCGAGTTCGTTTTGGTTTCGGGTTCAAGCTAATATTTTCCATTGTGGGTCGGGTTGAAGTTAAATATTTCGAGTTCGTTTTGGTTTCGGGTTCAAGCTAATATTTTATATTGTGGGTCGGGTTGAAGTTAAATATTTCGAGTTCGTTTTGGTTTCGGGTTCAAGCTAATATTTTACATTGTGGGTCGGGTTGAAGTTAAATATTTCGAGTTCGTTTTGGTTTCGGGTTCAAGCTAATATTTTACATTGTGGGTCGGGTTGAAGTTAAATATTTCGAGTTCGTTTTGGTTTCGGGTTCAAGCTAATATTTTCCATTGTGGGTCGTGTTGAAGTTAAATATTTCGAGTTCGTTTTGGTTTCGGGTTCAAGCTAATATTTTACATTGTGGGTCGGGTTGAAGTTAAATATTTCGAGTTCGTTTTGGTTTCGGGTTCAAGCTAATATTTTACATTGTGGGTCGGGTTGAAGTTAAATATTTCGAGTTCGTTTTGGTTTCGGGTTCAAGCTAATATTTTACATTGTGGGTCGGGTTGAAGTTAAATATTTCGAGTTCGTTTTGGTTTCGGGTTCAAGCTAATATTTTACATTGTGGGTCGGGTTGAAGTTAAATATTTCGAGTTCGTTTTGGTTTCGGGTTCAAGCTAATATTTTACATTGTGGGTCGGGTTGAAGTTAAATATTTCGAGTTCGTTTTGGTTTCGGGTTCAAGCTAATATTTTACATTGTGGGTCGGGTTGAAGTTAAATATTTCGAGTTCGTTTTGGTTTCGGGTTCAAGCTAATATTTTCCATTGTGGGTCGGGTTGAAGTTAAATATTTCGAGTTCGTTTTGGTTTCGGGTTCAAGCTAATATTTTACATTGTGGGTCGGGTTGAAGTTAAATATTTCGAGTTCGTTTTGGTTTCGGGTTCAAGCTAATATTTTACATTGTGGGTCGGGTTGAAGTTAAATATTTCGAGTTCGTTTTGGTTTCGGGTTCAAGCTAATATTTTCCATTGTGGGTCGTGTTGAAGTTAAATATTTCGAGTTCGTTTTGGTTTCGGGTTCAAGCTAATATTTTACATTGTGGGTCGGGTTGAAGTTAAATATTTCGAGTTCGTTTTGGTTTCGGGTTCAAGCTAATATTTTCCATTGTGGGTCGTGTTGAAGTTAAATATTTCGAGTTCGTTTTGGTTTCGGGTTCAAGCTAATATTTTACATTGTGGGTCGGGTTGAAGTTAAATATTTCGAGTTCGTTTTGGTTTCGGGTTCAAGCTAATATTTTCCATTGTGGGTCGGGTTGAAGTTAAATATTTCGAGTTCGTTTTGGTTTCGGGTTCAAGCTAATATTTTACATTGTGGGTCGGGTTGAAGTTAAATATTTCGAGTTCGTTTTGGTTTCGGGTTCAAGCTAATATTTTACATTGTGGGTCGGGTTGAAGTTAAATATTTCGAGTTCGTTTTGGTTTCGGGTTCAAGCTAATATTTTACATTGTGGGTCGGGTTGAAGTTAAATATTTCGAGTTCGTTTTGGTTTCGGGTTCAAGCTAATATTTTCCATTGTGGGTCGTGTTGAAGTTAAATATTTCGAGTTCGTTTTGGTTTCGGGTTCAAGCTAATATTTTCCATTGTGGGTCGTGTTGAAGTTAAATATTTCGAGTTCGTTTTGGTTTCGGGTTCAAGCTAATATTTTCCATTGTGGGTCGTGTTGAAGTTAAATATTTCGAGTTCGTTTTGGTTTCGGGTTCAAGCTAATATTTTACATTGTGGGTCGTGTTGAAGTTAAATATTTCGAGTTCGTTTTGGCTAATATTTTGAATTGCCGAACAGGATGACTTTAAATGTTTTTTTCGTGATGGTTTCGAGTTCACAGTATTTTTTTCATCGAGGGTTGGGTTGACTTGAATGTTTCGAGCACATGTTGATTTTAGGCTCATGCTGACATATTTTTCATTCTGGGTTCGGTTGACTATAAATGTTTCCAGAAAAGCAACGCTGTTCGATTACATGATGCGTGTGTAAAGAAAACTAAGAAACTTCGTGCGTTTAAGGCCTCTGTCCTCGCTCGAGGAAACGCTCGCGAGCTAATGCTATTCCTATGGGGAAGCATTTTTCTAATAACTCTCTCGCATTTTGACATTTTTGAATAATTTTTTTTTTTTTTTTGCATTGGATAGCTGAGGTGCATGCCGACAGCGCAACTTTTTTTACTTTTTCGATTTTGGTTGCAGATATATTTTTTTAAAAAGCACTTTCAGTTTCGAAACCGGTTTTGAAAGTGAAACTAACTTTGTAAAAAATATCTGTAACCAAAATCGAAAAAGTAAAAAAGGCGCGCTGTCGGCATGCATCTCAGCTATCCAATGCAAAAAAAATTATTCAAAAATGTCAAAATGCGAGAGAGTTATTAGAAAAATGCTTCCCCATAGGAATAGCATTCGCTCGCGAGCGTTTCCTCGAGCGAGGACAGGGGCCTTAAGGGTGTATTTTGATTCAAACTGCCTATTTTCCGATTTATTTTTGAATTCAATATTGCTCTCAATTACACCAAAGTTTCAAAATCTCTTATTTGGAAAGTACACAAGGTGCCGTAATTGTCGATTCTTTGATAAAGGCAGAAAATATTGCAAAAAAAAGCAATCAAAAACGGCATTTCGAACCGATTTTTCCCAAGCGGGAGATTTGAGAACGAAAAAAGGGGTCATACTGAGACGATAATTGTTTATAACTCAAATTCTAATGAATTGAGCTTAAAAAAACATCACTCTGCACCTCATACGTCCCTTCAAAAATACTCTCAGCAAATTTCATGTTTCTACGTTTAAAAATGTGTCTGAAATTGTATCGGAAATTTTCGAGCTGTTGAAGATGGAAAAGCGTTTTTTCGAATACACCCTTAAAATCAAATAATCATTTGATTTTTAAAAATTCACTTACAGAATACAAAAAATTATTTGAAAAAGAAAAAAAAAAAAAAAAAAAAAAAAAAAAAAAAAGAGGATTTTGACATATTACTGGCAAATATCAAAATATCCTTTTTCGGATCCCAAACCTTTCCCCCCTTTGTATCCTCGAATCCTTCAATTCCTTAATTGTATTTGTGACTGGAGTCACCCTTTATCGCTCCGACTCTAGGGGGGTGACCCAGAATGGATAGACTAACCCCAATTGTCCGCAACAGAAAACAGCATGAGTCAGCTCCACCCCCCTATCAAACGATCGAGAGCAGACGATTTTAGCAGCAAAGCCAACAATTTTTCCGCTGTCTTTTAATGCAATAAAGGCAATAAATTAGGGCCGTTTGGGTTAGATGGCAATAGGACTTCCTCTATATATACCCCATTTTATTTGGAATTATTCTATCATTTATAATTTTTTTATTTGTTTATGAGAGCACACAGATGTGCTTTTTTGAATTGTAGAATAACTGATCTGGTGTTTGTCAAATATGTATATATTTTTTATTTATTCAATTAGATGAGTTTTCGAATGGGTTGCATACAAATATAGGTCGCCATTATTTGCAGCCAATTACATACGGCAAAAATATTTTTATACCGAAAAAAGTTAAATAGATTAGAGTTAGGGTTGTTCTCAAGTGCTCCGCTCAACAGGCGCAAAACGTTTTGACACATTCACAAATTTATTTTTTAGAGAAAAGTTATAAAATTAAAAGGCCTGACTTTGGAAGCGATTTCGAATCGAACTTAGTTTTCAATTACCTATCGAGTTATAAGCTATTTCGATCACGTGTTTTCCTCCGGCTTTTCGACCAGTTTTTCTGTTTTCGGCGGGAAATGCAGTTCAAAAAACCAACTTTGACGGCTTGTTCTAAAAGACGCATTGTGTCTGCCAAAAATCAGTAAAAAGGGAAATTGAGTGCGATTCGAAAGTTTCTGAACAACAATGCCTGCTAGTTTCATGCATTTCCGAACAAAAACAAAAACAAAAAAAACTAAAACTTATGTCACAAAGTCGCCCTTTTTAGGTGCGTTCGTAATTATGTAAATACGTAGCACCTATTGTTGTCGCTCAGTCCGTCCGTCCGTCTGTCTGTCCGTCTGTCCGCATATAACAACACAAAAACTACCCAACCGAATCGTTTGAAATTTAAAATACATAATTATAACATAATTTTGTCGAGTCATTTTAAAATTTTATGAAAATCGGATGGATAGATCAATTACAGGGACATTCAAAAGGATTCCGTTACATTACGGTCAATGGGGGAAACGTTTCAAATGCATTTTAATGATGTTACATTCATTCGAACATAATAGAATTGGCATGAATCTATGAAATATATACTAAAATATGCATTCTGTACAATCTGTGATGCAAAGAATTTTTATTATTAAAATACAGGGCCACACAAAAGTATTCCACTATATAATGCTATACAGGAAAACATCGTTTGGGGCGTGTTTTAATTATATTATACTCTTTCACATTCTATGAATAAGATACACGTTGCTGAGGTGTAATAAAAATTACTTCCTGCATATTTACAGAAACGTAAAGATTTCGACTACTATACTGTATCCGGAGTACGCTCTACTATATCGGCTAGATCTGAATATTTTTAAAACTTCGTTGTCGTACGAACGCACCTCATTTTCTACTTTCACGTGCAATTTCCAACTTGTTGATTTTAAAACACCCTTAAGTTGAAAAAGATAATATTAAGAATGTATTCCAACATTTTTTCCACATTAGAATTGGACTGATAAACAATTATTTTTTTTCCGCTTTGCCTCAATTTTCAATGCAATAAAGGCAATAAATTAGGGCCGTTTGGGTTAGATGGCAATATGACTTTCTTTATATATAACCCCTTTTTATTTGGAACTAGAAGACAGGCCTGTCAAAATGACGTGTTTGCATTTTTAAAAGCATGATAAAAAATTACAATTGCGGCCAATCAGCCACTTTAGGCTTAAACAATTTTTAAAAATGCAGCGATTAAACATGGGGGGAAAATCTATATAAAAAAAAGAAAAGAAAAAAAGAAAATCTTAACAGAAATTTGCATTTAAAACTATAACAAAACTGTCTGATGGATGGGGGGATTGTAATGAACAAATTGTAAATACATAAATTTTAAAAGAATAAAGTAATGCAAAAAATAAATTATAAAAGATTATATTGTGAAACTATAGCCAAAAAATATATAAAAATACTGAGAGAAAATAATAAAAATATCTAAAATGTATAAAAAAAATTTCTATTTTGGCCCATTTTTCAGCTGATATGTAAAAGAAAACACTCTATAAGATCGAAAACAAATGTCAAGAGTAAACAATGAATGTGTTCGGGAGACACGCGCTGCGCGCACGATCTCAGGAGTTTATGCTTCCGAGTACTATATCCGCTGTAAGATCCACCTCCATGTACTACCATTCTTGAATGGCAATACTATTAATTTGCGTACATTGTTTGTTTTTTTCGGTAATTGCTGGTTGCTTTATTTAGAACTTAAACATTAAAATTAAATAGTTTTTGTAGGTTTTAAAGAAAATGAGCAATGAATAAATCTTTTACATAAGTTGAACAATTAGAGTATTTGTGAACGGCTCGGAATAGTTAAGCCTAACGTGGACGCCGAATCGCAATAAGTTTCTTTTTCTCATGGATGAGTGAACCCCGGAAAGGTTATAACACGGACGGGTTTTATATATATAATTATTCTGTCATTTATAATGTTTTTATTTGTTTATGAGAGCACCAGATGTCTCCTTTGAATTCTAGAATAACAAGTTATGGTGTTTCTCAAATATATTTTTTATGTTTTTATTCAATTAGATAAGCTATAGAGTGGATTGCATAGAAATATATAAGTCGCGTGTATTTACAGTATGTATATGGAGCCAATTACATACGGCAAAAAAAATATTTTTATCCCGAAAAAAGTTAAATAAATGAAAGTTAAGAGATAAATGACAATATTAAAGGTGTATTCGAGAAAATATTTTTCCACCCTCAACAGCTCAAAATTTTCCTGATACATTTTTGGAAGTAGAAACACGAAACTGACTGAGGTAATTGAGAAACTACTCAAGGTGCCGAGTTGGTAAATTTTTGATTAAATGCAGAAAATATTGAAAAAAGGCTGTCAAAAACGGTATTTTGAACCGAATTTTCCAAAGCGCGAGATCTGGGGAACGAAATAAAGGTTCCTACTGTGGAAATAATTGTTTATAAATGAAATTCTAATGAATGGAATAAAAAAAGGAAATCACACGGCATTTTGTACATCACTTTCAAAATCACCTACGCAAGTTTCATGTTTCTACTTTTAAAAATGTATCGGAAATTTTCGAGCTTTTGAAGGTGGAAAATCATTTTTTCGATACACCCTTAAGGGTGTTCTGAAATGAAATGGGGCAATTTTGTGACATAAGTTTTAATTTATTTTTGTTCGAAAATGCATGAAACGAGCGGATATTGTTGTTCGGAAATGTCTCATTGCACTCACTTTCCTTTTTGTTGCAAACGCATAAATCTTTTTTTTACAACAAACTGTCAAAGTCGGCGTTTTGAATGGCATTTCCTGACGGAAGCAGAAAAACCAGACGACGAAATTGAGAAAAACGCGTTATCACGTGATCGCAAATACTTCTACCTCAATAGGTAATGGATTGATTCTAAAAATGGAAAACTAAATTCGATTCCAAATCGTTTCCATGGTCAGGCTTTGCAAATGGATATCTTCTCCGTTGAAAAATGAATTGTGAAAATGTGCCAAAACATTTTGCGCTTGTTGAGCGGAGCAGTTAAGAACAGCCTTAAGTGCGGAACCCTAAAAATGTGAACACTTTTAATTTTCAGATACTTTTAAGTGCAGACCACCCTCGTGAATAACATTTCCCTATCACCCTCTGTCTTTATTGACTGTAACCGCTTTGATGTACTTCGGCACGTTCGTCGACGATATTTTAGATAAGGTAATCCCCATCTTCCCCCACACCCCATCTTTTCTTCGTATCAGCTGCTACTGCAAGTCACTTAAATATATTAAATACCGCTAAGAATGTTGTCGAATCCATAATGGCTATTTTCCAACACATTTCTGATTAAAGGTGCGTATTCGAAAAAAATGATTTTTCATCAGCAACAGGTGGAAATTTTCCGACTCAATTTCAGACTCATTTTTGTAAGTAGAAATATGAAACTGGCTGAGAGGATTTTGGAAGAGACGTATAAAGATACGTATCGTTGTTATGCATCTCACCACTTTGTACGAAATGTCGTCGAAAATCGTTGCGATCCTTATCGAAGCGGTTGCAGTTGATTGAGACAGGACGTAATTAAGAGGGAAGGGTGGTCACCAGGGTTGGTAAACATTCAACTTAGGGTATAAAAATTTTCAATCCAAGCTGGCTTATTTAAATGGTGAAATTCCATACTTATAGGGTGTACTCGAAAAAACGCTTTTCCAACTTCAACAGCTCAAAAATTTCGGATACAATTTCAATCACATTTTTGAGAGTAGAAACATGAAACTGGCTGAGGGGATTTTTGGAAGAGACGTAGAAGACATTTTGAGCTCTATTCATTAGAGTTGGATTTATAAACAATTGCCTTCTCAGTAGGACCCTTTTTTTTCGTTCCAAGATCTCCCGGTTCAAAATGCCGTTTTCGATTGTTTTTTTTTCTTTTTTGGCAACATTTTCTGCATTTATCGAAGAATTGACCATCACAGCACTTGGTGTACTTTCTCAGTAAGACAATTTGCCAGTTAGGTGCATTTAAGAGCAAAAATAAATTTAAAAATAAATAGGAAAATAAACCATCTTGAATCGAAATACACCCTATGTCGATCTCTGGATTATATCATTCGCAAAACCAGTTCACGTGATAACCCTTCCGATTCGCCTGGTCACCATCATCCCGCTTTCCTCTTCTTTGACGTCATTCAGCAAGTCCCCCCCTCCCATCCCCCCCCCCCAAGAAATAAAAAATTGTTGGCTTTAATGCTCAATTATTCAAATGATCGGTCTACAGCGAAATTCAATTAATCGCATCTCTCAAATATACCCACCCTCTCTCTATCTTTATGCCCTGAATCTTCCCGACCCCAAAATCACCTTTTTTCTGGCATTGCAACATTGTTACGCGTTATAAATGAGTTTTACTCGGTGTAACTGAGATTTTTGAAACGCTTTTTTTTTAAAATACAGTCGAGCCTCTATATAACGAAATCCATCGTTCCAGTAAAAAATTCGTTATATAGAGAAATTCGATGTATAGAGTATGATGTTAAAAACAGTATTTAATGTGTAAATTTTGAACAAATATTATTTTTGATCTTTTTAATTAAGACTTTGAAATGTTTAAAAGTATATATTAACCTAACATTTTATTTCTTACTTATTTAAGCAGTTTCAAAAAAGAGAAAAGACATTTATTTGAAAGCTTAATGAAAATCATATGAGGAAGACTTACATAAATTTCAGAGGAAGAAATCTGTAATTTTTTTGTTGTTTTGATTTTAAAATCACAATTGTTACGCTCTCAAAAAAAAAATTCTCAAATTTTAGCAAGGAATGAAAAATTGTAGTTGATATTTTCCTCCATTTGAAGGTCTCTCTTATGTGCTCTCATTGATTCCTCTCTTATATGTGTAACAATTCAATTGACTGTGTTTTGAGAAGGATGTTGAAAGGTGTGTGGGAGGTGGGATGAACTTGTTAGATTTAAAGAATAAGGAGAGAAGTAATAATTATAAAAAAAAAAACTTCTCCACTAAACGATAAATGAAAAATAAGTGATGGAAAATTGATTCCATATGATTTCGAAGCTTTTTTAAAACTGAATAAATTAAGATCAATTTATGAAAAAATTCGTTATATGGAGATAGATATTTCGCTATATAGAGTCTGTTTTTAATGTAATCATGCGAAAAGGGGACCGTTCTTACTAAAAATTCGTTATATGGAGAAATTCGATGTATGGAGTTTCGTTATATAGAGGTTCGACTGTATATATTAAGGGTGTATTTCGATCCAAACTGCTTATTTTCCGATTTATTTTTAAGTTCATTTTTGCCCTCAAATGCATGAAACTGGCAAATTGTATTATTCAGAAAGTATACTCAAGGTGCCGTGATTGCCGATTCTTTGATAAATGTAGAAAATATTGCAAAAAAGGCTGCCGAAGTTGCCAATTTGAACGGATTTTTCAGAAGCGAACGAATATGGGAACGAAAAAAAGGGTCCTACTGATAAGGTAATTGTTTATAACTCAAATTCTAATGAATGGAGCGTAAAAAGACATCACACGGCACCTTATACAGTTGGCAAAAAAAGTATTTGTACACTTCATTTTTTTCAATTATAATGAAATTAAACAAAAGGTTTAAGCAAAAAATACTGTAATACATTAATTTAATGCATTATAATATTATAGAAGCAAAAACAAAATTAAACGAATCTATTTTTTACATTATAATAAACAAATATACAAAAATATAATGCAAAAAAAGCATTTGTACACTATATTAATGTAATATAATTAATGAAAATTTAGTAAAATGATACAAATTAATATTTTGTGTGAATTCATTTAGCGTTTATGACTATTTCTAGATGGTGTGACATAGATTCCCCCAACTTTTTTGTAGCGGTCTGGTTAATGTTATTCCATGACACAATAAGAGCTTCTTTAAAACTGTTTTTTACTGATACATATTTTTTCTCATCCAATAGCATCCGCAAATTTTCTTTTGGATTCAAGTCTAGAGATTTTAGAGGAGTTACCAGTCGTCTTCGAGTATTGTCGTAAGCATGTGCTGGTGATCACAGCAGTATGCTTTGGTCGTTATCCTGCAGAAAGTGAAAAGCTTCCTCTACGCATAATTTCTTGGCACGGTTTAATAAATTATGCCGCGACACATCAATGTATGTTAAACCTGTCCTTCCATTGTCAATAAATTTTAAATGTCCTGCTCCATTAGAAGCTATACACCCCAAAATTATAATGTTCCCCCCCAACATGCTTGATAGCTTGAAGTATACGTTTTGGATCTAGAACAGTTTTATTTTTACGCCAATTTTTTCGAATGCTTGGTGATAAGAAAATTCCGAATTTTCCCTCATCAGAAAAAATTACTGTTTTCCAAAAATCCAATGATTTACTTATGTATGCGAAAGCGAATACTATGCGTTTTAGCCTATTTGTTTCGTTGATGAATGGACTTTTCCTTGAGGTTCTTCCTTTTAAATCTGCATTGAGAAGAATATTTTTTATTGTTTGAGGTATTACTCTGATGCGAGAAGATGTTGCGAGCTCTCCAGCAAATTTTTGAACCGAACGCATAGGATTTTTTAAAGCTTTTTTAACAACACTCCCTTTTTCCCTCATTGTTAGTTTGCTGAGAAGTCCTGGTTTTCATTGAATTTCAATGCTTTTAATTTATTCATAGTTTCTCACTATACATCCAATAGTTGTAAATGGTAATTTAATATCTTTTACAAATTCTTCTTGCGAATTTAAATTTTTATTATGCTCAATCATAGGATTTCATATATCTAGAGGTGCCTCTCTAGTTTTAGGTTCTATTACTCAATTACTTCAAGAGCAAATTAGATTAAATGTCAGACAAATATAATATGAAGTTAAAAATTGTTAACAGCTTCTGTAAAAGTAGTCCTTTGAACCATAAACACTATAAAACACAGTACATATCAGGATGGACATGGAGAAATGTACAAATACTTTTTTTGCAAGAAATTTTTAAACTTTTCCTATTGGAAAATTATTTTACATCTTTATCAAAATTTTCTGTTGTGTAATTTAAAACGCACGGTAAACAGACTGTATTAAAACTATTTTTTGAGAAAATATCTGCTTTTATTTAGTTAAAAATCAAAAATTTTAGAGTGTACAAATACTTTTTTTGCCAACTGTACGTTTCTTCAAGAATCCCCTCAGCAAGTTTCATGTTTTTTCTTTTAAAATTGTGCCTGAAATTGTAACGGAAAATTTCGAGCTGTTGAAGGTGAAAGAGCGTTTTTTCGAATACACCCTTATGACCTGATTCTACCCAACCCCAAAATCACCTTTTTTCTGGCATTGCAACATTGTTGCGCGTTATAACTGAGTTTTACTCGTTGTAACTGAGATTTTTGTAACGCCTTTTTTTAAATATATATTAAGGGTGTATTTCGATTCAAACTGCTTATTTTCCGATTTATTTTTAAGTTCATTTTTGCCCTCAAATGCATGAAACTGGCAAATTGTATTATTCAGAAAGTACACAAGGTGCCGTGATTGCCGATTCTCTGATAAATGTAGAAAATATTGCAAAAAAGGCTGCCAAAGTTGCCAATTTGAACGGATTTTTCAGAAGCGGAAGATATGGGAACGAAAAAAAGGGTCCTACTGATAAGGTAATTGTTTATAACTCAAATTCTAATGAATGGAGCGTAAAAAGACATCACACGGCACCTTATACGTCCCTTCAAGAATCCCCTCAGCAAGTTTCATGTTTTTTCTTTTAAAATTGTGCCTGAAATTGTATCGGAAAATTTCCAGCTGTTGAAGGTGAAAGAGCGTTTTTTCAAATACACCCTTATGCCTTGATTCTTCCCAACCCCAAAATCACCTTTTTTCTGGCATTGCAACATTGTTACTTGTTATAACTGAGTTTTACTCGTTGTAACTGAGATTTTTGTAACGCTTTTTTTTTTTTTTTTAAATATATATTAAGGGTGCATTCCAATCCACACTGCATTTTTCCTGATTTATTTTTAAATTCACTTTTGCTCTCAAACGTACTAAACTGGCCAATTCTCAGTAATCTATATTTCTGTTATGCTTACTATACTATTTGTATGTTCACTATAACGAGAAAATGTCAATCTTACAAAACTTGTAAATAAAACAAGAGACATCTGCAACTTTAAATAAAAAGAATATTGCCTAATTAAACTGATGGCATTGAGCTCACAGGCTACGCATACAAATTGTACATTTCAGCCTTGTATTTTCGTTAATTCCGTTCGAAAAAAATAAAAATAAGGGGAAACAGCTCTCCCCTTTCTCTTTTTTATACTTAATCATTGAACTTCCTAAACTAACAAGTACATGCTTTATCATATTAAAAAATCTATATCCAAAATTCAGAGCAAATCGGATAATTCCTAATAAAAACCCATTCAGCATTTATATAATTTAAGAGGAGTTATTCCCCTCTTTTATAAACTAACTAATGTTTTTCTAACCATTAAACTTCCAAAACTATTCAGAGATTTCAACGAAATCTGACAATTCTGATTGAAAAATCCATTTATGCAAGTTAAGGGTAGGGGCATTAGGACCCCCGTTCCCCCTGTTTATACTTATTCAATGAACACCTAATAACAGCCACGGACTCGCCTCATCAGAATGATCCTATATCTAAATTTTGAACGAAAACTGTTAATTCTGCATGAAAATCCCGTTTATATCAATTAAGGGGAGGGGCATGAGCCCCCCGTTCCCCCTGTTTATACTTATTCAATGAATACCTAATAACAGCCACGGTATCGCCTCATCCGAATGATCCTATATCTAAATTTTGAACGAAAACTGTTAATTCTGCATGAAAATCCCGTTTATATCAATTAAGGGGGGGGATGAGCCCCCCGTTCCCCCTGTTTATACTTATTCAATGAACACATAATAACAGTCACGGAATCGCCTCATCAGAATGATCCTATATCTAAATTTTGGACAAAAACTGTTAATTCTGCATGAAAAACCCATTTATATCCATTAAGGGGAGGGGCATGAGCCCCCCTTTCCCCCTCTTATACATATCGAATGAACTCCAAAAACTAATCAGGGAAGCGCCTTGTCAGGATATACCTATATACAAAATTTCAAGTGGATCCGATATTTTTATCATGAGTTATCGCGTTACGCACGAACGCACATACATACAGAACGGACGGGCACATAAGCTCTCAGGCTATGATAGCCTGTGAGCTAAAAAGAATTTACTAAAATTTTATGTGGTAATCCTCGTTACCGTTACTTAAAAAGTTCTGGGACTCCGATCTTCCAAAAAAGAAAAAAAGGAAATAAATAAATAAATAAAAATTGTAATTTAAGAAATTACACCAACCATTTGAATTTTTTTTTCACTCGAAACATTCATCTATCATTTTAAGCTAAATACCAGATGTTTTATTGTGTGTTATCCGTGCCACTGCTATAAATGACTTTATACATGCTGCAATTTGATGGTACGGTTCGTTTAAGTTGCATCACTCTATTGTCGCCAAGCATAAAAGTTGGCGACGAAAGAAACATTTCAAACTATGTAACATTGTTGGTGCGAAAGTAATCATTATTAAAATACAGCTTTGGCATATACTGTTATACTTGTAAGACTTTGGCATATGCTGTTTGATTTTACAGAACAGAATTTTGGTGATGGAGGTTTTAAACCAAAGTCGATCGCAGCACATGCATCTGTGAATGGGTCCATCAGACATTGAATCAAAAAAGCTTTTTTCCAGTTTTTCCCAAGCCGATTGATATTTTAGTTTTCTTTTTAGGTGGTGGAAAATCAAGAGTAATAGCTATAATATTTTCCGGCTTGTTAGAAGCACTAGTGGCACTCAAATTTTCCTGGTTAGAACCGACCGATTGTAAAACGCCATGGCTTAGTGGATTGGTCGCCCTCGAGACATGATGTTATACAATTAATCGGTTCGGCATTAAATTGCTAACTTTTTCGTGATCGCCTTTCAACACGTATTTGGTTTTCAGCAGCTCGATAATCTTTTGATTTTCTCGTTTTCTGCATTGAAAGACGTTTTTGTGCCATACCAAATACAGTACTACTTAGTAAAGTTAAAATTATTTACAACGTTAGAACACCAGAATATTCGAATTCCAAGCATACCGGTTTCGGTAGCATATAGCATACCTTCCTCAGTGCTAAAGATAGTGGAGATTTGCTCATATATATATAGGGAGGATGGGGATTCAAGTGATAAGTTTCTTGACCAATAGGAAAACAGAGGATCCTAGGCAACAGCCAATAGGAAAACAGAGGATCCTAGGCAACAGCCAATAGGAAAACAGGGAACAGTTAATAGGAAAATTGGGTGGAAAATGGAAAAGATATTGCGAGAATTGCATTAAAAGATTAAGAAAAATTAGTTTTAATGTAATATTTCCAACAGTCTGATAATGGTGGAATAGCAAAATCACAATTAACAAGATTAGGAAGATTTTTATGGATATGGAAAGCTTCAAGGAAGTTGAGTTCTTGTATAGAAGTAGGTTTAGTTAGTATCTTAACCGAATTGAAGTCAAAAGCATGACTCGTCTCCCAGCAATGTTTTGCGATTGAGGATTTCTTGATTTCTTGTTTTTCAATATATTGCTTATGTTCTTTAATACGAAATTTTTTTTTTTTTAAAGAACATAAGCAATATATTGAAAAACAAGAAATCAAGAAATCCTCAATCGCAAAACATTGCTGGGAGACGAGTCATGCTTTTGACTTCAATTCGGTTAAGATACTAACTAAACCTACTTCTATACAAGAACTCAACTTCCTTGAAGCTTTCCATATCCATAAAAATCTTCCTAATCTTGTTAATTGTGATTTTGCTATTCCACCATTATCAGACTGTTGGAAATATTACATTAAAACTAATTTTTCTTAATCTTTTAATGCAATTCTCGCAATATCTTTTCCATTTTCCACCCAATTTTCCTATTAACTGTTCCCTGTTTTCCTATTGGCTGTTGCCTAGGATCCTCTGTTTTCCTATTGGCTGTTGCCTAGGATCCTCTGTTTTCCTATTGGTCAAGAAACTTATCACTTGAATCCCCATCCTCCCTATATATATATGAGCAAATCTCCACTATCTTTAGCACTGAGGAAGGTATGCTATATGCTACCGAAACCGGTATGCTTGGAATTCGAATATTCTGGTGTTCTAACGTTGTAAATAATTTTAACTTTACCATATTACACCAGGCAACAACCTATTACAGTACTACTTAGTTATCCCGTCGACCAATTTCGCCAAATCATACGAATCGC
This sequence comes from Maratus speculifer, assembly GCA_964019185.1. Lineage (NCBI taxonomy): Eukaryota > Metazoa > Arthropoda > Arachnida > Araneae > Salticidae > Maratus > Maratus speculifer. The sequence continues at coordinate 5,150,253 of OZ025303.1, read as the reverse complement.
CGAACTAATAAGCAACTTATACATGTTAACTAAATTTTTATTTTAAATAACAAAAGAACAAATAAATTACACTCTTAATTCAAAAGAACGAATTTCGCACTCAATGAAGGAGCGAAATATTTTATCAAGACTTTCACTCCTTCTTGAGAGAAACGCTATCGAAAAGGGGTGTTTTGCAGAAAAAAACTCGCCTGATAAACCCTCATTATGGGAGCACACGCAGAAAAACTCCTTTTTGAGAGAATTCCAAGCAATGCGACCTGAGATGAATGCCATTGGTTGTAACCGGGTCACGTGATACATTGTTTGGCTTGGCCTTCGTTATCGCCATGTTTTAAAAAGTGAATGAGATGTTTGACGCTTTGACGTTAATTCTAGCTGCATATATTAATGGCCAAAAGGATACAAATCTTGCATCCATAAAGAATAGAAATGATACCCGCAAATAATAATAATAACAAGAATAAGGAGAGTTTATTCTTTCAGAAAACAAGATGGAAGATGACCGGTTTTAGAAAATGAGGATTTTTCTCCTGCGGTATTTTCAGAGATTCCCGAGCATACGATTCCGAGGTAATTTTGTTGTGTTAGACTCTTACATTGTATATATAATTTTGGCGTTAATTTTATTACTTTTAAACAGAAAATGTTAATCACTATGATTTTTTTCTTTTTTTTTATATAAATGCATTCTAAAATATTTTCTAAATTTCACGTTTTGTTTTAGTATAATTTCTTTTGGAAAATTCGGAACAATTTACGGTGATCTATAAAATACTCTTGAAAATATTATTTCCTTATATTCAAGCTGCATAATTATGTTGAAATTTACTCTATGTAAACAAAATTTTACATAAAGTTAAGCATTTACATTATTATTTATTAAGGTATTTTGCTAATCATACAGAGAAATGTTTGTGGAACATAGATCCATAATAATTTTTATTATTTATTTATTTATTTATTTTAATTGGATATGCGCTCTATTTTTGTAAAAATATTTCATTAAATAGTAACAAGTATTTATTAAAATTATATTCACCTAGATGTGCACTAAAAGCTGAATTCTACATTTAAGCATTTGCAAATGTTCGTTTAAATAGAAAATAATCACATTCTCCTGACAGTGGTAAACTTTATTTAAAAATAAATTATAGATATGCATCTTTGTATATATCTAAATGAACATAAGTTATTAAATACTTGTATGGTTTGAATATTTTAATAAACGTAAAACATATATCCTAAATAAATAATAACAATAAAAAGGTTTTATTTTTATATATTCTACATCTACATTCCACAAACATTTTTCAGTATCATAAAGTGAAATAAAGTAACATATAATAATATAACAAACATAAAACGATATAAGAAACATACAAGAAATTATTATTTTTATATTAAAAGTAATAACGCCAAGTAACGCTAAAATTATATATATAATGTATAAATACAACAAAATATCTCATTATAAAAAAGATAACAGAAAAACAATGCATCTTATGTTTCTAAGTTGGGAGAAAAATCTTGTCTTGATTTTTTGTTTTTGTTTTCCAGTTTATCATAATATATATATATATATATATATATATATATATATATATATATATATATATATACAGGGTGATTCAGCTCGTCGGTGACAAACTTTAAGGATCGATAGAGCACACCTAGACGAACATTTTTGAATAGGGAATGTAGGGTCCCTGACGCGATGGTAAGGCGCTAGGCGCTTTCGAAAATTTGGGTGCCGAAATTCGAAACGTCATAAAAACTAGGGAAATGGTTAGATTTTCTTGCTTGTTGCGTCGAAATGATTCTGTTTGTTTAGACTTTCTTCAGTACCAATTTGATAAGCGTATCTCTTAAAACATGGATAGGGGGCGCTGCAGACTTTGGAGAGCTAGACAACAACTTTAAGCCCGTTATTTTGATAATTTAACACATGCTCGCCAAAGTTTATACTCTAACTTAAAGTTTGAACCCAAAAGTAGAGCCCTGCAAAAAGCGTAAGAGCCGGAATAAAATGTCAAAGTACAGGGTGGTCGAAACTCGAAGGCTCCTAAGAGATAAACAAACAGATTTCTTGACTTATGGCATGCATTTTCATGATTCTGTTTGCTGGGGCTCTCTGAAACTCAGTTGAACGGTACAAAAAGAAACATCGATAGGGGGCGCTTTGGGCAAAAAACATAATTCGTTGACATTTCGGACGCTAACTGGAAACGGGGCGCTACGATCAGTTAGTAATAATGAAAACACATTTTCTACCTCTGCTCAACACTTCTGAATAAATTTAGACCAAAAACATCAATGATACTGGAAATTTATTTACAAAAAATAACACTACAGAAGATGCTCGAAATTTCGACCTTGGGCCATGATGCAGGCTTCGCACCTCCGTCGCATTGAGGAGTGTGTGTTTCCAACAATGCCAGGAGTATCTCTGATCTGCCCTGCAGCTGCCACAATGCGCGCCACAAGTTCTTCAGCACTGCTGACAGGTGTATGGTATACCTCGGCCTTCAGGTAACCCCAAAGGAAGAAATCCAAGCAGGTGAGGTCTGGTGATCGGGCAGGCCAGTGAACTGGACCCCCACGCCCGATCCACCGCTGGCCATACCTTGCGTTTAGATGGAGACGCACGTCGTTCGTGTAATGGGCCGGAGCTCCATCGTGCTGGAACCACATCTGGCGACGCGAACCTTCGGGTACCTGCGCCTCCTCCAGAAGCTGCGGCAGCACTTGATCCAGGAAAATCAGGTAATTTCCACCTGTCAGCCGTTCAGGTAACAAATAAGGGCCAATGAGGCAATCCCCCAGAATGCCGGCCCACACATTTACTGAGAAACGCTCCTGGGCTGCTCGGCTTCTGGTTTCATGTGGATTTTCATCACACCACACATGACTGTTGTGGGCGTTCCACATTCCCTCCCGGCTGAAGGTGGACTCGTCCGTAAACAAAATGCTGTTTACAAAACGGGGATCCCTGGATCTCATCGCCAAGTACCATCTTGAGAATTCCACTCGAGGGCCAAAATCCTGCTCTCTGAGCAACTGCACCCGCTGGATGTGGTAGGGGTGCAGATTCCGGGAACGTAAGATGCGCCACGCAGTTGCTTGCGAAATTCCAACATGTCTGGCGATATCTCTCGTGCTAAGACCTGGGTTGTCCTCAACCAGGTTAAGCACAGCCTCTTCGTTGTCGGGGGTGCTCACTGATCGCTCCCGTTCAGGCCTGCCTCCGTCGAAAGATCCCGTTGTGGACAACCTCTGGTGTACTCGAGCGAAGAAGGCATGGCAGGGGATTTGCCTGTTGGGGTAACGCTCGGCGTACAACCGCTGAGCGGCTCGTCCATTACAACCAGCAGCGCCATACGCCAAATGCATGTCAGCCAATTCAGAGTTTGTGTACCGTTCCATCCTACTACCGATCTGCAGACAAGTAACCCGAAGCTTAAGTAGGTACCGCACGTTCAAAAGACGTGTCTGCGCATACAACTACGTCATCTCGCGTTGTCGTCTACGCATTACGTATCTTTTGCATATCGATATGGTACGATATCTTTTGCATAAATCAGCAAAAAGCACCTTATGTAAATTTTATTGCGCGCATTGTGCATGATTGAAACCAGCTATGTTTGTTAAAAAAAAAAAAAAAACTGCAGTTTTAATAGCTTCTTATGATAAGTAAATTACTCTCTTGTTTTGTTTCTAACTGATCGTAGCGCCCCGTTTCCAGTTAGCGTCCGAAATGTCAACGAATTATGTTTTTTGCCCAAAGCGCCCCCTATCGATGTTTCTTTTTGTACCGTTCAACTGAGTTTCAGAGAGCCCCAGCAAACAGAATCATGAAAATGCATGCCATAAGTCAAGAAATCTGTTTGTTTATCTCTTAGGAGCCTTCGAGTTTCGACCACCCTGTACTTTGACATTTTATTCCGGCTCTTACGCTTTTTGCAGGGCTCTACTTTTGGGTTCAAACTTTAAGTTAGAGTATAAACTTTGGCGAGCATGTGTTAAATTATCAAAATAACGGGCTTAAAGTTGTTGTCTAGCTCTCCAAAGTCTGCAGCGCCCCCTATCCATGTTTTAAGAGATACGCTTATCAAATTGGTACTGAAGAAAGTCTAAACAAACAGAATCATTTCGACGCAACAAGCAAGAAAATCTAACCATTTCCCTAGTTTTTATGACGTTTCGAATTTCGGCACCCAAATTTTCGAAAGCGCCTAGCGCCTTACCATCGCGTCAGGGACCCTACATTCCCTATTCAAAAATGTTCGTCTAGGTGAGCTCTATCGATCCTTAAAGTTTGTCACCGACGAGCTGAATCACCCTGTATATATATATCCTGTCAAAAACATGAATGTGAAAGAATGCCAAGTTCGTTAAAGGTTTCGCTAATAAAAGAAGTGAAATGTATCTGCAAACCAAGTTCTTTCGGAGCTCCTTAAATCATAACTCCTGTCATGCATAATATTATTCAATTGCTTAAAATGATTTGTTAAGTTACTTGTTATTCAATAGAGCGACTTAGCAAGTTTTCTCTTATTCAATTTTTTCTATTTAGTTGATCAGAAATTAAAGTTGATCCCTTCCTTAATTTATCAGTACCTTAACTTCAATATACTTATTCGAACACTCGATTGACTAGATCTTTGTTAATCAGATTCTAGATTAAATTGTACTCCGATTTAAAGATTAAAGTTGGTAACTGAAAACTTGCCAAGTCGCTCTATTGAATAACAAGTAACTTAACAAATCATTTTAAGCAATTGAATAATATTATGCATGACAGGAGTTATGATTTAAGGAGCTCCGAAAGAACTTGGTTTGCAGATACATTTCACTTCTTTTATTAGCGAAACCTTTAACGAACTTGGCATTCTTTCACATTCATGTTTTTGACAGGATATCATTATTTTTTGTCAAATCACTTCTTTTATGAGCGAAACCTTTAACGAACTTGGCATTTTTTCACATTCATGTTTTTGATAGGATATCATTATTTTTTGTCAAATAAGTAGGTATTTGTTTCCTTTTTGAAATAAGTAGGTTAAATTAGTTTTATTTAATATTAATTTCAGCTTTTTCCTGCATTTATTCACTGTTTTTTTCAGTCAAGTTAAAAAATTTAACATTAGGACTGCTTATGTTCCTTTAAATTCCACTAATAAGGATGTTTCTTTTACGTGATTGGGTACTACTTGATTATTTCGTCGACCAAAAATGTTTGTAACCAACTTGGCGAAATATCGCTATATTGACGACAAAAATTACGCACCAAAAGTCATACTAACATGGCTCTATTTCTGGTATTTTGCCAAATTCCCATAGATTCCCATTGTAATCTGGTAATTTATCCAATAATTTTGTTAGAGCAAGGACTGTCGCCATCATTTTGGCATCTTTTTTTTTCTTTAAATCGGTTCGCTAACTACCCAAGATTGCTTAAATATTGCTATTTAGAAAGTTTTTAGAACGCTTTTCGCGCATTTTTACCCCTTTTAAATTTTGTATTTGTTAACAAATGTTCTTAGTGATCATTTATATCTTATAATTAATGAACATGCCAAATTTTATGTTTTTAGGCCCTTAACATACAGACATCGCATTTTTAGAACGCTTTTACTTACCCATCATACCTAGAATAGGGTAGGTCTTGCAATCGTTTTGAAAATCGAAAAATTTTTTTTTTACGGATTTACACGTTTTAGATAGTGGAGATTCCGAAAAACATATTTTTAGAAACAAAATTTTGCCGTCCGTCTGTCTGTCTGTCTGTAAACGCTCTATCTCCCGAAGAATTGAGATAGAGACTTGAAATTTTGTATGTAGTTAGTATGTAAGAATGGGACGAAACCTATTTAATATCAGCAACCTCGATTATCCGGAACTATTTTTTTCGGATTCTCGAAAATTTCGTTCTGATGAAAGGTGCATAAAAATTTTCGAATTTTTTTGTTCTAAGGAATGGACGTAAAAGGCAATAAAATATCACACATTTTGCATATAGAACGAAGTCGATCGGATTATTAGTTGCTGAGATATTTTTAATCCTGTTTTCCACATTCTTCGATTTTTCATGGCCCTGTATTTGATTCAAATTTCAATTCAGAGGTATATATTTTAATTGGACATAAGACGCAGTTAATTTTTAGTTAATAGAGTTATTATTTTTGGAGTTATAAGGATGTTTCTTTTACGCAGTTCGGTACTACTTGAGTAGTTTGGCGTTTTATATAATTTGTCGAAATCGGTAATCATCAGTTCTTTAATAGAGCATTACCATGTATATTAACAATATTTAAATTTTGTTTATGAATTGCAATGCATTGTATAAATAGTTTTCACATGTTTTATTTTCATATACATATCCATGATGGGTAAGTATTACGGTGGCCCCCAACGACTAGTTTTCTATTTTACCCCCTTTGGGTTAGTGGAATCGACATAAGATATAGCCTATATTGGAGCAAGGACTATCACCATCATTTTGATATCATTACTTTTAAGATCGTTTGTTGTTTGCTGAAATTGCTTAAAAATCCCAATTTAGAACATTTTTAGAACGCTTTTCGCACATTTTCACCCCTTTTTAATTCCGTATTTTTTATCAAATGCCCTTAGAGATCATTTATATCTTATAAATAATTAACATGCCAAATCTTATAGTTCTAGGTCCTTCAGTAACACAAAAGTTGCATTTTTAGAATTTTTTTGCTTCTTCACCCTCTTTTGGTTAATTGTATACGCATAAAATATTGCCTATGTTTGAACCGGGGCGAATACCATCATTTTGGTATCATTAATTTTGAAATCGGTTCGGTGGTTTCAGAGATTAGCCCCGATACTTGCCAAAAGTGTCGCCAACTTGGCACTATTTCTGATATTTCGCGAAATAACTCTAAAATGCCAAACTTTATGTTTCCAGTCTAGTCCCTTAATATACAGACATCGCATTTTTAGAATGTTTTTATGCTCTTTTACCTCCTTTGGGTTAGTGTAATCGACAAAAGATATATCTTATGTTGGTGCAAAGACTGTCATCATCATTTTGATATCATTGCCTATGTTTGAACCGGGGCGAATACCATCATTTTGGTACCATTACTTTTGAAATCGGTTCGGTAGTTTCAGAGATTAACCCTGATACTCGCCAAAAGTGACGCCAACTTGGCACTATTACTGGTATTTTGTGAAATTCTCATAAGCTTCCATTGTAATCCAATAATTTATCCTCTAACCAACCATTAATGTTTAATTAATGGTGATTTCTGATTTTTTCCTATTTATAGATCCAATAACCTACCTTCACATCAAATTTCAACTTCCTAAGTCACGTGGAAGTAGTCAAACATTTCTATGAGTGAGTGAGTGAGTCAGTGGTAAAAACAGTGGTTTTCAGCGTCAATTTCTCGTCATCGGTAAAAGATTTTTTTTTTTTTAATTTTAGATTCGGAAATTAGAAGATGGTCTTACACGACACAAAAAATTGCAAGTGTGTAGGTCAAATAGAATTTAAGTTATTGAGGGGTCAAAAGTGGTTCGAAATGGTTCGGGTAATATAACCCACGGCCGGTGTGTCGCCTTTTACTTTGTGAACTTGGCTGACACACTGCCGTGTGTCTAGATATGCATCATGATTAGATTTTAAAAAAAATGAAGGGTTTTGAAAAACAGTTGTGTACGCGCGCAGGGTGGGAAAGGGGGGGGGGCAAAAATGTGGATTTGGGTGAAGTTTAATAGAAACGGTGATCTGCTAAAACATAGTATCTGACATGATATAAGTAAGTTTAGTTATGTATTTTAATAATTCGAGATTTAGCTTTTATAAACTAATATGTAAAACAGAAAATTTGAAAAATTTTACGATTAAATATGAATTTTAGTAGTATCATATACACTACATTGCCATTGATTATGGGACACTTGCGATTTTAGACATTTTACTAAATATCTAGAAAAATACATGAGGAATCATCTCGAAACTCTTAGTGTATAAATATAATAGTATAAGTCATACATCACCGTGAAGATTTTTTCTCGAAACTCCAAAGGGGACCGTCAACAAATTAAAAAAGAATAAATATCTTTTAAATAACCCTGTCAAAACTAATGTAGCAAAAGCGCTCAAACTCTAGATTGTGATTGAATGCCTTATTGTAATAAGCCTTGTTCATTTTTATGCAAATAGCATGCATACTCGCAGAGTAATTAAGGTTTTTATAAAAATGATCCCAAATTTTTCCAAGTTTTTTCCTTATAATTTTCAGAGTTCTTAATATAAAATATTATTTTTTTCAGAAAATATGACAAACAACATTGCACACAGTACCCTGTAATCAGAATTAAAAAATAATGAAAATTGTATAAAAAATGATTTGGTTTACTAAATAATTTTTTACTGCGCATGCGTCAACGATATGAAAATTTCATTTGCATATTATGTTAGCTAAATGTATAGAGCAACTTTTGTGAAAGTCACAAAATCATAACTTGAAAATTCTGACAATAATCGTCAATTGAATAAGTCGAAAACCCGTTATTCTCAAAATGAAGCAAAAACAAGAGGGGTTGTATCCATATATTCATTGATTAGTGTCAATATAGAATACACAATATGGGATGTACTACTGCATTTGGATAAAATCCCTCATTTTTTTGCTTCATTGTGGAAACAACGGATTTTGTCCTTTTTCTATAGACGATTACTTTCAGAATTTTCAAGCTATGATTTTGAGACTTTTACAAAAGTTGCTCTATATATTTAGCTAACATAATATGCAAATGAAATTTTGATATCTTTGACGCATGCGCAGTAAAAAATTATATAGTAAACCTACTCATTTTTCATACAATTTTTATTATTTTTTAATTCTGATTACAGGGTACTATGTGCAATGTTGTTTGTCATATTTTCTGAAAAAAATATTATTTTATATTAAGAACTCTGAAAATTATAATGAAAAAACTTGGAAAAATTTGCGACCATTTTTATAAAAACCTTAATTACTCTGCGAGTGTGCATGCTATTTGCATAAAAATGAACACAGTTTATAACGATAAGGCATTCAATCATAATCTAGAGTTTGTGCGCTTTTGCTACATTAGTTTTGACAGGGTTATTCAAAAGATATTCATTCTTTTTTAATTTGTTGACGGTCCCCTATGGCGTTTCGGTAAAAACTCTTCACGGAGATGTATGACGTATACTATTATATTTATACACTAAGAGTTTCGAGATGATTCCTCATATATTTTTCTAGATATTTAGTAAAATGTCTAAAATCGCAAGTGTCCCATAATCAATGGCAATATAGTGTATATGTTATATCTCAATGGATGAAATCGTTTCTAAAATTTCTCTCCAATTGTTACATTTATACGTATATAAATACAAAAAAATTAAAAACTAACTTGAAATTAAAAAAAAATCAATGAAATATCTAAAACTAATTCCAATAAAAAACTATCTAAAACTAATAAAAAAATTATTTATTAAAAAAAGGGGTATTAAAGAAAAAAATTCTTTTTTTTTGTATTGAATATATTAAAAAATAAAATAAAAATTACTAATTTCTAAAAATAATAGTAAAACACTCCTTTGGTAATTTGATTTAGTCAAAAAGGAGTGAATAAATAGCTTCTCAAAAAGGAGTACAATTACTCCTTCTGTCGATTAATTTAGTCCAAAAAAGACTGAAAATAGCTTATCAAAAAGGAGTGAAATCGCTTATCAAAAAATAATGAAATTAAACACTCCGCAAGATGGATGAAATTCACTCCTATAGGATAAGTGCATCTTCAAAACCGGAAAGGAGCGAAAAATAGCTCCGTCGGAGTTAAAAACGCTGGATTTTTTTAAGAGAGTAGTAAAACATTAATAAAAAGTCGAAATAAAAATCACTTTATGATTGCTTAAGTACGCGTATTGTGTTTAATGTCATTGAATGCGACATTCACGGTCATTCATTTCTTTGGCTTCGGCTTTTTCCGTATCTGTTAATTTCCGTCTACCCATTTTTAAATTTGTTTGTTTTCTCCTTTATTACAATGATTTTAAACATTTTAATTTCCTATTCAAATAAAAATTCTTCTAAAAGTAAAGAATTTAATTTAAATACAAATAAAAGTTCTTCTAAAAGTAAAGAATTTAATTTAAATTCAAAAGTGACCACGTCCTTTTGTCAATCCTCCACCGAAAACAACAACCACTTTTCAATGGTTAAAAAAAAAAAAAAGAAAAAAAAAATCTTAGTAGCCTTAGGAATTTTTTGATTCAAAGTGCAAATCTGTATATCTGTTGCATGAACTTTTACTGTTGCCATTGCATAAAAAGTTGTTGGAATATAATTCTACTAGAAAATTAATTCTATTAGATAAATAATTAGCTCTTTATTAGCTCTTTATATATATTAGCTCTATATAAATAATTAATTCTACTACTTATTTATTTTTGTAATTTTCCAAATTTTTTATAGTATGTAGTCTGTGGTAACTAGTGTTTGCCTTTCACCTCGTTAGTCGAGTGTTAGTGGTTGCCAGTTCTCCAATTTTTATATTATAAAGGCCAAAAGTATCTGTGTAACGCATACGTCATTTTGCGAATGGCAACATTTCCCCCTGTAAGTTAGGTTTTGCACTTTACGCTACTGCAAATTTTACACTTCTAAACATTGCACTTTTAAACTTTTTATACCATCGTATAGAGGAAAAGAAATTTACTTTTAAATACAATTTGTTTCAAAGCTGTATCTCAATTTATTTTAGAGATATCAATTTTTTTTTTTATAATTTTTTGTACCAATTTTGTAATTGTGGCAACAGAATCACTCCATTTTCTCATGTAAAAATTAAAATATGAATAAATAAATAAATAAATAAATAAAAAAGAAAGAAAGAAAGATTTAAGATGCGTATACTATTCCAAAAAAATTGTTTGTTATAAAATCCGGTGAATTTCCGTTTCATTTCCTTTAATAATTTGGAGCCTTATAGTATTTTGTTAATTTTAGCTTAAAATAATATTTGTTTGAGAGTTAAATTAACTAATATATGATGTATTTTTTACTGTAACAAATTCTGTAGACTTTTTTTATAAATCAATGAAACAGTTACTTCTTAAAGATTTTCTTTCGTCGAATTTCGACGGGTTTCACCTCGTTTGCGATAAATTCCTTCTATACTTAAAATAATGCATCTCTGTTAAAATCGTTTGGAAATCTGGTAATAGATTCCTCATAAATTCATTTCCCGCGCGACAACTCTTCGTCACTATCTGTTCGCCATCACCCCCTCCCCCCACTTTTCTTTTGACGTCATTAAGCAAATCAAAAATCCGAAAAATAAATAAAATAATAAAAAAAGTCCCAACTCCAGGGCTTTAATGCTCAATTATTCAAATGATACTTCTACAGCGAAAGTCAATTAATCGCATCTCTCAAAGATCCCTCCCGCTCCCCCTTTCTTTCTCCTTAATTTTCCCGACTTTCTCTCCACCTTTTTCCCCACTGCCCCTCAACCCCCCTTTTCAATCTACTTACTTACCCAGGACGGGAAACAGAAAAGAGACGTTCGACGGAAAAGAGTTGAATTGTCCCGAACCTGCTTTTCATCCGCTGCTACGAGAAAGGAAAAGAGAAAGAGCGAGTTGAGTATCCTTGCTCCTTCTTTTTTGGGGGGACGAAATCGTTACGAAAAGAGAATTAGGGTATTATTGTTATTACGGCCTTTTTGGAAATTCGCTTTTGTGTCGATTTTTGCGAGAGCGCCCTGTATCCTATGAGATATTTTCTCATTAGTGCTCACTTCCCCTCTCCCCTCGATTGGAGGGATATATTTTTAACTTTCAATGTCCTTTTGGTTCACGCCTGGGGAGGAATTTTCAGAGAAGAAAGAGAGATATTGGGAGGCGGTCAGTGCGATAGCGGTGTAAGTGATTGATATCGCAAATTGGCAAAGAATGTATCATACTCGCGTTGAATGTTAACGGTGTATTTCGATTCAAACTGCTTATTTTCTGATTTATTTTTGAATTCTTTTTTGCTCTCAAATACACCCAACTTTCAAAATCTCTTATTTGGAAAGTGCACAAGGTGCCATGACTGTCATTTCTTTGATAAATGCAGAAAATATTGCAAAAAAAGCAATAAAAAACGGCATTTCGAACCGATTTTTCCCTAGCGGGAGATTTTGGGAACGAAAAAATCCCTGTCGGCTGGGCCTATAGGCGGAGGTAGATTTCGAAGAGTGCTCATTTCAACAAAAAAAATATATATGATTAGAGATAAACCCAGTTTAATAACTTCATTTGGCCGTTTATGAAAAATTTTTAATTTCATTTTTCTGCAAAAACTGGTTTTCTCAGAATCATCTTAAGAAAAATTCAGCTCAAATGCCCATTTTGACAACATATTTTGAAATAGATTCTGAATTTATTAAAAAATCGACTAAAACAGTACATTATACAGCTCTTAAATAACAAAAAACTGTCAGTTGAATGCATTTGAGAAAAAAATTGAATTTAAAAATGAGTCATAAAATAACCGATTTGTTGTTTGAATACATCCTTAATTCTTTAATCATGATTGCTTCGGAAAATTTTGTGCGAAATACTCACTTTGACAGCATTTTTAAAAATATATTCTATCTTTATTAAAAAACTGACCAATGCGTCACAGTATATAGTTCCTAAATAAGAGGATCTGTAAATTGGATGCGTTTGAGAGCGAAAATGGATTTTAAAACGAGTCATAAAAAACGCAATTTGCTATGTGAAAACTTCCTTAAATTTTCAAATCACGAAGACTTCGGGAAATTCTGTTCAAAATACCCTTTTTGGTAGCCTTTTTCTAAATATATTCTGTCTTTGTCAAAAAAACGATCAATGATAATCAATTAATGATGAATCAATCAATGATGATCAATGATGGAACATTATATAGTTCCTAAATAAGAGTATCTGTAAATTGGATGCGTTTGAGAGCAAAAATGGATATTAAAACGAGTCAGAAAAAAACGCAATTTCTTATTTGAACACTTCCTTAAATTTACAATCACGATGATTTCGGAAAATTCTGTTCAAAATACCCTTTTTGGTTGCCTTTTTTAGGTGCGTTCGTAATTATGTAAATACGTAGCACCTATTGTTGTCGCTCAGTCCGTCCGTCTGTCTGTCTGTCCGTCTGTCTGTCTGTCCGTCTGTCTGTCTGTCTGTCCGTCTGTCTGTCTGTCTGTCCGTCCGCATATAACAACGCAAAAACTACCCAACCGAATCGTTTGAAATTTAAAATACATAATTATAACATAATTTTGTCGGGTCATTTCAAATTTTATGAAAATCGGAAGGATAGATCAATTACAGGGACAATCAAAAGGATTCCGTTACATTACGGTCAATGGGGAAAAAAGTTTCAAATGCATTTTAATCGTTTGAAATTTAAAACATATAATTATTGCGTAATTTTGTCGAGTCATTTCAAATGTAATGAAAATCGGATGCAAAGATCAATTACAGGGACAATCAAAAGGATTCCATTACGTTATGGTCAATGGGGAAAAAAAATTCACATGCATTTTAATCGTTTGAAATTTAAAACATATAATTATTACGTAATTTTATTGAGTCATTTAAAATGTTATGAAAGTCGGATGCATAGATCATTTACAGGGACAATCAAAAGTATTCCATTACATTACGATCAATGGGAAAAAAGTTTCAAATGAATTTTAATGATGTTTTACTCATTCGAACATAATATAAGTGGTATGAATCTATGAAATATATACTAAAATATGCATTCTGTACAATCTGTGATGCAAAGAATTTTTATTATTAAGTTACAGGGCCACACAAAAGTATTCAACTACATAATGCTATATGGGGAAACATTGTTTGGGGCGTGTTTTAATTATATTCAACTATTTCACATTTTATGAATAAGATATACGTTTTTGAGGTGTAATAAAAATTACTTTCTGCATATTTACAGAAACACAAAGATTTCGACTACTATACTATATCCGAAGTACGCTCTACTATATCAGCAAGATCTGAATATTTTTTAAACTTCGTTATCGTACGAACGCACCTCATTTGCTACGTTCATGTGCAATTTCCAACTTGTTTTAAATATATTCCGTCTTTATCAAAAAACTGACCAACGCATCACGTTATATAGTTCCTAAATAAGAGGATCTGTAAATTGGATGCGTTTGAGAACAAAAATGGATTTAAAAACGAGTCAGAAAAAAACGCAATTTCTTATTTGAACTTAAATTTACAGTCCCGATGACTATGGTAAATTCTGTTCAAAATACCCTTTTTGGTAGCCTTTTTTGAAATATATTCTGTCTTTATCAGAAAATTGACCAGTGTGTCACTTTATACAGTTTCTAAATAAGAGGATCTACCATTTGGATGCGTTTAAAATCAAAAATGAATTTAAAAATGAGTCAGAATATAAGCAGTTTGGATTTGAGATTTTTTCTCCAACTCCTATTTTTGTTTAATTTCTTTTTGCTATACGAATTGGTCCTATGAAAAACTTGTCAATATAAAAGTTGTAGATATTTTTGAGAAGATGTAAAATAAATTTAATCAGATTTAATATCTTAAAAATTGACGGAGTTATGGATTTTTCTCTTTTTTCAGCGCCCTTTTTCTTTTCTTTTTTAATTTTTTTCATGGGTAAAAGTTGATCCTATCAAAAACTTGTAAATACAAAAGTTTTAGATAATTTTAAGAACATTTACAAAAAATTTAGTTGGACTTGATATCCTGAAAATTGACGAAGTTATGAATTTTTTTCTCTCAAAAACCCTGTTTTTTTCGCCCCTTGAGCCCACTTCTAAATTTATCAAAAATTTGTCATGCATAAACTTTTGGCCTTTTTTTTAAGAAGTAATATAAACTTTAAAATTTTGGTAGCCGAATTGGATGCGATTGGATTTTTGATTCGATATCTACTTTAATAAAGAAGTTATGGCGTTTTTTCGGTTTTCACAAAAACGCCCCCTAATCCGACCCCCTTGGTCCGATTTTGCCCATTAACGAACTTAGCCGAGATTTTATCCCCTTTGATTTTATGTACCAGTTTGGTAGAGATTGGTGAAGAATTATAGAAGTTATCGTGTCCATAAAAAAGTGAGATATATATATAGATAGATAGATATATAAACTGGTGCGATTGCAATAGGTAGTATTCCATACGAAATCTACCTAAAAAAGGTCCTACTGAGGAGGCAATTGTTTGTAACTCAAATGCTAATGAATGGAGCGTAAAAAGACATCACACGGCACCTCATACGTCCCTTCAAGAATCCCCTCAGCAAGTTTCATGTGTGTCTACTTTCAAAAATGTGTCTGAAATTGTATCGGAAAATTTCGAGGTGTTGAAGGTGGAAGAGCGTTTTTTTCGAAAACACCCTTAAGCGGGGGAAAAAAACAGGGAGCAGGAGAAGGTATAAGAATGGAGGAATATTTCTCCATGCGGAAATTTTAATTGCGTTTCTTATATAAAACAGCGACTTCAATAAAACGAGAGATGGATTCTTTAAAAGCAAAGGGGTATAAGTTCGTAACTGTCCAGTCTCCAACAATTTGAGTCAGGGCCGTAGCTAAGGGTGTATTCGACAGCTGGAAGTCGATTCAACAGTGTTCAACAGTCGATTTAACAGCGTTCTTCGACGATTCAACAGCTGGAAGTTTTCTGATACAATTCCAAACACATTTTTTAAAAGTAGAAATATAGAACTGGCTGAGATGATTTTTGAAGAGACGTGGGATGTCATTTGACACTCCACTCATTAGAATTTCATTTATAAACAATTACCTTCTCCGTAGGACCCTTTTTTTCGTTCCCAGATCTCCCGCTTCGGAAAAATCGGTTCAAAATGACGTTTTTGATTGCTTTTTTTTTTCAGTATTTTCTGCTTTTATCAAAGAATTGAATATCACGACACCTTGTGTACTTTCTAAATAAGACATTTTGCCACAGTTTGGAGCATTTGAGAGCAAAAATGAATTTAAAAATAAATCTGAAAATAAGCAGTTTGGATTGGAATACAACCTTAAATCAAGTCGCTGACAATAAAATTTGTCATTAAAGATCACTGTACAAAAATATAATTTAAATATTCCACATTGAAAAAAAAAAAAATACCCCCACCTGATTAGAACGCAGAAAATTAATAACAGAAATCGTAACTTAATGAAAGAACTCGAACTTCTACCTAATTAGTATTCCAACTTCATCCCGAAAGAGTAATAAAATTTTTATAAAAATGATTCAAAATTTGCAAACTTTTCCGCTCTGCCAGGCATTTTGGAATTATTTACACTTTAGGAATTTTAAAGAATCTTTTAATTTCAATTCTCTTTTCCCTCTCGCATCTCTATATAAAATGAAAGTTTTAAAATTCTTTGTATGTTATGGAGAAAGTATGGGCGGGAAAAAAAAAATACATAGTTCTATCTCTTTTCTATTCAATAATCAAAATTCGGGACAATCGATGCCGAAATTTCCGAAAATAATTAAAGTGCGCTAAAAAGTTAAGCCGGGAAAAAAAAAAAAAAAAAAAAAAAAAAAAAAAAAAAAAACTGGGAAGAGGAGGAGGTATAAGAATAGAAAAATGTTTTCTCCATGCGGAAATTTTAATTGCGTCTTCGTATAAAACGGCGACTTCAATAAAACGAGAAATGGATTTGCTTTAAAGTCAAACGGGTGTAAGTCCGTAACTGGCCAGTCTCCAATAGTTTGAGTCAGGGTCATAGACGGGAATAATAACGAAGGGGGGGGGGGGGGAGGCAGGACCTGACTTATGCAGTGTATGTCTCCACTGAAAAAAAATGAAGTACTCAAAAATGAATAAGTCGATGTACTCATATCGAATAGAATATGTTTGGGTAAAAAATTAACACATTCTCTTCTTAATTTTGAAACATCAGATCCACATGTTATCGTATCCAAGCAAACCATCATTTTCTACCCAGTATTGGTTTATCTCACTCATGACGGCATAGAAGATGCTTATTAAAGTAAATATTAAATTATGCACCGTATTTTAAAATGATTTTATAGTGTACTTGCAAATAACGCTCTTTTGTCATAAAAATGTTCGATTTGGGTATTTTACTTATAATAATTTTGCTATTTCTCTTGATAAATAATCAATTAAATGTTTATTGTTCATACTTTTGGGCGAGGCATAAATACCAGCTTATTTTCATTTTAATTTGTAAATTCAGGGGGCAGATAATACTGATTTATATTTGAAACAAACTATGGAATCTAAAATGAGTATGTGAGTTTTGAGAACTTTTGGACTTTTCCTCATCTTACTCTTTTCTTAGCATTACATGGAGTTAAGGGTGTATTTCGATTCAAACTTCTTAATTTCCGAGTTATTTTTAAATACAGTTTTGCTCTCATATGTATCAAACTGACAAATTGTCTTATTTAGAAAGTACACAATGTGCCGTGGATTGCCGATTCTTTGATAAAGGCAGAAAATATTGCAAAAAATGCAATCAAAAACGGCATTTCGAACCGATTTTTCCCAAGCAGGAATTTTGGGAACGAAAAAAAGGTCATACTAATAAGGTAATTGGTTATAACTCAAATTCTAATGAATTGAGCGTAAAAAGACATCACACGGCACCTCATACGTCCCTTCAAGAATCCTCTCAGCAAGTTCCATGTTTCTCCTTTTAAAAATGCGCCTGAAAATGTATCCGAAATTTTCGAGCTGTTGAAGGTGGAAAAACGTTTTTTCGAGTACACCCTTAAGAGCCCACAATAGTCACAGAAAAATTACTCAAAAAGACCCGGATGACCATGTAAAGTCTATGGGAGCGTTCTTTTCTATTATCTCGCCCAAATTTTAATATTTTTGCATGATTTTTTTGCACAAGATAGCTGAGAGCAATCCACAACCGGGCTAGTTTTTACTTTTCAATTTTTGTTTTAGATTTTCTTTAAAAAATTACTTTAACTTTCGAAACCGGTTTAAACCGGTTCCGAAACTGAAGCTATCGTAATATAAAAAATATATAACCAAAATCGAAAAAGTAAAAACTAGCCCGGTTGTGGACTGCCCTCAGCTATCTTGTGCAAAAAAATCATACAAAAATATTAAAATTTGAGCGAGATATTAGAAAAGAACGCTCCCATAGACTTTACATGGTCATCCGGGTCTTTTTGAGTAATTTTTCTGTGACTATTGTGGGCTCTTAATGCAACAGTTTAATAAGAAATTTTAGTACCTAAAGTGTGAATAGCCCTTCAATTATCTTTCTGCATCAGAAAGAGAGAGAGAAAGAAAAAAAATATCAGCATACCCCCCCCCCCCCCCAATATAACTGAGTGACTTATGTAATTAGGATTTTCACTAAAAAGTGTCAAATGATTAAAATTATAAAAACAAGTCGTTGGAGGCCAATAATTGGTAATACTTACCCATCATCGATATGCATAATATAATGTATAAAAATAAACATCTCTAAACTATTTACAAAATGCATTGCAATTCCAAAACAAAACTTAAAAGTGTATTTAAATGCTTTTAATATGGGTCAATCCATTTCAAGTGGTCCAGCACTGGTCGCTCGACCATTTTTTAAAAATCTGAAATTTTTTGTACAACGACCCTAACATGATGGAAGTACAAAATGAGAGATATTTTAATTTTACTATTTTTTGTTTGAGCATGGCGGCCATCTTTGTTTCATCGTGTGCAGCGATTTTCTCAGATACTAGGATACACAAAATTGTAAATATCTCGTCTTTTATTTTCCCAATTGAAATGGTGTTTGCAGCATTTTGTTCAGAATAAAATAGGCTAAATGTATGGTGGTAGAATAATTTTGGAAAATAAAATTTTAAAGGTGAAATTTTAGCACAAAATTTAAGATTTTTTCCAAAATCTATCCATTTGCAAGAGGAAATTTTTTATGCAAGGAAAACTGTCACATTTACACATTTTTTTCTAAAAATAGGTCAAAAGTGCGTGTACTCATACACCAAGTTCCAGATTTAGGAGTTGATTTTTCTTTGCGAAAAAAATTCCGAAAGTCGTCAAAAATTTCAAAAATCGCACTTTTTAGGCTTTGATATCTCTGGTGGGGCACGAGATAAAAATCTGAAATTCTGGCCTTTGATAGTACTATGTAGTAATATTATGTAAAAAAAAAATTCAAGAAGGAGATTTTACAGATGTTTAAAAAATTTCGAATTTTTTTATTTTAAGGAGTGGACATAAAAGGCAGTAAAATAAAACAAATTTTGCATAAAGAACTATGTTGATCGAATTGTTAGTTGCCGAGATATTTGTAATCCTGTTTTCCACATTCTTCGATTTTTCATGACCCTGTATTTCATTCAAATTTCAATTCAAAGATATATTTTAATTGGAAATGAGACACTTAATCCGACGCAGCAAATTTTTAGTTAATATGAATATTATTTTTGGAGTTAAGAGGATGTTTCTTTTACGCAATTCGTTACTACTTGTGTAGTTTGTCGTTTTATATATTTTGTCGAAATTAGTTCGTCAGCAATTCATTAATAGAACATTACTATGCATATGGGTCAATCCATTTCAAGTGGTCCAGAAAATTTTTTTTGGTCGCTCGACCATTTTTAAAAAATCTGAAATTTTTTGTACAACAACCCTAACATGACGGAAGTTCAAAATGACCGTTATTTTAATTTTACTATTTTTTGTTTGTGCATGGCGGCCATCCTTGTTTCATCGTGTTCAGCGATTTTCTCAGATACTAGGATACACAAAATTTTAAATATCTCGTCTTTTATTTTATCAATTTAAATGGGGTTTGCAGCACTTTGTTCAGAATAAAATAGGCTAAATGTACAGCGGTAGAATAATTTTGAAAAATAAATTTTTACAGGTGAAATTTTAGCACAAAATTTAAGATTTTTTCCAAAATCTATCCATTTGCAAGAGGAAATTTTTTATGCAAGGAAAACTGTCAACCTTACACAATTTTTTCTACAAATAGGTCAAAAGTGTGTGCACTCATACACCAAGTCCCAGATCTGGGAGTTAATTTCTGTTTGCGAAAAAAATTCCGAAATTCTTCAAAAATTTCAAAAATTGCACTTTTTAGGCTTTGATATCTCTGGTGGAGCACGAGATAAAAATCTGAAATTCTGGCCTTTGATAGTATTGTGTAGTAGTGTTATGTACAAAAAATTTCAAGAAGGAGATTTTACTACAAGCGGAGATATGACATGGACAATATGTGAAAATAATACTGCCAAACTATTCTAACCTACTATGTGATTGTTCAACAAGGCTGTCAGCCTTACACAATTTTTTTCTACAAATAGGTCAAAAGTGCGTGTACTCATACACCAAGTCCCAGATCTGGGAGTTGATTTCTCTTTGCGAAAAAATTTTTAAAATTCATCAAAAATTTCAAAAATCGCATTTTTTAGGCTTTGATATCTCTGGTGGAGCACGAGATAAAAATCTGAAATTCTCACCTTTGATAGTATTGTGTAGTAGTGTTATGTACCAAAAATTTGAAGAAGGATATTTGACTAAGAGCTGAGATACGGTGATTAAAAATGTTAAGAAATGCTATTATGAGTACATTAGGAAAAATGAGATTAGTCTCATTTATTACAATATTTACACAGAAAATATCGTTTGTTGAAAACAGTGTAATAATAAATGTTTAATTTACAAAGATACTATATATGCTCAACAAAGAGCTTAACACTATTTACGAGAGATGTTATGAGTTCGACCAGTTACTGTTGTCAGTCCATCAGGCTGTTCTTTCTCAAAATTTTATTTGAAGCCACCCAAGTCTTGTCATCCCTCGTTGACTTGAATGAAATTCTCTAGGTTTATAATTGAAGCCATGTCAACTCGATCAGTTGCAACCCATTGTCTGAAATTTACTTTTCCTGAAATGTGTACCGAGTAAAATTGTTGCAATAGCATTTGTAGTAGGCTAGTTCCATAGGTTTTGTAGTGTAAGTCACATAACCTTATAATTGATATGCTTGTTTGCCACCGTTATTTTCAAAAAGTCTGCCTGGCTTTATTCATTTACTGAGAATGTCCCGGTAAAATAAGTCACATTTTTTTCGCTTTAAAATACTGGTAGCCAAAAATCGTAGCCTGTGACTTACACTACATGTGCTCATGGAAATAGCCAGTAGGTTTGTTCCTCTGGACAAATAATGTATTGGCTTAGCATACATTCTGAATTGTTTAAATCACACAGACGCATTTGAAGAATATACTTGTAATTAACATTTAACTTTGTACCATAAATAATTAATTTAAAATGTTGGAGGTATGAACAGTTACATAGAAGGTTACAATAGTTTGACAATATTATTTTTCACATATTGTCCATGTCATATCTCAGCTTGTAGTCAAATCTCCTTCTTGAAATTTTTTGTACATAACACTACTACACAATACTATCAAAGGCCAGAATTTCAGATTTTTATCTCGTGCTCCACCAGAGATATCAAAGCCTAAAAAGTGCAATTTTTGAAATTTTTGAAGAATTTCGGAATTTTTTTCGCAAAGAGAAATTAACTCCCAGATCTGGGACTTGGTGTATGAGTGCACACACTTTTGACCTATTTGTAGAAAAAATTGTGTAAGGTTGACAGTTTTCCTTGCATAAAAAATTTCCTCTTGCAAATGGATAGATTTTGGAAAAAATCTTAAATTTTGTGATAAAATTTCACCTGTAAAATTTTTTTTTCAAAATTATTCTACCACTGTACATTTAGCCTATTTTATTCTGAACAAAGTGCTGCAAACCCCATTTAAATTGATAAAATAAAAGACGAGATATTTAAAATTTTGTGTATCCTAGTATCTGAGAAAATCGCTGAACACGATGAAACAAGGATGGCCGCCATGCACAAACAAAAAATAGTAAAATTAAAATAACGGTCATTTTGAACTTCCGTCATGTTAGGGTTGTTGTACAAAAAATTTCAGATTTTTTAAAAATGGTCGAGCGACCAAAAAAATATTTTCTGGACCACTTGAAATGGATTGACCCATATGCATAAAAATGTTCTATTAATGAATTGCTGACGAACTAATTTCGACAAAATATATAAAACGACAAACTACACAAGTAGTAACGAATTGCGTAAAAGAAACACCCTCATAACTCCAAAAATAATATTCATATTAACTAAAAATTTGCTGCGTCGGATTAAGTGTCTCATTTCCAATTAAAATATATCTTTGAATTGAAATTTGAATGAAATACAGGGTCATGAAAAATCGAAGAATGTGGAAAACAGGATTACAAATATCTCGGCAACTAACAATTCGATCAACATAGTTCTTTATGCAAAATTTGTTTTATTTTGCTGCCTTTTATGTCCACTCCTTAAAATAAAAAAATTCGAATTTTTTTATACATCTTTCATCAGAACGAATTTTTCGAGAGTCCGAAAATAATTATTCCGGATAATCGAGGTTGCCGATATCCAATAGGCTTCGTCCCATTCTTAAATACCAAGTACATACAAAATTTTAAGTCTCTATCTCAATTTGTTCGGGAGATAGAGCGTTTAGGCGATATAGAGAGGCCGCCTCGTTCGGGCGATAGAGACACACAGACAGACGGACGGTAATTTTTTTTTTCTAAAAATATGTTTTTCGGAATCTCCAACGTCTAAAACGTGTAATTCCGTCAAAAAAAAAAAAAAAAAAAAAAAAAAAAAAAAAAAAAAATACGTGTGGCACTTGGGGACTGCCGCGGTAAAGCTATTGCATAGCATTTTTTATCAATTTATGCAATTATAATTATTTATATATTTTTTATTTATGCAGTTTTTTTTTGTCTTTGATATTAATTCAAGTTACACTTTTTGAGCGTGAGGACCGATAACAAAACATTTTTTTTCTTTTATTGAATAAATGAGAAGTTAATATCGTTTAAAATATTTTTATTATCTTACAATACATGTAGGTTAATCAGGAATTTTTATCATTGAAACTATACGTTTATGGTAGCTGAAATAAAAAACATAAGTTTGAGACTTGATATTCTCAAAATATCTGAAAAATACCGCGTCAATGTCTGCCGAATTCCACCGAAGTATACCGTGCCAAAGTCTGCCAAACTGAAACGACGTTAGCCGAGTGTTAGGTTTTTTTTTCTCGTTACGGAATTTCTAGATTCTTTCGCCGCGTTCAAAGCCCGCGATAAAAGCTATGCAATACCTTAATAAATTACCAAACAAAATTTGGCCGCGCTACGAAAATTTGATCGCGAGTTATAGGCATTTTAAATTTTCCGACCCTCACCGTGGGGTCTCCTGTCACCAAAAATTAACACTGTCTCATAATAAATTACCAAACAATATTTGGCCGCGCTACGAAAATTGATCGCGAGTTATAAACATTTTAATTTTTTCGACCCTCACCGTGGGGGGTCTCATGTCACCAAAAATTAACACACTCTCATAATAAATTACCTAACAAAATTTGGCCGCGATACGAAAATTAGATTGCGAGTTATAGCATTTTAAATTTTTCGACCCTCACCGTGGGGGGGGGGGTCTCCTGTCACCAAAAATTAACACTGTTTCATAATAAATCATCAAACAAAATATGGCCGCGCTACGAAAATTAGATCGCGAGTTATAAGCATTTTAAATTTTTCTACCCTCACCATGGAGGGGGGGGGGTCTTCTGTCTCCAAAAATTAACACTGTCTCATGAAAAATTACCAAACAAAATTTGGCCGCGCTATGAAAATTAGACCGCGAGTTATAATCATTTTAACTTTTTCGACCCTCACCGTGGGGGTCTCCTGTCACCAAAAATTAACACTGTCTCATGAAAAATTACCAAACAAAGTTTGGCCGCGCTACGAAAATTAGATCGCGAGTTATAAGCATTTTAAATTTTTCGATCCTCACCATTGGGCGGGTCTCCAATCACCAAAAGCTACATTGTCCTACCTTGTTTTATCTTAAGACGATTCTTTTCTATACACATTCTATCAGGAATTTTTATTATTGAAACTATAGATTTATGGTAACTGAAATAAGAAACATAAGTTTGAGACTTGATATCCTCTAAATATATGAAAAATACCGCGTCAATGTCTGCCGAAGTCTACCGAAGGATACCATGCCGAAGTCTGCCGAGTGTTAGGTTTTTTTTTCGTTACGGAATTTCTATATTTTTCTCGTTACGAAATTTCTACATTCGGTCGCCGTGTTCAAAGCCCGCGATAAAAGCTATGCAATAGCTTAATAAAAAAAAAATTATATAAAAAAAAAAATCGATTTTCAAAACTTTTGCAAGATTTACCCTATACTACGTATGATGGGTAAGTAATAAGCTGAAATTATTAAAAAATAAAAAAGGGGGGGATCAAAATTCATGCATATGTTCAAGCATTTACGGAAGTAAGATTAGTCCTCCTTCCTCTTTTTACTTCCAGTACCTCATTCATCTATGCAAAAAACAAACTACATTAGAAATAGTGCTCGCGATGGGATACGTATAGCAGCTATACGTTTAAACGATATACGTATATCCGTATAATACGCTTTTCTGCTATACGGATACTTTCGAATATACGTTTAAACGTATCCGGATACGTATAACGCGTATCAACTAAACGTATATTTAAGAATACGTATATTTAAAGTATACGTATATTCCACGTATCGTATCTAATTTAAATAGTAGACTTCATCAGTCGTATGTCACTGAATTAAGAATAATTTGGAAATCGGTGGTGTTACGACAGGAATCCGCATAGTATGTCCTATATATAAGAGATCGAGCAATAAAAAGCGTATACTTTATAAAACATTTTGCAAAAAATTCACAAAAAATCAGACTCCTGGTTGGCCATTCTCGTTTCACTAACAGTGAAATATCTATCTGGATTCCGACCAAGATTGTAGAAATCGTAAAAAAGACAGCATAGTAGCACCACCTGTTGAACGATTTACACACAAAACTAATCAGCACCAATTTCTATCAGGCACTACCTGAAAATATAGGGGAGACTGGGGCACATGTGAACATAGCTTTTGTCTCATAACTGGGTTAATTTCTATAAGCAAAACTACTCAATATAGTAAACAGTACTTTTTTACGCATGGTAATTTTTTTAATTATTTTTATAGCTCTTCTTACTTTTCTTAATAGTTTTATGAATTCAAAAAAAAAAATGTTCATATGTGTCCCAACGAAGGGGCAGCCGTAAAACACAAGGGCAACATGTGAACACAAGGAAAAATAATTATTTGACACGTTTTTTATTATCTTTTCCATATGTTACCATAATCATTAGTTGTACTATCTGTTAAATTCACCATAAAGAAAAATATATGTATATTTATTTAGTTTCTGAGTGATATGTTTAAGCAAAATATTATAAAATAAAAATAAATAAATTGTTTTTATGTGGGGAGAGGGGGGGGGGGGGGTAGATAATTGATAAAATATTGTTGCAATAAAATAAAAGCTTAAAGAAGTAAACTTGAGAAAATAATAGAATTTAAAATTTGCTTAGGGCTTTTTGTTTGAGAGAGATTTTAGGGAGGGAGCATTTGGATAATATTTGTCGGAAATCTACCGAAAGGCGAAAATTTTTCATTCCTATATTTGCCTTATTTGCCTATAAATTAAGGATAAAAAATTGTTTTCCGTTTATAAGCTTCCGCCAAATTTAATTTCTTTTGCTTTTGAAAGAAAGGGGGGGGGATGAAGTCAATAATGAAGATTTCACAGTAGTTTAAAACTTTATTTTCATAAAATATAATTTTATTTTCAAAGCACCAAATAACATATCTGTTTAAGAAATGAAAGTAAACTAATACTACAAGTTTACAACAAATGAAATAGAAAAATTTTCAAAGTTGTTAAACGTAATATTTTTTGCATTAACGATGCATAAAAAATAGTATTGAAAACCGTCAAATAAAATAATATATAACATTTATTGCATTTTACAAAACATTAAATTTATTTAAATTACAATTGAACATAAACGAGCTTGTTGCTATTTATGTATTTGCTGACATATATGTTTGTAAAAGTTTCTATACAAAATCAAGTTTATAAGACTGAAATATCTTCTATTTCAATAAAATTATAGATAATGGAGCTGGCATTATTTTCATGAAGTTAACTAAAAGGAACAGAATAACTGAATGATTATTGTAGAATTTAATGTTGTTTTCAGACCTGCAAACAAGACTCTTCATAAGTGCCCTACACTCCCACAAGAGTTAAAATGACAAATCTTTAATATTTTTCAATTTTAGCAAAAACAATCATCATAAATATTTATTAGTATCCACAATATATGTTAAAACATTAATTTAAAAAAAAAATGAATAAATAAATAAAATTATTATCTTAGCAAGTTGGAGATTTTACTTTTGAGTTCAGTTAATCAGTATTTTGGCTCCTGGGGACAAAGAAAATGTCGAAGAGCTTCAACAATTTTTTTCCAAATATTTATAGGTGCTACTATCTTTGGTAATTCTTTGAAATAATAAAACATACAATAACTTGGGGAAAATAGCAATGTTCTCATATGCCCCATTTTCACACGTGTCCCAATCTCCCCCATACATGTTTCTTATTTCTGTGAATTAGGTTTTCAGATAGAGCGCCCACAAATCTCATGTCACACACAGACAGACAAAGTCACAAACTCACAGGCAGATTTTTGTAAAAACATGTTTTTTGGACTCTCTTACCCTTAAAACGTGTAAGCCCGTCGAAAGTTGTCCCTTATTAATTAAATACTTTCTTCTTGTAAAGATACAAGAAAATATAAAAAAACTAAGATCTTCTAACACAGATCTTCTAAATAATAGTTTGATTCAACCACAACTAATGTAAGACATTTCATAATAAATAACTTAGTTTTTTGGGGAAAAAAATCAAAATCTAAACTGAGGAACGTATTCAGATTTTTTTAAGTGCCTGCAAAACAAGTAGTAGTTAAGTAATCACATCGTAGTTCTTTGAACAAAGAAACGCGATGGGGATACTCTACCGGATATTTCTCAATGTCGTTAATCCGCAGAAAAACTTTAAAAAATCAAATTTCATACCTTGAACGAAAAACGTTTAAACGTTTATACGTTTAACCGCTTGCATAAGATCCGTATATACGATGTACCGTATATGCTCTTTTGTGCTATACGTATAATCGCCGATGCCGTATTATACGTATAGCAAATCCGTATTTCGTATAATACGTATTATACGTATACTCGTATAATCGAGAGCACTAATTAGAAAGTTAATAATGTAAGTTTTATTATAACAATTTAGAATTGTATCAAAAGAAATTCTTTATTTTAATATTTATTTATAAGTTTTCGCTGTAGCGTAGCAAGTTAAAACCATTAATTACACTCAATTTGCGACATTTTCTTTTAGCCATCTTATAACGTACATACATAAGCCAAAAAAATGTTTGAAAAAAAAAAAAAATCTGCTAATCTATCATTTTTTCCCCTTCAATTATCCTCTTAGTAATTTTTTTTTTTTTTTTTTTTTTTTGTCATACCCTGTATATAGATGTGAACTGCTCCGAGTGCAAAATTTATTCATACATGCGATACATAAAGAAGATTACAGCTCATATTCAAAATATTAGAATAATTGAGAAAAAGTAATAAGAAAAAATTATTTGTCATTTATTTATTTTTTATACTAAGTAAATGCAATTAAATTTCTTATAAATTAAATCTGGAATGTTTAGATAAGATTTTAACATTTATAAAATATAAAATACAGCACAATAAATTAGGTATACAGCTTCCTTAAACACACCAGAATATTAGAATAAAATTTAGATTGGTTCAAAATATTAGAATATTTTATTTTACGCAACAATATTACCTTATGAATATGAAGTAAATGGTAGTTAATATTTTGTAGTATCCCCTTTAGCTTTCATAACAGCGTACAATCGATCTTGCATACTATATACAAGGTGTTTACAAACATTTCTATCAATATTAGCCCAAATAGACTTTATACGTGCCACTAACTCAGTTTTACTTGAAGGAGGATTTTCTTGAAGTTTTTTCTTCATTATACACCATAAGTTTTCGATGGGATTAAGATCTGGTGAATTTGGTGGCCAAGGAAGTACCTTAATGTTGCGTTGGCGGAACCAATTCTTAGTTGACACCGAGGTATGCGGGGGCGCTAAATCTTGTTGAAAGATGAAATCATCTTCAAATAAATCTTCTGATGATGGAATCATGTAATATTCTAAAATTTCTTGATATATCAGAGAGTTAACCTTTTCGTAGACGATGCATAACTTTCCAGGTCCTTTTGCACTCATACAACCCCAAACCATGACACTAGCAGCAAATTTTACGGAACGTTTAAGGCATTCTTTATCAAATGCTTCTTGCTTCATTCTCCAAACTCGAATACCTTGATTACCATATGAAACACAAAACACACTTTCATCACTAAATAATATATTTTTCCAATCTTCATTGCTCCATAAACGTCTTGATTTACACCAATTAAATCTTATACGCTTTTGTCTTGCAGTCATGAGAGGTTTTGTTTTCGGTACACGAGATTCAAATTTAAATTTATGGAGACGTCTTAATGTTGTCGATGTAGAAACTTCAACTCCTTCTTCTTTCCATTTTCGGTGCAAGAATCGCACACTTTTAAAACGGTTTTTCTTAACTATACGCTTCAGTTTCCTGTCATCTCTAGCAGATGTTTTTGGTTTTCGGCCACCATTTCGGCGATTATTTTGAAATTTTCCAATTTTTGAATATTGTGTTAGTATTTTACTAACGCTCGATTGCGAACAATGTAAATAATTCGCTATAAAACATTGATTTTTACCGTGCCGATACAAATCAACCATACGAAGTTTAGTAGATTCAGGAATATCGCTCACACGGCCCATTTTAAGACGAAAAGAAACAAACTGCAAAAAAGAATACTGATTTTGAATAAAATAGTCTGAATTTAATCAATGATGCCACCAGTTAAGAATTGGTAATAATTAAAGGAGAATTAATGTGAAATATTCTAATATTTAGAACCACTTGAATAAATATTCTAATATTTTGACTTTTCAAAATAATATTTTTTGCAATTAATCTTTTCAAAAATGATATTAAATTTAAGATAACAAGTAAGTTTAATCAACAATAAGTTCTTAATAAAAATATCGTTTGCATATTTTCATTAAAAGACATTAAATTACCAAACGATATTTTCAATTTCTAAAAAAAAGGTAATTATTCTAATATTTTGAATATGAGCTGTAGTATTAGCCATTTTTTGAATAATGTGGAAACATTATACAAAAATTAGAAAACAAAATCTATCGATAGACAGAAGAGGGTCCCCCATAGTCTTAGTCGGGCCCTGGGTAGGGGGGGGGGGTCTCATTTTCTTTGTCTCTCTTTCTCACGCAGAAAGATAATTGAGGGCCTGTTACTGTAATTACTGTACCTACAATGTGAATTGTAGGTACAGTAGAACCCCGCTAATTCGGATCTCGTTAATCCGGATATTCGGATCGGTTTGGTCATTTTTTTTTTCTTTCAAGTTTGATAAGCGATTGGCTAATTTTCATAACATTAACTCGTTTCATCGTCCTAATCTGAATAAAAAAACCTTTTTCTGAAATCTTTTCGGAAGAATTAAGCAAAGTAAACATTTTTACTGTCTGTAAATATTCAATAAGTTTAACATAAAGGTGATTTTCTGTAAGTATGTTTTATTTTATTTCACTTTTTTCTAATTCTCCGGATAATCCGGATTTTCGATAAGCCGGATCGGGTCCGGTCTCAATTAATACGAATTATAGGGGTTTTACTGTACTATGTTTCTTATTAAACTGTTGCAATAACTTAATTTTATGCTAAGAAAAGAATAGTATGAAAAATTCGAGTGTATAATCAGTGCAATATTAAACATAATGTTAGTTTCCCATGTGCAAATAAGATGAGCGGGTGTTGAAACACTTATTTTAGTTACAATTTAGTATTTCTGCAAAACTGTATAAAGACCTCAACAATAAATTACATTATTCACCAGAATTTCAGTTGAATTTTCGGAACAGAAATTCATTGATTGAGCATGGAAATATATTTACTTATACAGAATGTCCCAGAAGTTAATGGGACAAACTTTAAGGAGACATCACAAGGATTCAGAATTGCATAGCAACACTAAATAAAAGAATTTGCCAGTTTGGTGCATTTGACAGCAAAGATGAATTTAAAAATAAATTAGAAACTAAGCAGTTTGGATTTGAATACAACCTTAAGTACCACTATTTTTTCCTCTATAATTCCAAAAAGTAAAAAAGTTAAATATAATAATCTTACAGAAATTTGACCACGGAGAGTAATAATAGGGAGAAAAAAAATGACCGATGCAAAATGCGCAGAACTGCATCTTTTGTCTAACAAATGAACTGCATTCTATTTTTACGAAGCAATGTAGCGAGCTGTAGGAGGGGAGGAGAGGGGGGGGGAGAGAGAGGGCTATCCCAGATGACCGCACCATTTTCTCCGAGATCTCATCGGCTGATAGATCTCATTTATTGTGGATATTAAGCAACCGAGAATATAGAGATCTGCGCCATCAGCTCCCATAGAAAAGGGTTGCTATGAGAATGGCGGCTTTGGCGAGTTTTGCTAGATTTGGCGAGAAAATAGGTTTTTCAGGGTGTAAATTAAGGGTCCTGTCCCTGCCCGCGAAGACACTCGCGAGCAAATGCTACTGCTATGGGGAGGCAACTGCTTCGCATTTTGACATTTTTTATTTTTTTATTTTATTATTATTATTATTTGCATTCGATAGCTGAGGTCCCTCTCAAGATTTGTCAGTTGTACAGTTTGTATCTTCAGAATACAAATCTTACATTTAGTCGGTCCGTAGCGTTTTAAATAATTGTAGTTTGGGGTTTCGAAAAAATTATTATTAGTTGTTGATTCATTTTATTATTCCAGATGTATAGACTTACATGGAAAATAGTCTACTCATTTAAATTTCATAATTGGGAAATACAGTCGAGCCTCTATATAACGAAATCCATCGTTCCAGTAAAAAATTCGTTATATAGAGAAATCGATGTACAGAGTATGATGTTAAAAATAGTATTTAATGTGTAAATTTTGAACAAATATTATTTTTGATCTTTTTAATTAAGAATTTGAAATGTTTAAAAGTATATATTAACCTAACATTTTATTTCTTACTTATTTAAGCAGTTTCAAAAAAGAGAAAATACATTTATTTGAAAGCTTAATGAAAATCAAATGAGGAAGACTTACATAAATTTCAGAGGAAGAAATCTGTAATTTTTTGTTGTTTTGATTTTAAAATTACAATTGTTACGCTCTCAAAAAAAATTCTCAAATTTTAGCAAGGAATGAAAAAATTGTAGTTGATATATTTCCTCCATTTGAAGGTCTCTCTTATGTGCTCTCATTGATTCCTCTCTTATATGTGTAACAATTCAATTGACTGTGTTTTGAGAAGGATTTGAAAGGTGTGTGGGAGGTGGTATGAACTTGTTAGATTTAAAGAATAAGGAGAGAAGTAATATTTAAAAAAAAAAAAAACCTCTCCACTGAACGATAAATCAAAAATAAGTGATGGAAAATTGATTCCATATGATTTCGAAGCTTTTTTAAAACTGAATAAATTAAGATCAATTTATGAAAAAATTCGTTATATGGAGATAGATATTTCGCTATATAAAGTCTGTTTTTAATGGAATCATGCGAAAAGGGGACCGTTCTTACTAAAAATTCGTTATATGGAGAAATTCGATGTATGGAGTTTCGTTATATAGAGGTTCGACTGTAATTATTTCAAAGTAAACTAACGTTTCTCCCGAATTTAAAATTTTAATGGCTAATTTACAGTGATCAATAAAATCAATAGTGATTTTTTTTTCTTATAAGTACCTTTTTCAAATTTATTATTATGGGGTTGAAACCCGTCGATATTCGACTCGACATTAAACATGAACCCATCAGAAAGCGAATAAAATAAAGTAAGTTGCGGAATTCAACCCGTAAAAAGATTCAGATATACTTCAGATTTCCCAATTCTTTACCGAAGACAACAACTATTTTTAAAATAGTTAAAAAGATTTGGGTTATTTGTGCATCGATGGCACGTTTTAAGGTTGTATTCGAAAAACCGCTTTTCCAGCTTTAACAGCTCGAAATTTTCATGTACAATTTCAGACACATTTTTAAAAGTAGATACATGAAACTTGCTGAGGTGAATTTTTAAAAAGACGTACAAGGTGTCGTGCGATGTCATTTTACGCTCAATTCATTAGAATTTGATTTATGAACAATTATCTTCTCAGTATGACACTTTTTTTCGTCCACAAATCTCCCGCATCGGGAAAATCAGTTAAAATTGCCGTTTTTGATTGCTTTTTTTGCAATATTTCCTGCATTAATCAAAGAATCGACGATTACGGCACCTTGAGTACTTTCTGAATAAGACAATCTGCCAGTTTGATGCATATGAGAGCAAAAGTTAATTACAAAATAAGTCGGAAAATAAGCAGTTAGAATCAAAATACACCCTTAAAGGTGTATTCGAAAAAACGCTTTTCAACCTTCAGCAGCTCGAAATTTTCCGAAACAGTTTCAGACTCATTTTGAAAAGTAGAAACAGGAAACCGGCTGAGGTGATTTTTGAAGGGATGCATAAGATGCCGTGTGATGTCATTTTTCGCTGAATTCAGTAGAATTTGATTTATAAACAATTATCTTTGCAATAGGACCACTTTTTTTGTTCCTATATCTCGGTTCAGAAATTTCTGTTCAAATTGGCAATTTTGACAGCATTTTTTGCAATATTTTTTACGTTTACCAAAATAGCGACTGACACGGCGCCTCGTGTACTTTCTAAATAAGGCAATTTGCCAGTTGAATGCATTGGAGAGCAAAAATAAATCTGAAAATAAGCAGTTTGAATCGAAATACAACATTAATCAGTCCAATCGCCAAAGAGGGCGATTTTGCTAACAACGTCATGTGACCGTATCTACTCGAAATCGCCTAGATTACGATTTGATACCACTGGCCTAACCCATTTAGCAGACCTCTCTCTTTTCGACCAAATCCACCTCTTCATCTAAACAACCCCCCTCCTCCCCCGGCAGTGGCGGATCCAAGGGGGGGGGGTCATGGGGATCATGCCCCCATAGCCGGATTAAGGGGGGGGGGCTAAGGGGGCTGCAGCCCCGGGCCACAACCAGTCAGGGGCCCTCAGCAGAGGGTTAAGTTGTACCAAAGTTTCGTTTAAAACAATTACAGGAGTGTAAAAGCTGCGCGAAATCACCTTTTTTTTTTTTTTGCAACTTAACTTGAATTGCCATTTGACGTCATTGCTGTCTGTATCTCCGAAAATTTCCAGGTTTAACAAAAGTGGCGATGAAAACGAAACGAAAAGGGTCGCGTAAAAAAGCGCGAATTTCGTTAAAAAAAAGAACGGATGTAATCAAGATCACGGAAAAGAGCAATTTCCTTCAAAAGGCCGTGGAAAAAGCGTTAATTTCGTCAAAAGGTCGCGGAAAAAGCGCGAATTTTGTAAAAAGGTCACGAAAATAGCACGAATTTTGTCGAACGGTCGCGGGAAAAATGCGAATTTTGTCAAAGGTTCGCCCAAAAAACCGCGATTTTGGCAAAGAACCGTAAAAAGACGCGAATTTTATCAAAGGGAGGAAGGGAAACAGGATTTTCTTTAA
The DNA here is from genome assembly GCA_964019185.1 of Maratus speculifer. Lineage (NCBI taxonomy): Eukaryota > Metazoa > Arthropoda > Arachnida > Araneae > Salticidae > Maratus > Maratus speculifer. The sequence goes on along the minus strand of OZ025303.1, from coordinate 5,116,463 downwards.
AAGATCGCAGAAAAATTGCAAATATAATCAAGAGTTCGCGGAAAAAGAGCAAAATTTGTCAAATCATTGGGAAAAAACGCGAATTTCGACAGAAGACAGCGGAAAAACGCGAATTTCGTCAAAGAATCGTGAAAAAAAAACGCAAATTTTGCGAAAGAATAGCGAAAAAAAAACGTGAATTTTGTCAAAGTGTGGCAGGAAAAGAGAGAAATTCTTGAAAAGTTCTCGGGGAAAAAGCGCAAATTTTGTCAAAGGATAGCGAAAAAACGTGAATTTTGACAAATAACCTGGGTAAATTGCGAATTTCTTCAAGCGTTCGCCAAAAAAACGTAAACTTTGAGAAAGAATGACGAAAAAACGTAAATTTTGTCAAAGTGCGGCAAAAAAGTGAGAACTTTTTGAAAAGTTCGAGGGAAAAAGCGCAAATTTAGTCAAAAGATCGTGGAAAAAGAGCGAATTTTGACAAAGAACCGCTAAAAAAAGCGAATTTCATCCAAGGATTCCCGAAAAAATGCGAATTTTGAGAAAGAACCGCGAAAAGAAAGCGCGAATTTTGTCAAAAGGTGGCAGAAAAAGCACAAATTTCATAAAAAAATTGCGAGAAAAGCGCAAATTTAGTCAAAAGAGCCAAAAGTGTCGCCGCCGAAAATAAGCGAATTTTGACAAAGAATCGAGGAAAAGCGCGAATTTCGTTAAAAAATTGCAGATAAAACGCGAATTTTGACAGAAATCCGCAAAAAACAAGAATTTCGTCGAAGGATGGCAGAAAAAGCACGAATTTAGTCAAAAGATCGCGGAAAAGAGCGAAGTTTGTCAAAGAGACGCGGGAAAAGTGTAAATCTCTACAGAAGATCGCTTGTAAAAACGCGAATTTCGTCAAAGAATCGCTGAAAAAACATGAATTTTGGAAGAGAATCGCTGAAAAAACGCGAATTTCGTCAAAAAGTGGCAGGAAAAAAGCATATTTCGGAAAAAGAGCACAGGAAAAGCGCAAATCTTGTCAAAAGGTCGCGGAAAAAAGGCGAATTTAAAAACACCATTAAAGATAACAAAGAAAAAAATGATTAACATTATACATATTCAAAATCTAAGATCTTGTATTTTAGGATTAAAAAAACAAAACAAAGGTGTGTGTGTGTATTTAAGGAGGGGGGGTTAGATTCAGTATCGTGGTAGGAGGCTTAAGATTTCCAATAGTGTAAGGGGGGGGCCAAAATTCCCAGTAGCCCCGGGCCCCAGAAGAGCTTAATCCGGCCCTGATGCCCCCCCCCCCACCCTGAAGCTCTTCAAAGAGGAATGTAAGTGTAAGTAAAAAGTGCTAAAACAGGAACGCAAAATAACGTCTAATCGAAAGAATTTGCGCTTTTTTCGAAACTGATCTAGAAAATTCACGAATTTGCCGCGCCTGATTTACATAATTCACAATTTTTCCGCACCCGATCGGTGAAATTCGTGATTTTGGCGAAGCGGATCCACGAAAATCACAATTTTCCATGCCTAATCGACGAAATTCGCGATTTTTTGGGGTGTGATCGATGAAATTTGAGATTTTTCCACGAATGGTCTGAGAAATTTGCGATTTTTCTTCACTTGATTGACAAAAATCACGATTTTTCCGTGTTCAATCCACGAAATTAGCACATTTTTTCCGTTCTTGTTCGATCAAATACGAATTTTTTCGCACACGAACTATGAAACTGACGAAAATTGACTGATGAAATTTGTATTTTTTTCCAGCCATAAATTAATGAAATCCGTGATTTTTTTCTCGCGATAAACTGAAAACATATTATCGCAATATATATATATATATATATATATATATATATCATAAAACGCCTTTCGCGATAACGCGAAAATTGTTCTGCAGCCGCTCAAAGATTAAAATTTTTCCGCGCATCACCGACAAAATTTGCGTTTTTTCTGCGCCCTGTCAACAAAATTAGCGATTTTTCGTTCCGAATCGACAAAATTCGCGAGTTTTTTGTACTCGATTGCCCGAATTCGTGCTTTTTACAAAGCTGAGCGACTATATTCGCGATAATTTCTTTCGATGGAATTGTCAATTTTTGTTCGCCATATCAACGTAATTCGCGATTTTTTTTCAATCCCAATCGACTGTATTTTCGCTTTTTACGAAAGTGATCGACCATATTTGCGACTTTTTCGTTGCCGTTCGACAAAATTCGCAATTTTTCCGTGCCCTACCAAAAGCGATTTTTTCGTTCCCGATAGACTAAATCCGCACTTTTTACGAAAGCGATCGACCGTATTCGAGATTTTTTTCCCGCCGTAAAATGATGAAATCTGTAATTTTTTTTTCTCACGATAAACTGGTAAAACTCGCTATTGTTCTGCAGCCGCTCAAAAAGATTTTCGATTTTTCCGCGCATCATCGACAAAATCTTCGATTTTTCTTTGCCCTATCAACGAAATTAGCATTTTTTTCTTACCGAATCGACGAAATTCGCGAGTTTTTCGTACCCAATCGCCCGAATCGCCCTTTTTACGAAGACAATCGACTACATTCGCGATAATTTCTTTTTCGATTCACGAAATTTGCAATTTTTGCGTTCCATATCAACTCGAAATTCGCGATTTTTTTTTATTCCCAATCAACAAAATTCGCGTTTTTTCTGTTCCCGATCGAATAAATTCGTGCTTTTTACGAAGCGATCGACAAAATTGGGGCTTTTTCGTGCCCTATTAACGAAATTTGCGATATTTTCGTTCCAGATCGACAAAATTCGCGATATTTTCGTTCCAGATCGACAAAATTCGCAATTTTTTTCATGCCCGATTTGCGAAATTTGCTACTTTTTATCGTAATTCCCTTTCCACAAGGTTTACTGTATTTTAAAATTGTTTCATTAAATCATCTGTCAAAAGTTGTGACCCCCCCCCCCCCTGGAGGTTGGGCTTTATCCGCCCTTGTCCCCCGGTTCCATTGTCCGTTAGATCGCAGATCCTTCTACCGCCTGACGCCAAATCCATCGCCAAAATCCCGATGAAATATGAGGCATGAGATTTGACGCTCACCAAATCGATAGGACGTTTCATAAATAGCGCTAAGTTGCAGACACACACGCAACAACGTTTTGTGGTTAGAAGTCGGCATGTTTTATGTTAGCAGGCGGCGTGTTTGATTTATAATGACTTTTCCAGTTAAACTTCAACCATACTATAGGACTGGGACCTTTCTCTTCAGTAACGTTGAGATAGTTACCTCCTGAACAATTGCAATATCCCCGTTTTCTACAATACACAGTGCATAATAGATGTTAAAAACTTTAATGGGTGAAATGCAGTTTACTCTTCGTCGCCAAGGCGACTTTTTTTTTTTAGCGATAAATGTTTCAATATGGCAACCCTGCATTTTCATTTAATCCGGAGCAAAACAGTGTGTTCCGGGAGACAAGACGCAAAAACGTGCCAATTTGGCGATTTTTGAAAATCGCGCCAAAAAGGAGAGTAAACTGCATTCGCACCACTTTAATTAAAAATTACGTACTACTTACAATATAAAGTTGAATTAATTTCCTACAATTTCGAACAATAAAACTTGTTCATCATCAGGGAAACATTAAGAGACAAAACCAACATGTTACCAAAGTTTATATGACACAATACTGTAATGTAAATTTATCAATAAAATGGTTTTTTAATGGAATTTATCAATAAAATGTAATCAGTATTGTATTATGTAAACTTTGTAACCTCTTTTGATGTTTCCCTGATGATGAACAAGTTTTATCGTTCGAAACTGTAGGAAATAAATTCTACTTTATATTGTTAGTACATAATTTTTAACTAAAGTTTTAACATCTATTATACACTGATGAACCGAATTTATTGTGCATTGTATTATCAAACAGTGTACTAAGACCTTTTATAATATTCCCGTTTTCTATTATCAATAAACTTCAGAAGGGAGGAGTACAAAAAAGAATTTCCTGGAATACACTTGAAGCTGATCAAAATACATGTGTGCTCGGAGCCTAATAATTCCGACGCCAAATCCATCGCCAAAACGCCGATGAATTATGAGGCACAAGATTTGACGCTCGCCAAACCGATGGAGAGCTTCATAAATAGCGCTCTCTTGTCGTTTATAAAGGCATAAAAAGATGGGGGGAGGGGGAGTGATAGCGGTTTAGCGAATAAATAGAGATATTTGTGTGTTTTTTGCGGGTGGGAGGGGGCGAATAAAATCGCGAATGACTTGAAATGTAGAAGGGGGTCGTTTTTGAGATAGGGGGTAATGGGTATACTTTTGTTTAGATGACTCGGGCTATCAAGTTTTATGAGCAGTCCGTGAAATTATTATTTTTTTGTTTTGTTTTGCTACTGTTTTATACAAAATAGTGTTATATGAAATACTTTTATATTAAACAGAGAAAAATTATTGCTCTCGATCATGAAATATAAGATATTGAACCCGTCGAATTTCGACGAAAGAAAATGTTTAAAGTGGAGGAACTGTTTCATTAATTCATTATAAACATATAAAATTAATTACAATAAAAAAAAATGAACCTTATATTGGTAAATCTTCGATCAAAACTGCTTATTTTCAGATTTATTTTTAAATTAATTTTTGCTCTCAAATGCACCAAACTTTCGAAATCTCTTATTTAGCAAGTATACAAGCTGCCGTGAGGGTCGATATTTTGATAAATGCAGAAAATGTTCCTGAAAAATGCTGTCAAAAACGACGTTTTGGTCCAACTTTTCGGAAGCGGGAGATCTGCGAGCGAAAAAAAGGATCTCGCAGAGAAAGTCATTGTTTATCTTTCCAATTCCAATTCTAATGAGTGGAGCGTAAAAAGACATCACACGGCACCTGATACTTCTCTTCATAAATTCACCTCACCCAGTTTCGTGTTTCTAATTTTTAAAAAGTGTCTGAAATTGTATCCGAAAATTTCGCGCTGTTGAGGGGGGAAAAGCGTTTTTTCGAATACACCCTTAAAGATGAGTCTGAAAATGTATCCGTAAAATTCCAACTGTTGAAGGTAAAAAATTATTTTTCCGAATACACCCTCAAGTTCATTTCGGAAAGTTTAGGATCGCACCATGTATATATGAAATTTTCTAGGATTATTCCATAAATATCATAGATTCAGTGGTATGAGTGCATAATGCATGCTCACGGAAAGAAGTGTTTTGTTGAAACAACTAAATTTTTGTTACTGTTGCCCCTACAAAATATTTTGGTTGCAATGACCAAATTATGGCTGGATTGAACAAATAATTTTGTTAATTCAACAAAATTTTGTTGAATTAACAAAAATCATGGTCATTTCAACAAAACAATTTTGTGAGGGCAATAGTAATCAAAATTTAGTTGTTTCAACAAAACAGTTCTTCCCCTGTACATATTGATAATATTATCTTGCCATGAAACAACACAACTTTACTTCCATCACACCCCTGCATTACCTCACCCTACCTATGACACCCAGACGTACATCGTTCATCACCCTTTGCACCATAACGCAATATCTTCATTATTACTAACCACTAGCTGACCCGCCCGGCGTTGCCCGGGTCCGTATTAGCAATATTAAACGAACTTGAAATTTGTATGATTTTATCAATAACTGGAAGCATGCAGAAATGCATTGTCTGAAATACGTCGCAGCTGACTTTGTGAAAAATCAGTTTTAAAAACAACAACTAATATTAAACTCTAAAAATACTTAAAATGAGCAATGAGAAACACGGGAGGGAACATGTATCCAACGATTGCGTTAGTTTCGTGTTAAAGTGTTGATATTTTCTTAGCAGACGATTTTTTGTGATAAATACATTATCTGTTTTATATTTCTTCTTAATGATATTCCTCTGGACCGAGTTGGCGCATTGCCAAGATTTGCTTCCTCTGGACCGAGTTGGCGCATTGCCAAGATTTGCTTTCCCCTGTGCCTCAATTAATTATCCTCGGAATTCCTTTTATTTATAGAGACTAGACGGTTGCCCGCCCTCAGTAGCCCGAAGACTATCTGAATGCCAGTTCTACAACCCCACAATTTCTTCTCGGTGTTCTGGGGTTTCGTTTGCATATCTTTTTTTATTGTTAATGAAGAGGTCTTCCATTTGTTCTTCCATCTGTTCTTCTTTCTGTTCTTCCATCTGTTCTTCCATTTGTTCTTCCATTTGTTCTTCCATTTGTTCTTCCATTTGTTCTTCAATTATATTCGACGATTCACTGTTTGAGAGCCTATCTGTCCTTTTATTTATAGAAGTTCAAAATGAAAAAAGATTTTCTTAGCAGACGATTTTTTGTGATAAATACATTATCTGTTTTATATTTCTTCTGCTTTATTCCTTTTATTTATAGAGTTCAAAATGAAAAAAGATTTTCTTAGCAGACGATTTTTTGTGATAAATACATTATCTGTTTTATATTTCTTCTGCGTTTACCTAAGCTGTGTAAAATCTCTATAAATAAAAGGAATATAGAGGATGAGGGCCTATCTGTGCCTCAAATAATTATCCTCGGAATTCCTTTTATATATATAGATTTTTGAGGCAACAAAAAACTCATCGTAAACTGAACCCAGAATTTAAGGGTGTCATTCAAACTGCTTATTTTCCGATTTATTTTTAAGTTCATTTTTGCCCTCAAATGCATGAAACTGGCAAATTGTATTATTCAGAAAGTATACACAAGGTGCCGTGATTGCCGATTCTCTGATAAATGTAGAAAATATTGCAAAAAAGGCTGCCAAAGTTGCCAATTTGAACGGATTTTTCAGAAGCGGGAGGTAAGGGAACGAAAAAAAAGGTCATACTGATACGGTAATTGCTTATAAATCAAATCCTAATGAACTGAGCGTAAAAAGACACCACACGGCACCTTATACGTCCCTTCAATAATCCCCTCAGCAAGTTTCATGTATCTATACTTTCAAAAATGTGTCTGAAATTAAATCGGAAAATGTCGAGCTGTTGAATGTGGAAAAGCGAATGTGTTTATCGAATGCACCCTTAAGGGCGTAGCAGTGACGAAAATACTGCAATTTGATATTGCGACACAAACATTCACCTTTTTGCATTTTCACTGAACATCAAAAATTTATTATGTAGGAAATCAATTAATCTAATAATAATGTTGATACTGGTGAGAATGATTTTTTTTTTTTTTTTCGTTAAGTATATTATTTCAAGAAAACTGGGAATAATTATTAAAGAATAACTGAAGCTTTAGAAGATAATTTTGGTTACAATGTACGATTCTTATGAAAACAGAATGGACATTTATTTATTTATTTATTTATTTTATTTTATTTTATTTTATTTTATTTATTTATTTATTTATTTGACAATTTGATATAAGTGATGTTAAGAAGATATATTTTGTTAAAATCACCAGTTCCACAAAACATTGAACAGACAATCTGGTTACTAGTTCCATTTCAAATATATTTATAAAACATAAAAGCTTTCTTGGGTTGCATAATTAGTCAATACTAGACTATTTGTGCCCTATTACACTTACAAGGAAGGTCTCCATAATGGGCATACTCAGAATTTTTTGAAAAAAAAATACTAATTAAACTATTCATTTGTGTAATAATGGACAGTCAAAATTAGCGGCGGAATTACAGAATAAAACCTCTAAAAAAATAAAAAACTTTCAAATATTTGGCGTGAAAAGACGAAAGTGTCGGGCGATTTGGCGAGCAGCACATTTCCGCGCCAAAAACCAAGCATTTTTAATGCAAATGAAAACTTTTGGATATTTAGAATGAGTGTAAATGCTATTTAATGAATTTAAACATAAACAATGAAAGAGTTTAATATATTATATACATATACACAGTGTATTGCATATATATATTATTTGTAGCTGTAGTTATTTAATTTACCTCTGGAAAAAATGTTTTCATATATAGAAAATTTATTTTTAAAAAATATTTTCATACATTTAAGTTTATTCAAAAATAAAAGCCAGATGTTTTCATAGCAATAAAATCGAATTGACAATGCTCAACTGGACTTTGAATTTGAAACAATTAATTTAAAATTGAATTTCGTATTCAATCTCAAATTTTGAGTGTTAAATTTGAATAGAAATACATCTAAATATCGATATAACGAAATTATACTTAAAACAAATTAAAAGTGACAAAACCAGAGATATTTAATTTATCTAAACACGTTCAACATGAAATTTTTTTCTTTTAAAATGTATTTGACATAAAAAAGTATTTTTTGAGGTTGCTTTTCATCGCCAAATGACGAAATTTTCATTCATTTTTTTCGACAGGGTACGGAAGTTCCGCGGAATTTTTTTTATAAACGTATATATCCTCATGAAAAGAACATTCTGTATTTTTTTTTTTTTTTTTTTTTTTTTCAGATCTTTCGGAGTATGCCCGTATGGAGACCTTCCTTGTTAGTTTAACTGTCCCATACATTCCTGTCAGTATCAAGGAATGGGACACATTTTTAACCTTATAATATCTTTATTTATAAAATCGTTTTTTATATAATGCTTCTATATTGCTCAGGGACATTAAACGCGTTTCATTTTGTACTCTTTAAAGTAATTTTTTTTTTTTTTTTTTTTTTTTTTGCGTAATGCAAAGTTGATTTACTTATTTTTTAAAGAAGTGTCCCATTTCACCCCGCTTTCCTTTACACCACGTTCTGTGCAAAATATTTATTAGTTTCAGCAATCCTTTCTAGGCAAGATTTCAGATAAACTATTCTATCCAAAATCTTTTATGTTGCCCCTGTAAACGAATGATAAATGTGATGAACTTTATATTCTATTGCAAGCATGATGTACTGAACCTTAGTATAATGTATACCAATTTCGACAAGTTTGAAATCATGTAACCTAAATAAAATACGCTGCAAAAAATGTACTCCCGAAAGTTACACTATAACCGACTCTTGTGTGACTCTGTAAATGAATAATAAATGCTTTGCATCCCTTATTATAGAGAAAACATGTTTTAGTGCCCCTCAAAAATTTATATCGATTTGATCATGTTTGTAGCTAAGTAGCATCATTCAAATACAGAACGAACGATTTTTCTTAGAGTCTTTACCATGAACATGAACAGGCAATTCAGGGGCTTCCCAGTTGCGAAGCAACTTCACCCCCTGTCTATGAGTGAGAGAAGAGCACATCTTAAGTAAGCCTGTATTAATCTAACTATAAGAACAAGTCTACTATAAAGTATAGTCTTTAATGCACTAGAATACTTTTGAATTTCCCTGTATGTGCTATACATACAACAGATTCCATAGGAACTATCTTCCAGTGTAACCTAATAATGTATATACATTTCTTTGCTTTTAAAATCGTGTAATACTTAAAATACAATGAAAATATTTTTTCCAGTAGACCATGATGTAACGGAATACTTTTGAGTGGCCCTATAAATGAAAGTGTTGGTACTACTCTGTTATCCCGTCGACCAGAAAATTATCGCCAAACTATATGATAAAATGTCAATAATGGATGATCGTGAATGTCAATTCAATGACATTAAATACGATACACGTGTTTAAAACGTCATTAAGTGATATTTATTTCGACTTTTGATTTGTATTTATATTAATATTCTACTAATTATTATTATATTTTTTTTTTGTTACTATTTAAAATAAAAATTAAGTCGGCACAGATGTCATATACGCACCACATTTGCACGTGCTTTCCCCCCCGCCAATTTGGCATTGCACATGTGTGCCAAGGAAAAGATCCGTTCAATAAGTTTATAACAATTGTTAGAAAAATAAAATGGGAAAAGTTAAAGATTTCAGTGAAATGTGATGATTAGCTATAGAACGGTATGCATTCAATAGGGATATAAGTAATTAATATTTATGAATTAATGTGAAAATTATATTTACTGTTTTGTTACCTATTAAGTTTATTATTTATAATTGCTTATTTATTGTTTCCCTTTTTTTTAAATTCATGTTTATTTACTGTTATTTTTTATTTTAATTCTTTAAATTACTTTTTTATTAGCTCACAGGCTATCATAGCCTGAGAGCTTATGTGCCCGCCCGTTCGTGCGTAACGCGATAACTCATGATAAAAATATCGGATCCACTTGAAATTTTGTTCATGATAAGGCGCTTCCCTGATTAGTTTTTGGAGTTCATTCGATATGTATAAGAAGGGGAACGGGGGGGGGCTCATGCCCCTCCCCTTAATTGATATAAACGGGATATTCATGCTGAATTTCCCATGGATTTCGTTCAAAATTTAGCTATAAGATCATTCTGATGGGGCGATTCCGTGACTTATTAGGTGTTCATTGAATAAGTATAAACGGGGGTTCTAATGCCCCTCCCCTTAATTTATATAAATGGGTTTTTCAAGCAGAATTGTCAGATTTCGTTCAAATCTCTGAATAGTTTTGGAAGTTTAATGGTTAAGTATAAAAGAGGGGGATAACTCCTCTTAAATTATATAAATGCTAAATGGGTTTTTATTAAGAATTATCCGATTTGCTCTGAATTTTGAATATAAATTTTTTATATGATAAAGCATGTCCTTGATAGTTTAGGAGGTTCAATGATTAAGTATAAAAAAGGGGAAATCGGAGAGCTGTTTCCTCTTCTTAATTTTTTTTCGAACGGAATTAACCCTTGGAAATACAAGGCTGTAATGAACAATTAGTATGCATAGCCTGTGAGCTCAATGCCATCAGTTTAACTGGGAAATGTTCTTTTTTTTACATACTATATCAATAATTATTTATATCAAACTATCATTTATTTATTTTTATTTCCTTTTTTAAAATACTAGAATCTCTTTCATTTTTTTCAAGTTATTTTACTTTTTTATTGCAATAAAAAAATCACGTCCTGTTATTGGATGCAATTTGTAACTTGTATTCAAAAGCAAAATTTTAGCCAATACAGGGAAAAAAGCACGAGAAAATGTGGTGCGTATATGACATCTGTGCCATTAAGTCAATATGTATAATTTGGCTATTATTTTGGCGATTTGTATAATTTGGCGAAATCGGTCGACGGGATAACAGAGTAGTACCAAAATTTTTTACAATAATACTACGATTGCGTGAATAAAATAGACAAATTTTTAACGAGTAGAAAAATCGGTACTTACGTATTAACGCCACCGCAGTTACAGATTTGGCGATTTTTAATCTACACCTAAATTTTTTGCGAAATCATAAAATAAAACACTTTATTTAAAATTAAAACACTTACAAAATTTCAAACACATATATTTAAAAACAAAGTAACATATCGGATTTCGGTGGAAAATGGGCCGATATAGAGTCACTTCTGCTGCGGTGGCGTTAAAACGTAAGTACCGAAAAATCCCTTTGTGAAAATCACAACATATGGTAAATATGATCACGATCATACCTTTTATAAAGATGCTTTTAATACAATCAAATTCTTACCGTTTATACTGTTTAATTTTCGACTCAGGTCGCTTCTTCGGATCAGAAGATTTATTATTCGACATTTTAATTGAAAATATTACAAAATTACTTTATATTGTCTGAAAATAAACAACAAATCTGGATCGAACATTCTACTTCGAAATGAAAATCAAAAAACTTGATTCCGGATTGAGTTGAGCAGTATTTAGCGATTTTATTATGCTGTTATAAATAATGATCTGAATCAAAACATTGAGTCAAGTTCAGGTCAGGAATCCAGGTAATGCTGTTAAAAATCTGCAACTTTGTTTTGCATAGTCACTCCATTGCTTTTATAGAATCTCTCAATTAGGACCAATGAGAATGCTCCATAATATAGACAAATAATCGTTTTCTATAAAATAAGTGGAGTGACTATGGAACAAAAGTTGAAGATTTTTATCAGCGAATCTTCGAAATGTGATTGGCCAATCAAAAATACTTTAACATTAAAAAATTTTGGTTCTTTCTAGAAATACAGGTAATGGAGCGTTCTCATTGCTCATAATATAAATTGCCTTTATAAACAGAGGTAATTTGTCGCGATATTTTTAAAAATGTATAAGCAAAAAGTCTGTTTCAATCTCTGCTAAAAAAGTAAAAAAAAAAGAAAGAAAGAAAGTAAAAAGAAAATCTAACCAGTGCAAGACTGCAGAAATTTAATTAATTCAAAAAAGTCGTGTTTGTAATTTAAACAGTACACTGTTAAAAATCTGTACAATTTTTTGCAGTTCCACTCCACTGCTTTTATAGAATATCACTATTCTGACCAATGCGAGCGCTTTATAAAACAGTGAAGTAAGCTTTTCTATAAAAGCGGTGGAGTGATGCAGCAAATGGTGATGCAGCAAAATTTTTAACAGTGTGCAGTAATTTTATCAGAAAGTAGTTTGTTTGTTTGTTTATTGAACAACATACATCTGACTTGTGTGCTCGACATGAAGCCTGCTTATAAGCCATCGTCAGTATACAGGGACGAGATAGCACACAAGGAAATATTACAACACAAGAGAAGTACAACCAGGAGCTCCACTCAAAGAGTGTGTGCAATGGGGCCAGTGGGATTCGAACCCACAACCTCACGATTAGCGGCGTGATGTCTTAACCACTCAGCCACGGAGGCCATCAGAAAGTGGTTCATATATTTATTTTTTGAGCACAACCATCTGACTCGTGTGCTTGACATCGGTGCCCGCTTGTAAATCATCGTCACTGTACAAGAACGAGATGATGGAGCATATTCAGCGCAACGTACAGAAGTGACCAATTTTACCGGCCGATTTTAAGGTAGTATGAAATGGAAATCAAGGTGAATTGTGATGTCAGCTACAAATCAACACGATAGTTTTCGTAGGTGCTATAATCGCCTAAACACTGCTAAAAATATCGTGAAATATTACCTTTGTTTTTAAAGACTATCCATTTTCTGATCGATAAGAACGCTCCATAACCGCGTATGCAGTGTTCTCATTGGTCAGAAAATAGATAGTGTTTCGAAACAGAGGTAATTTTTCAAGATACAGTAAAACCCGGATAATTCGGGTTAATTGGGACCAGACCCAATCCGGATTATCGAAAACCCGGATTATCCGGAGAATTAGAAAAAAAAAATGAAATGAAATTAAACATACTTACAGAAAATCACCTTTATGTTAAAATTATTCAATATTTATAGACGGCAAAACTGTTTACTTTGTTTGTTTAATTCTTTCAAAAAGATTTCAGAAAAGGTTTTTTTTTCTATTCAGAATACGACGATGAAACAAGTTAATGTTATGGAAATTTGACAATCGCTTCTCAAATTTGAAAAAAACCTGACCAAACTGATCCGGACTATGCGGAGATCCGTATTAACGGGGTCCGAATTTGCGGGGTTCTGCTGTATCTTTAACTGTGTGCCACCAACTAAAACCATCCTGTTCATTTGTAGCTTACATAACAATTCACCTTGATTTTCATTTCCCCTAAAATTGACCAGTAAAATTGGTCAGTTCGGTGAGTTGTGCTAAAATTGCACATAATTACAAGGAAATTTACAAAACCAGAGAACTACAACCGGAAGCTCCACAATGAGTGTGCAACGCGTAATTTTTTTTTTTTTTTTTTTCCAAGCACCTTCGTCGTTCCAAGCCCAAGCTCGTCCTCTCTCGGCACTGTTTTCATGTAACTTGGCGATAATCATACTTGGCGTAGCGATAGATGCTTCCGTCCGTCGAGAGTTTGATTTCCTTCCGAACCGAGTACAAAGTAACTTTTCTCTTGCAGCATCGGATTGGATGGAACGTGTCTTACTGAAAGCTGTACTCTTTAAAAGTTTTTACTCACAAGAGACCACGAGGATAAGAATGAAGGAACAATAAGATGAGTAGGTTAGGTTTTAGGTTTACTCGTTCACTTACGAGCGAAGTATTTTTCGCCAAGTATGGTTATCGCCAAGCATTGACTTTCTCATATACGTAGACGCCAAATCCCATTGTTATCTCAGCATGGTTTCGAATCCAACATCTTTGGCGAAAAGATGCTGTTTTTTGGCGGTGATCGCTTTATTGGCAACTTTCAGATTTTACAAAGAGAAAAGAAGAAGTGCGGTCCAATTCAAGACAAACAGAGCAATATGAGTTTCGGCGGGAGAAAAACCGGTTTGGCGTGCTAAATCTGCCCTCCGTCACGGGACGGAAGGCAGACATGTCGGCCTACGAAAAGGTTGCCATTTTGGTATCTACGTAGGTATTATAGGTCATTGTCGCCAAGTTACTTGAAAACAGTGCCGAGAGCAACAACCAATCAGAGTGCGAGCTAGGGCTTGGAACGACGAAGGTGCTTGGGAAAAAAAATTTCGCGTGTGCAACCGAGCCAGCAGCGATCGAGCCCGCAGTTCACCTTTTATTCCATCATTGCAAACTGCTTATTTTATGATTTATTTTTAAATTCACTTATGCTGTCAAGCACATCCAACTCGCAGATTGTCTTATTTAGACAGTGCACAAGGTGCCGTGTGTGTCAAATTTTTTATAAGGACAGAAAATATTACAAAAAATGCAGTCTAAGTTGGCATTTTGAACAGATTTTTCCGAAACGGATGATTTGGGAACGATAAAAAGGGGTCCTACTGATAAGGTAATTGTTTATCAATCCAATTCTAATGAATGGAGCGTAAAATGGCATCACACGGCACCTTAGACGTCTTTTCAAAATTCCCTCAGCCAGTTGCATGTTTCTACTTTTAAAAATGTGTCTGAAATTGTATCTGAAAATTTCGAGCTGTTGAAGATGGAAAAGCGTTTATTCCGGGAACTTTAGGTCGCACCATGAAATATTCTAAATATGAAATCTTTCAAAATAAGTCCATAAATATCATAGATCCGGTGGTAAGTGCATACTACATATTGATAATATTATCTTATCATGAAACAACACAACTTTACTACGTCACACCCCTCCATTAACTCACTCTAACTATGACACCCAGACGTACATCGTTCATCACCCCCTTACATCATATCGCAATGTCTTCATTATTGCCAACATTTTTCAGGCGAAAGAAAAAACCCAACCCAGAACATAATTACAGCTGCGCCTGCGCTGACAGCTTATAATTACGTGCGCTCGGCTCGAAAATGTATCGGGTACCACCCCTACCACACACCGAGTGCGTTTCCCTTCTACCATCCCCTAATGACTTTTGATACCCCCCTCGTAACAGCCATATTCATAGCCTCTGGTCGCCGAGAAAACATTCGAGAAATTTCTCGGGAAAAATTACACGATATACGGACCTCACACGATATAAAGAATGGGTTAGAACTTTTTTATTTATTTTTAGAATAGTCTTGATGCTTTTGTCTCCAAAGATTTTATTTTATTTTATTATTTTCTCAGTTGGTAATTATACGGCTATCTCTTAATAAAGGGTACAGAGATATGATTTTGATATTCTTATTTCGACCTCTTTATTAAAAAATTTTTTAAAAAAATATGTATTGTGTATCGGTCTAAAAGAAATTAAAATAAACCTTTTGTGATTTTCTTTATTGAATGTATTTGAAACGAAATCTTGGAGAATCGCATTACATCCCCCCCCCCCTCTGAATCTTAAAAGACATAATTTGTAGAAGACACCAGTATTACCTATAGCTCAATCAGTAAGGTGTTATACAAGTGTCAAGGAGCCTCGGGTTCATACCCCAGGTTCGAAAAAAAAAAAAACATGTGTAAAAATTATGTTATACAGTTGTTAAAACTTACTCGGAAAGTTAAAACTATTTGAGGCTCACTGAAAATTGCATGATTTACAAATTTTGAAAACGAAATTAAATTATTATCATTAAAAAAAAAGTTAAAAAATGTGACTGTACATCACACAGAGAGTTTTGTTTAATATTTCTTTCAAAACAACTTATACTTTAATTAATAAATCAAAATTGTTAATTATAATTAATAAATAAAAATTCTTAATTATAATTAATAAATCAAAATTCTTAATTTATAATTAATAAATCAAAATTATTAATTTATAATTAATAAATTCTGACATGATGGTAGCACCAACAAATTTAATTTAGAATACATTATAAAAGAAAGTTATTTATTTTAATCCAATTAAAAATGTTCAAATAAATTATTGAAATAAAAAAAGACCAAATTTTTTGAAAAAACGAAAAAAGAAAAAGGAAATTTATAAATAAATTTCTAATTTCTAAAAAAAAAAAAATTAAATTGCCAAATCATTTATAAATCGCAATGGTTTTTAAAATAGAAAAAAAAAATTGAATAAAAAAAAATATTATGAACTTGAAGGTGAAAAAATTCTGTGAAAGGTCTATTTAAGAGACAAATAAATTTTTACTTTCTTCTATCTTTACAAGAAGAAAGTATTGGATTCATGAAAATTTTCGACTTCCGGTTTTCGACGGATTTATACGTTTTAGAAGGTCCTGAACACGTTTTGACTATTTTTAGAAAATGTCTGTCTGTGAGTCTGTCCGTCTGTCTGTGAGTCTGTGTGTCTGTGAGTCTGTGTGTCTGTCTGTGAATCTGTCTGCATGTGACAAAAAATTTGTGGGCGCTCTATCTCAAGAACTAATGCTCGAAATTTCATAAAATTTTATATTCTGTTAGACCTTGATATGAATTAGTGCCTATTGGTTTTTGGTGAAAATTGGCCTGCAGGTGGCGCTGCTATACTACGTTTTTCATGATTTTCAAGATTGCTATATCTCAAGAACTAATGCACAGAATTTCACCAAACTTCAAATTCTGTGACCCGTTGATGTACATAGAAGCTGATTAAGTTTTGGTGTAAATTGGCCAGCAGGTGGCGCTGCTATGCCACGCTTTTCATGATTTTCATGATAGCTATATCTCAAGAACTAATGCACAGAATTTCACCAAACTTCAGATTCCGCTGTACCTTGAGATGCGTAGCCGCTTATAAGGTTTTGGTGTGAACTGCCCTATAGGTGGCACTGCTATGCTACATTTTGCACGATTTTTGCAATAGCTATATCTCAAGAACTAATGCAGAGAACTTCATCAATTTTAGATTATGTTTCACTAGAATATATAACATAATTAGACGCTGATTACATTTTGGTATTAACCTTGCAACAGGTGATGCAGTTATGCTGCATTTTGCACGATTTTTCCGATAGCTATATCTCAACAACCAACGCACAGAATTTCATCAAACTTCAGATTTTGTTACAAAATGACGTATAACATAATAACACGATGATTACGTTTTGTTATAAATCCTTCGACTGATGGTGCTGCTATGCTATATTTTGCACGTTTTCTTTTAACTAGCTATATCTCAAGAACTAATGCGCAGAATTTCATCAAACTTCAGATTCTTTTACACCATAACATAATTAGACGCTTTTTTACATTTTGGCATAAATGGTCCAAGATATGATGTTGCTGTGCTACGTTTTGCAAATTTTTTGTTATATCTCAAGAACTAATGGACGAAATTCCATCAAATTTCAGATTCTGTTAGGTCTTGACATAAATAGTTGCTTATTAGGTTTTAGTATAAATTACCCAACATGAAGCACTACTAAGCTCATTTTCTCAGAATATTAATTATATTTTGCGTTTTAGGCTTTTCGGATACCAGAATCTCATTAGGCTAGGTCAAATGTTCGAGGAAATTCGATAGTGGGTAACTTTGGTGTCAGCACGTATTTTTAAATATTAAAATGTACTTATGAGATAGAAGAAAGTTTTGGGATTGACACATCCAACTAGTTTTGTGAAGGGTCCTGTTTGGGGATAATAATTTTTGTGAAGGGTCCTGTTTTAAGATAAATTATTTCGTGAAGAGTCCTTTAAAGGACCTAAAATTTTCCTAAACATATCCTTGGTATTTATATCATAGAGTGTGTGTTTTTTTTTTTTTTATATGAATTTTAATTACTTAACTCAAAGTGAATTGAGCACTTCGAATTTCAACTTTCGTTTATTAATGTAAATAGTGTAAATGACTTGTTTAGTATTTTAGAAAGTATCCAGTTTCGTTTTCTGTACAGTTTTAACTCTTTATGGATTGACATTACTTTAAAGGACCATTGAAGAAAACTTCATATAAAACTTGTATATTCTGTGCAATAATAAAAGTTTTTTATTCTTTCCACACACAAAACACTCGTCTCGATCCAATTTAGATGGAACAGAGAGACAGTCGAAGCTAAATAGTGTTTCAAAAAGTGATTGTTTTATAATTCATTTTTATAGGCATTTCTTTTCTTTCTTTAAATAAAACTAATGAAACATATTTTAACTGCAAAAATGTTTCCATATATAGAGAGGATCATGATGCATTTAAACGCATTGCTTTTTTACTTTCTTCTATCTTCAATAGAAGAAAGTATTGTAATCGAATTTTTTTTTTACTTCCGGTTTTCGACGGATTTACACGTTTTAGGGGGTCAGAGATTCCAAAAAACGTGTTTTTTCAAAATGTCTGTCTGTCCGTGTGTCTGTATGTCGCCCTTCTACCATCAAAAAGTGTATGAAGTTATGCATAGAATTGAACCAAATTTTTTGTGAATATTTTTTGCTGTGGCAAGCAGGTCCTCCTCCAGTTTTGAAATATTCCGCCTGAAGGGGGCGCTGCAATCGCGATCTTTGTGCCATTTTCAATATCTTACGGACTAAAAATGTATGAAGTTATGCATCGAATTCAACCAAATTTTTTGTGTATGTGTATGACTTTCGCTAGTTGGTCTTCCCTGAATTTGAAAAAAATGCGCCGGAAGGGGCGCTGCAATAGCGAATTTTATGCCATTTTCAATATAGTACAAAAAGTGTATATGATTATTTTTTGGTAAGGCAAGTAGGATCTACCTGAATTTGAAAAAAAATCTGCCTTTTGTCTATCGGCTCGTGCAGAGACGGAAATTCGTTTTTACTCCTATTAATTGACTGAAGCAGAAATTTAAGATGAAAATCGAAGTTGGTATGATATTGAATTAAAATTATTAAAGCATTAAAATGAGTAACTATTTTTTAAAAATATTAAAATGCACGTATGAGATAGAAGTAAGTTTTGGGATTGGCACATCCAACTTGTTTTTAAATGGGGATATTTTCAAAAGAGAAATGTAGGCTAATTAATTTGATTGTTCTTGTAAATATTTCACAAAAAAGTATAACTACCGATATAGTATTTAATCAGTTTTAATGAAAAAACATTTCTAAATTCCAGTTATTATCTAAAAATTCCAGTATACCTTCAGATGTGAAAGAAGATAATTTATGGGGTGGATCAATTTCTTGATAAATAATTCGGTAAATAAAGGGTTAAAAAGACATCTTAAAAAAAAAAAAAAAAATCAGCCTGTTTGTATGCGGCTTTCTGATTTTGACCATAAAACAGGGTAACAGAGTGAAGTTTTGCTTAACGGAGTTGGCATCGGTGGAACAGCGATGACGTATGTTCTTCGAAGGTCCAAAAGGGTTAATCCGTTATGACTACATGATGTTGGCTCTTTAAGGGTGTATTTCGATTCAAACTGCTTGTTTTCCGATTTATTTTTGAATTCACTTTTGCTCTCAAACACATGAAACTCGCAGATTCTCTTATTTAGAAAGTGCACAAGGTGCCGTAAAGGTCAATTCTTTGATAAGTGTACAAAATATTGCAAAAAAAGCAATCCAAAACGGCAATTTGAACCGATTTTTCCGAAATGGGAGATAAGGGAACGAAAAAAAGGGTCTTCCAGAGAAGTTAATCTATATATATAAAAGGAATTCTGAGGATAATTGAGGCACAGGCGAAAGCAAATCTTGGCAATGCGCCAACTCGGTCCAGAGGAAGCAAATCTTGGCAATGCGCCAACTCGGTCCAGAGGTATAAAAGCAAGATAGAAAAAAACGCGCAGGTCTGTGCATTCAAGTACAACCACCCATATGTATATGCTGAAAGTTTGTTCTGACGCTCACCCGACGCACGTGGAGTGCCGATGGTCCGGGGAGAGTCACCGGGGGATCCGTCGCGAGCTGAGAGAGAAGCGTACCATACACATAAATTATTAAATAAACTTTCAAATTAAGCCCGGCGAAGCGGGCTGGGTATGCTAGTTGCTTATAAATCAAATTCTAATGAATGGAGCGTAAAAAGACATCACACGGCACCTCACACGTCCCTTCAAAAATCTCTTCAGCAAGTTTCATGATTCTACTTTTAAAAATGTGTCTGAAATTGTATCGGAAAATTTCGAGCTGCTAAAGGTGGAAGAGCGTTTTTTCGAATACACCCTTAAGGGTGTATTCGAAAAAAAAAGGGGGGGGGGAATCGAGTGCGATTCGACAGTTTCTGAACAATCTGTTGTGTTTTCTAAAAAACAGAAAACTGAGTGCAATTAGGCAGTTTCTGAACAACAACACTTGCTAGTTTCATGCGTTCCCGAACAAACATAAACTAAAACTTATGTCACAAAGTTGCACTGCTTGATTTAAGAGCCCTTTTTAATTTTCTTAACCACTCTTTTTTTTTTTTTTTTTTTTTTTTTTTTTTGCACACAAAATTACTACTTACGCAATCCATGAATAAAATCAGAATAAACAAAAAAAAAAAAAAAAAAAAAAAAAACACGCTCATGGATTTAAATAAACTTGAGTAATTACCTGTCTTTCTATTTATTCCCCCCCCCCATTCTCATTATATATATATATATATATATATACTATATAATGAGAAAATTTAGTTTAATAAGAAAATGTCTAGCAGGTTGAAATTTCTCTTTCAGCAATTTATACCAATCGATGGAAACATACTTGAATACCTTGGTTACCCCTGTAGTTTACCTTGTACCTTTATTACACGTCAATATAAAGCTAAATTTTATTTTATACTTAAACCCGAATAGCGTCAAAATTCTTTATTTACGACTCGAATACCTTTGACTCGGAAAAAAAGGAAAAAATAATAATAATAAAAAAAATTGAAACAGGACAAATTTAAAAGAAAAAGTAGACAAATTAAAGACATTGAAAAACGGATAGTATATTTTTAAAATTTCTGTATTAAACGAACGCATCTCATTTGCTACGCTTCACGTGCTATTTCGAACTTGTTTCTTTATTCACACAAAATCACTACTTATGCAATCCATGAATGAAAGCAAAATAAACAGAACAAAAAAAATAAAAACACGCACACGGAGTTAAATAAACTCGAGTAATCGTCTGTCATAAACATTACTTACACCCCCCTCCCCCTCCTACCCTAGACTCTATAAAAAACACACTGGTTCCTAAGGTTCCGTGCACATGCTAATGTTGGTTCATGTCACATGAATTCGATAAATTCTTTTTGTGTTTCTTCCTTCTCCGGTTCAGTCACAATAGAAAGGCTTGGGAATGAACAATGGATCAGGAGATAAGGACTCGATCCTACTTGAAGGAAATATTCCTGGGCACAGATGTCATATACAAACCACATTAGCGCGAGTGCAACAAAATGGCGACTTTATCCCTCATATGGTAACCTGGCGTTGTTGTTTATTTATTAATAAACTGTTATTTCATTTATGTTTTCTTTTATAAATTGATATAAATTGTTTTGCTTTATAGTTATTAATTAAACTTTTGTATTTTGTTATTATTTCCTTTTTAAAATAATAAAAAATAATTAAAAAAATATACATGTAACTGATATTTGATAACGAAGTTTTCGCCAAACTGGCGTAGAAGAAAAATCGGGCCAATGTGGTGCATATATGACATCTGTGCCGATTCCTGTTTAGCAGGACATCAGTTCCTTTACTGTAAGAATCATTAAAGATCGAAAAGTCGCCACAACTAAACAACCCGACGATTGCCAACAGTTTGTATGTGAATGTGTCTGCACCTCAAGTTGCCGTGATGTTCAGAGTTCGTTTATGATCTTATGAATCAAGTTTGTAAATGGACTACGTTTTTTGTTTTCTTATTATTTATTTAGTTTCTGCTGCAAGCCGTGTAATTTCAGGCGCTTAATAGGCATACTGGGCCCCGCCTACCCAATTAGGCCTAACAATAGAGATCGGGTGGCGTCTGTATAGCTAGGTTTGCTTGTTTAAAGGCCCAAACACATTTGACCACTTCTTGAAGTTCGTTGTCGGCTCGTTTGATGTGGAGACGCGTTGTTTCTCACCTTTAGGATGCACTTAAATCAAACAGATCAACTTTGCGACATATGCTTTAATTTATTTTTGTTCGTAAATGCATGAAAATAGCAGGTGTTATTACTCAGAAACTCGGCACCTTATAAAGTTTCTAAATAAGACAATCGGCGAGTTGGATGCATTTGATAGTAAAATTGAATTAAAAAATAAATCGGAAAATAAGCAGTTTGAATCGAAATACACCCTTAAGGGTGTTCTTAAATAAAAATGCTTTATTTTATTTTTGTTCGGAAATGCATGAAAATAGCAGGGATTGGGAATTCAGAAACATTGCACTCAGTTTTCTGTTTTTTAAAAAACGCAACAGATTTTTCATAACAAGCCTTCAAAGTTGATGTTCTTGAGCACATTTCCCGGCGAAAGCAGAAAAACTGGAGAAAAGCGCGTGATCACGTGAACGAAATGGCTTATAACTCGGTAAGTAATTTAATGATTAAAAAATAGAAAACTGAGCTCGATTCCAGATCGCTTCCATATTAGGCCTTTTAATTTCATATGTTTCTGTTAAAAAATGAATTTGTAAATGTGTCAAAACGTTTTGCGCTTATTGACTGGAGCAGTTGAGAGCATCCTTAAGGGTGTTCTCAAGTGTTCCGCTCATCAGATGCTTTGACACATACACAAATTCATTTTTTAACAGAAAGATATGAAATTGGAATGCCTGACAATGGAAGCGATTTCGAACCGAACTTAATTTTCCATTTTACGATAATTAAATTACCTATCCAGTTCTGAGCTATTTTGATCACGTGATCACCCTTTTTCGACCGGTTTTTCAGCTTTCGTCGGGAAATGTGCTCAAAAACATCAACTTTGAAGGCTTGTTACGAAAAATCTTTTGCCTTTTTTAAAAAAACAGAAAACTGAGTGCAATTAGACAGTTTCTGAATTACAACACTTGCTAGTTTTATGCATTTCCGAACAAAAATAAATTAAAGCATATGTCGCAAAGTTGATATGGTTGATTTAAGAACACCCTTAATTGAGTTTTGTATGAAAGGGACGGTTGTCCAGCAAAAGAAAACTACTCGTTGGGGTGCCACCGTAATACTTACCCATCATAATATAAAATATGAAAAATGAAACGCGTGTAAACTATCTATGGCAATTCCAAAATAAAATTTAAACGCATAATTAAATAATTTCAATATACATACTAATGCTCTATTAATGAATTGCTGATGAGCAAATTTCAACAAATTATATAAAACGCAAAAATACTCAAGTAGTACCGAACTGCGTAAAAGAAACTTCCTTATAACTCAAAAAATAATAATCTTATTAACTAACAGTTTACTGTGTTGGATTAAGCGTCTCTTTTCTAATTAATATATATCTATGATTTGAATGAAATACAGGGTCACGAAAAATCGAAGAATGTGGAAAACAAGATTACTAATATCTCGGCAACTAATAATCCGATCAACTTTGTTTTTTATCAAAAATATGTGTTATTTTATTATCTTTCACATCCATTCCTTAAAATAAAAAATTTCGAAAAAATTTTTATATCTTTCATCAAAACAAATTTTCCGAGAATCTGAAAAAAAAAAATAGTTCCGGATAATCGAGATTACTGAAATAAAATAGGCTTCGTCTATCTATGATTTGAATGCTTTGAATACACACTAAGCACATACAAAATTTCAAGTCTCTATCTCAAATTTTTCGTGAGATAGAGCGGCAGACAGACAGACAGACGGACGGCAATTTTTTTTTCTAAAAATATGTTTTTTGTAATCTCCACTATCTGAAACGTGTAAATCCGTCAAAAAAAATTTCGATTTTCAAAACGATTGCAAGACTTACCCTATACTACGTATGAAGGGTAAGTAAAAATCTTTCCGTCCAGTGGGTTGATTTTCTTATCTCCCTTCGTTTCTATTATGAAAAAACCGCAAATGATATCCAATACAAAAGATTTCACCCACTTTTTCCAAGATTTCAGTTCAAGGGAAGAGTATTTCAGTCTGAACGTAGCCTTTAAGTCGAGTTTTTATTTGTACCTTTAAGTGGTGTGGGTTATTTTTTCTCTTGTTATTTATTAAGGGGGGGGGGGAGGAGGGGTTCTCGTAGGTTAGATTTTTTTTTTTTTTAATGACAGACTTTTATGTGTTTGTTTTATGGAGGTAGTAGGGATTTTCGCGGAGGTCTATAAACTGTTTCTTTACTTTATGTAACTTCTGGTGTCTAGACACATTATTATTATTACTTTTTTCTTGGAAATTATTTCGCGTGGCCCTATAAATGAATAATAGATATTTTTTCACCTCATTTTGTACATAATTCATATTTTAGTGCATCTCGTAAATGCATATAAATTTTAATATGTTTGGCAGAGTAACATCTTTAAAATTCATTTAAAAGATTTTTTTTCCCATAGACCGCAATGTAACGGTAAACTTTTGGCTACCCCTGTAAATAAACTAATCATGGTAGAAACTTCATTTTCAATAGGGTTCATGCTAATTTAAATGACAATAACATCTAAAAATTTCATCCGAGTATATTTATGAGAATTAGAGCGCGGACAGACAAACCGAATGCATAAGCACTTTACAACTTTGTTAGAAAGTGCTAAAAATGTAGTTTTTTATAAGCGATACTGTTTTCAAAAATGAACAAACTTAACCTTTAACATATGTTATCGGTCGCATAGACCGCTGCTTTACAGATGCGTTTGCAAAATATGTAGTACCTATAGTCACCATTCAGTTCGTCCGTCCGTCTGTCCGTCTATTCGTAGGTCCGCATTAAACAAATCAAAATCTACCCAACCGAATCGTTTGAAATTGAAAATAGGAAATTTTTGCTTAATTTAATGGAGCCATTTCAAACTTTTATGAAAATCGGATGTGTGGTTTAATGAACAGGGACAATCGAAAATATTCCGTTACATGAAAGCAAATGGGAAAAAAATCAGCATGCATCGTAATGATGTTACACACTTTAAAACATGATACGATTGATATGCATTTATGAAATGTATAGTGAAATATATATTCTGCACAATCTGTTTTGCAAATAATATTTGTTATTAATTTCCAGGGCCAATCAAAAGTATTTCATTGCATAATTGTATAAGGGAAAGATTGTTTGGGGTACATTTTAATAATATTAAACTATGTCACATTGTATGAAAATGACATACGTTGCTGAGTTTATTACAAGTTACGTCCTGCGTTACAGAAAGCGAACAGTATTTACAGGGACGCGCAAAAGATTTCGGATACTTTATTGTATCCTAAGTACAGTATAGTATTACACCAAGGTGTGAATATTTTTGAAACTTCATTATAGTATGTCCGGACCTCATTTGTTACACTTGTCATGCAATTTCCGCCTTGTTTCAAATTTTATAGCTTAATTAATAACTTTCAGTTTAACTAAAGACACTTCAAAACGAATTTTTTGAAAAATCGGTTCAAAATGCCGTTTTTAATTGCTTTTTTTTTTTTTTTTTTTTTTTTTTTTTTCTGCAATAAAGAGTTTTTTACAAAGAATCAACCCTCACGGCACCTCGTGTACTTTCTAAATAAGAGAATTTGCCAGTTGGAGCAAAAATAAATTTAAAAATAAATCGGAAAATAAGCAGTTTGAATCGAAATACACCCTCAAGAGGCTACTTCAGCCTTCAAAACCGGTTTCGCTAATACTAATCCTATGGAAGAGATTTATAAAGACATCTCAGTTGCATTTCAATAATTTGAAGTTATTTTGCATTGGATAGCTGAGATCGATCTGAATGCTGGCCGGTTTTTACTTTTTCGATTAGGCTTGCAGATATTTTTTATAAGACAGCTTTCGCTTTCGAAACCGGTTCCGAAAATGAAAGCATCCTCATAAAAAATATCTGTAAACTAAATCAAAAAAGTTAAAGACGGCCTGCATTCAGATCAATCTCAGCTATCCGATGCAAAATAACTTCAAATTATTGAAATGCAACAGAGATGTCTTTATACATTTCTTCCATAGGATTAGCATTAACGAATGGGTCTTGAATGAAGTAGCCTCTAAATGTTTCAATTTCGTCTAATTTTACTGTCTGAAGAAAAACGGAAAAGTTTTGACTTGAGACGCTCCACATTCGATCTGACACCCACAAATCACTTTCCCCCAGAAAACTTTAAAACGTTCCAATTTTTCTCCGCCACCCCCGCTTCATCAATTCCTCCCACCCAACAAATCGTCGATCCATCAAAAAGAAACTTTTGAAGGAACCCCCCCCCCCCCCCCCCTAAACCACCTCAAATTAACTGCTCTATTCGAAGTTCGCACAAAACGCGGCCAATTTCCCAATGCGTGTCTCCTTTTTATGAAAAAGACTTTGACGGGACAATCAGGTTACATGACGGGACAGCGAGTGGGACGGACCGATGAGGGGATATTCTCTCCCCCCCCCTCTTTAGGGGGTTTAGCAGTTAGGGAAGTGTCGATGTCAGGAAGCTATGTCGCTAAAGCGAACACCAAAAGTTCGATAATTCGTAGCTCCAATAAGTGCAAAGTTTAGGAATGTTTAACAAATAGGTAATCGATAGGGGAGGTCGGCGCTAACCTGGATAAATTTAAAAAGTTTCTTCAGGTCTGGTGTTAAAGGGAATTAAAAAGAATGGGGTTTGTTTTAGGTTCAAATGGGATTTGAAACCCATTAATTTCGTTCAATTATCTCTGCAGAATCTTCAACGAACTCTGAAGGGTGTATTCGAAAAAACGCTTTTCCACTTTCAACAGCTCGAAATTTTCCGATACAATTTCAGACACATTTTCAAAAGTAGAAACTTGAAACTTGCTGAGGGGATTCTTGAAAGGACGTATGAGGTGCCGAGTAATGTCTTATTATGCTCAATTCATTAGAATTTGAGTTATAAACAATTACCTTATCAGTAGGACCCTTTGTTTCATTCACAGATCTCCCGCTAGGGGAAAATCTGTTCAAAACGCCGTTTTTGATTGCTTTTTTTTTGCAATATTTTCTGCATTTATCAAAGAATCGGCAATCACGGCACCTCGTGTACTTTCCAAATAAGAGATTTTGAAAGTTTGGTGTATTTGAGAGCAAAAATGAATTCAAAAATAAATCGGAAAATAAGCACTTTGAATCGAAATACACCCTTAACCTGATTTCTTAGAAAAAGAGTTATGGTTATTTTTCTTAAGAAATTTTTCTGACACATTCATGGATTTATAACTTAACTTTTCAATCCAAACTGCTTATTTTCTGATGTATTTTAAAATTCAATTTAGCTCTCAAATACATAAAGTTGTGATGCCTACGCGCAAAACTTTGTGATTAATTTTCTCTTTTAAAATTTAAATCGCAAAAATGAACGGATGACATTGAAAAAATTAACAAAATCAAAGTAATAGACTTTTTCAAAATTTTATGATTTTTCGTGTGACAATATGTGTTCAGGTGTAACTACACAAAATTTGAAGCCTCTAACTTATACAGTTTTTTCTGTATGAAATATGTGACGGACAGATAGACAGAGGACAGAGATGAGCAAAATTTCGTCAGACAAATGAAGCCATAAAAACTGTTTCATGAAATGGTCGAGATTTAAATTATATTTGAAACTCATTCATTTCGTTAAATTTATGCTAGTTTTGGCAACAGCAACTAAGTTTTAAAAAAAATGCCAAAAAATTGAAAAATGAAACAGATTTGTTTTCTAAATAATATAGATTATCCATTAAACAACAACATTGTAATATATAAATAACTCGAGGAATACCACAGGGCGGATTTGCATCCACATTACTTGCTGATTTATTAATTTTACATTAACAGTGTATTTAAATTCAAACTGCTTATTTTTCTATTTATTTTTTAATTTATTATTTGCTCTCCAATGCATCCAATTGGAAAAATGTGTTATTTAGAAAGTACACAAGAGGCCGTGAGGGTCAATTCTTTCATTAATGCGGAAAATATTGCAAAAATAGAAATCAAAAACGGCATTTTGAATCGATTTTTCCGAAGCGGATGATCTGGGAACGAAAAAAGAGTCCTACTGAGAAGGTTTAAGAATCCATTTCTAATGAACTGAGCGTAAAATGATATCACACGGCGCCTTATACATCTCTTCCAAATTCCCCTCAACCAGTTTCCTGTGTTCTACTTTAAAAAATGAGTCTGAAAAACGTATCAGAAAATTTCGAGGTGTGGAGGATGGGAAAATATTTGGTACTACTAGCTTATTCCGTCGACCAATTTCGCCAAATTATACAAATCGCCAAACTAATAGCCAAATTATACATATTGACATAATTTTTATTTTAAATAACGAAAAAACAAATAATTAGTAAAATATTAACAAAAATGCAAATAAAAAGTCGAAATAAAAATCACTTAATGACATTTTAAACACGTGAATTGTATTTAATGTCATTGAATGTGACATTCACGATCATCAATTATTGGCAATTAATTTTATAATTTGGCGATGATTTTTTGGTAGACAGGATAACCTAGTAGTACCAAATATTTTTTCGAATACACCCTCAAAGTAAAAGTAATTTTTTTCTAAAAACTAAAAATTCAATTTTCAAAACGATCGCAAGACTTACCTATACTACGTAGGATAGGTAAGTAAAAGTGGGCCACAATTTTTGACACGACACTTTTTAGCTTGTCTGAAAGAAATAGCATCGGAGGTTAAAACTAATTTCATTTTCACTATGACATTAATTTCACTAACTGAAGTCATCTGAAAGTAAAATCTCAATCCCAGTGTCCATAATGAAAAGAAATATTGAAATGTAATATCGTTATGAGTAAAAATGCGATGTTTTAAATAGTGACGTCATTTTCTCTTCAAATGTTTTTTAAAAGTTACTGTTATTAGTAATATGAAAAACGCATCCGTAATAATATTGAAATTTCCGTTTATCTGGTTGCTGAATGACATCGTTTTCCTAATTTGAAATTTTTGTTATTTTGCTTTAGACATTAATTTTTATCATAAATTATTTTTTGTTATTTTATTTACATTATTAATATTATTTCTCAGTAAATACATTTTTTTACCTCAATTAGGGCATAATTATACGCAATCATTTTGGAAAATAAATTTTTATTATCGAGAGAAAAGCTAAACTGAGTTGCCACCTTTCTGAAGAAATATCGTAAAAAGCATTTAAAATTAAAAATAAAATATAAAAATAGAAATAAATTAAAAAATAGTTAAAATGGGCAATGCTACAAATAAATAGCTTTCATTAAAAAAAAAAAAAAAAAAATCAAAATCGGTTGAGTAGAAAATTCAGGGCTGATGACACGACATTTTTTAACTTGTCTGAAAAAAAAAAAAGCATCGGAGGCTAAAAAAGGACCCCGAAAGTGTTAAATATGGATTTTATTTTATTATTATCTACATTATCTGTTATCTTATACTATAATGCGAGCAAAAATTGTGTGTGTGTGTGGGTAAATTTTATCTCAAAAACGGCTCTAACGATTTTCGCAAAAATTTGGATTCTACCATTTTCGGGCACGAGAAGACCATTGGGCTAGGTCACATGTTCGAGAAAATTCGATTATTGGGTCATTTTGGGTCATAATGGGTCAGAATCAAGCTATTTATATCTAGAGAACGGCTGGATCGATTTTAAGGAAATTTTGTATCCAATCGTTTTTTGGCACGAGAAAACAATTGAGCTGGGTCACATGTTCGAAAAAGTTCGATTAGTGGGTCATTTTGGGGTCATTATGGGTCAAGCCATTTTTATCTAAAAAACGGCTCTAACGATTTTGACCAAATTTTATATTGTATCGCTTTGGATTACAAGAAGACCATTGGGTTAGGTAACATGTTCGAGAAAATTCGGTTAGTGGGTCATTTTTGGGGTCATTGTGGGTCATGCTATTTTTATCTAGAGATCTTCTGACGCAATTTTGACTAAAAATTGCATTCTATGGTTTTCGGGCATGAGAAAAACATTGGCCTAGGTTACATGTTCGAGAAAAAATTTTAATGGGTCATATTGGGTCATTAAGGGTCTGGGTCAAACTATTTATATTTAAAGAACGACGTGATCGATTATAACGAAATTTTGTATGTAACAGTTTTTTGACATGAGAAAACTAATGGGCTAAATCACATGTTTGAGAAATTTCGACTATGTGGATCATTTGTGAATCATGATGGGTCATAATGGGTCATGGTCAAGCTATATCTAAAGAACAGGTGGATCGATTTTAACGAAATTTTGTATGCAACATTTTTTTGGGACTATAAAATCATTGGACTAGGTTACATGTTCGAAAAATTTCGATTAATGGGTCATTTTGGGTCATTAAGAGTCTGGATCAAGCTATTTATATTTAAAGAACGGCGTGATGGATTATAACGAAATTTTGTATGTAACAGTTTTCTGACATGAGAAAACTAATGGGCTAAATCACATGTTTGAGAGATTTTGACTATGAGGGTCATTTGTGGGTCATGATGGGTCATGGTCAAGCTATATCTAAAGAACAGGTGCATCGATTTTAACGAAACTTTGTATGCAACATTTTTTTGGCACGATAAAATCATTGGACTAGGTTACATGTTCGAAAAAAATTTCGATTAATGGGTCATTTTGGATCATAAAGGGTCTGGGTCAAGCTATATATAATTAAAGAAC
Source organism: Maratus speculifer (assembly GCA_964019185.1). Lineage (NCBI taxonomy): Eukaryota > Metazoa > Arthropoda > Arachnida > Araneae > Salticidae > Maratus > Maratus speculifer. The sequence goes on along the minus strand of OZ025303.1, from coordinate 5,085,730 downwards.
GGCAGGATCAATTTTAACGAAATTCTGTATGTACCAATTTTTAGAAACGAGAAAACTAATGGACTAAGTCACATATTCGAGAGCTTTCGATTATAAGGGTCATTTGTGGGTTATGATGGGTCATGGTCAAGCTATATCTAAAGAACGGGTGTGGATCGATTTTAACGAAATTTTGTATACAGCATATTTTTGGCACGAGAAAATCACTGGGCTATGTCACATGTTCGAGAAATTTCGATCAGTGGGTCACTTTTGGGTTATTCTAATTTTATCTAGACAATGTCTCGCGCAAATTTGACTAAATTTTGTATTTTATCGTTTTCGGGCACAAGAAAATCATTGGGTTATGACAGACTTTTAAGAAAATTCGATCAATGGGTCATTTTGGATCATAAGGGGTCAGGGTCAAACTAACTATATCTAAAAAACGGCTGAATCGATTTTATCTAAATTTTGTATCTAATGTTTTTCGGCATGCTAAAACTAATGAGCTAGGCCCAACGTTCGAGAGATTTCGATTATAAGGGTCATTTGTTGGTCATGATGGGTCATGCTAATTTTATATAGAAAATGGTATTCACCATTTTGACTATACTTTGTATTATATCGTTTCTGAGCAAGAGAAAACCATTTGGCTTGGACACATGCTCGCGAAAATTCGATTAGTGGGTCATTTTGGGTCTTAATGAGCTAGGGTCATTCTAATTATATATAACAACGACTCAATCAATTTTACCTAAATTTTGAAACAAAACGCTTTTTGTCACGAGAAGACTATTGGGCTGAGTCGCATGTTAAACAAAATTATATTAGTGGGTCATTTCGCTTCATTGCTGAATTCTGCCAAGCTAATTTTACCTAAAAAATGGCTTAAACGGTTTTGATTCAATTTTATATTCTACTGTTTTTGATTACCTGAAGACGATTGAGCTATGTCACATGCTTGATCAAATTTGATTAGTGGCTCATTTTGGGTAATACGGGTCAGGGTCACGAGAATATGGCAATAGGCAATAACTTGGTGATATTTGACAAAATATTGGCGACATATGGCCAAAAAATCGACTATAAAAATTACGAAAACCAAAACACGTATTTGGATCCAAATGAAAGAATGCCTCCAAATTTGGCTATATCAAGCAAAAAATACTGTCATTCAGAATGTAAAGAATTTTTTTATACATTCTTAAGAGGATTCGAGATGCATGGTTAAACCAATCAGAGTCGAGCTAAAAAAGTGATTTAGATCGATGTCCCTTCGTTATAAACATGCGCAAAAAAACATAGTTTTCTTATTGATTGTTTTTCTAAATAATACTAGTTTAAACATGTTTTACAGTAATAATACAGAGTTAATGATACAGTGAAAATACTATATCGAGTTGAACACAAAGTTAATTTTGACCGAGCTAAGCTCGGTCTCCCCTACTAGTCTTATACTATAATGCGAGCAAAAATTGTGTGTGTGTGGGTAAATTTTATCTCAAAAACGGCTCTAACGATTTTTGCAAAAATTTGGATTTTACCATTTTCGGGCACGAGAAGACCATTGGGCTTGGTCACATGTTCGAGAAAATTCGATTATTGGGTCATTTTGGGTCATAATGGGTCAGGATCAAGCTATTTATATCTAGAGAACGGCTGGATCGATTTTAAGGAAATTTTGTATCCAATCGTTTTTTGGCACAAGAAAACAACTGAGCTGGGTCACATGTTCGAAAAATTTTGATTAGTGGGTCATTTTTGGGTCATTGTGGGTCAAGCCATTTTTATTTAAAAAACGACTCTAACGATTTCGACCAAATTTTATATTTTATCGTCTTGGATTACAAGAAGACCATTGGATTAGGTAACATGTTCGAGAAAATTCGGTTAGTGAGTCATTTTTGGGGTCATTGTGGGTCATGCTATTTTCATCTAGAGATTTTCTCACGCAATTTTGACTAAAAATTGCATTCTATGGTTTTCGAGCACGAGAAAAACATTGGGCTAGGTTACATGTTCGAAAAAAAATTTTAATGGGTCATATTGGGTCATTAAGGATCTGGGTCAAGCTATTTATATTTAAAGAACGGCGTGATGGATTATAACGAAATTTTGTATGTAGCAGTTTTTTGACATGAGAAAACTAATGGGCTAAATCACATGTTTGAGAGATTTCGACTATGAGGGTCATTTGTGGGTCATGAGGAGTCATAATGGGTCATGGTCAAGCTATATCTAAATAACAGGTGGAACGATTTTAACGAAATTTTGTATGCAACATTTTTTTGGCACGATAAAATCATTGGACTAGGTTACATGTTCGGAAAATTTCGATTAATGGGTCATTTTGGGTCATTAAGAGTCTGGGTCAAGCTATTTATATTTAAAGAACGGCGTGATGGATTATAACGAAATTTTGTATGTAACAGTTTTTTGACATGAGAAAACTAATGGGCTAAATCGCATGTTTGAGAGATTTCGACTATGAGGGTCATTTGTGGGTCATGATGAGTCATAATGGGTCATGGTCAAGCTATATCTAAAGAACAGGTGGATCGATTTTCATGAAATTTTGTGTGCAACATTTTTTTGGCACGATAAAATCATTGGACTAGGTTACATGTTCGAAAAATTTCGATTAATGGGTCATTTTGGACCATAAAGGGTCTGGGTCAAGCTATATATAATTAAAGAACGGCAGGATCAATTTTAACGAAATTCTGTATATAACAATTTTTAGAAACGAGAAAACTAATGGACTAAGTCACATATTCGAGAGCTTTCGATTATAAGGGTCATTTGTGGGTCTTAATGGGTCAAGGTCAAGCTATATCTAATGAATGGTTGGGTCGATTTTAACGAAATTTCGTATACAACATATTTTTGGCATGAGAAAATCATTGGGGTAGGTCACATGTTCAAGAAATTTCGATTAGTGGGCCACTTTTGGGTCATTCTAATTTTATCTAGACAACGTTTCGCGCAATTTTGACTAAATTTTGTATTTTATCGTTTTCGGGCACAAGAAAATCATTGGGTTATGACAGATTTTTGAGAAAATTCGATCAATGGGTCATTTTGGATCATAAGGAGTCAGGTTTAAATTAACTATATCTAAAAAGCGGCTCAATCGATTTTATCTAAATTTTGTATCTAATGTTTTTCGGCATGCTAAAACTAATGAACTAGGCCACACGTTCGAGAGATTTCGATTATAAGGGTCATTTGTTGGTCATGATGGGTCATGCTAATTTTATATAGAAAATAGTACTCACCATTTTGACTATACTTTGTATTATATCGTTTTTGAGCAAGAGAAAACCATTTGGCTTGGACACATGCTCGCGAAAATTCGATTTGTGGGTCATTTTGGGTCTTAATGAGCTAGGGTCATTCTAATTATATATAAAAACGACTCAATCAATTTTACCTAAATTTTGAAACAAAACGTTTTTTGTCACGAGAAGACTATTGAGCTGAGTCGCATGTTAAACAAAATTATATTAGTGGGTCATTTCGCTTTATTGCTGAATGCTGCCAAAATAATTTTACCTAAAAAATGGCTTAAACGATTTTCATTCAATTTTATATTCTACTGTTTTTGATTACCTGAAGACGATTGAGCTATGTCACATGCTTGATCAAATTTGATTAGTGGCTCATTTCGGGTTATACTGGTCAGGGTCAAGAGGATATAGCAAAAGCCAATAACTTGGTGATATTTGAGAAAATATTGGCGACATATGGCCAAAAAATCGACTATAAAAATTACGAAAACCAAAACACGTATTTGGAGCCAAATGAAAGAATGCCTCCAAATTTGGCTATATCTAGCAAAAAATATTGTCTTTCAAAATGTAAAGAATTTTTTTATACATTCTCAGAGCTGCCAAGCCTCCGGCTTTTTGGATACCAGTATTATTATACAGAAAATGATGTTTTAAGTAATTGGAACATTGAGACGATTTAAAAACAGATGATTTTCTCTAAAATAATACTGGTGTGCAAAAAGCCGGAGACTTGGCAGCTCTGTATTCTTAAGAGGGTTCGAGATGCATGGTTAAACCAATCAGAGTCGAGCTAAAAAAGTGATTTAGATCGATGTCCTTTCGTTGTAAATTTTAAAATAAAGTAAAATTTATAAACATGCGCATAAAAACATAGTTTTCTTATTGATTGTTTTTCTAAATAATACTATTATAAACATGTTTTACAGTAATAATACAGAGTTAATGATACAGTGAAAATACTACATCGAGTTGAACACAAAGTTAATTTTGACCGAGCTAAGCTCGGTCTCCCCTGCTAGTATCTATTAAAATAACACATCTTTATATACAATATTTTCCAGCGCGCTTTATTCCAAACATTAAAAGACGGAAACTTTTATTTATTTATTTATTTATGATTATTTTTTTTAAATTCCACCTTTTAGCTATTGAGTTATGCTTTCAACACAATAACAATAAAACCCAAATGACTCACATTTCGGTTACATTATCTTACGTATCTGTTAACAGAATACAATTTCTATATACGATAATTGCCGGCACGTCATGTTCTAAAACATTCATGTATTTCACTTATCATGCAAATGCGGACGGACGGATGTTCTCAAATTGAAGTCCAGACCCCTCCCCACACCTCCCCCTCTTTCCCTAATGCGAATTTCTGTCTCAGATTCAGTCGTCAAAATTCACAGTCGCTATTTCATGTAAAGTGAATTCCGCCCCTTTTGAAAGGACACTGCGCGCCACTATTCCCCCCTCCCCTGCTCTTCCTTCCTGCGTAGAATGTACAAATTTGTTCTCCCTAACTCCCCCCTCTTTTTCCTCCCCCATTTCAAACGTTAAAGTCGTGTCCATATTAAGGCTGCAGACACATGCGTGTTTTGCCTAACTTCAACTGATTTCCAGGAAATCATTTAGTCTTTAAATTGTTCTTAAATCAAAAAACGCAGCTTTGTGACATTTTTTTTTTTTTTTTTTGAAATGCATGAAACTAGCATGTGTTGATGTTCAGAAACTATCTACAGTCTCAGCAAAAAAAAAAAAAAAAAAAAAAAAAAAAAACATTCTTGACATTTAAAATTTTAGACGTTTTGTTAAATATCTAGAAATATACATAAGGAATTATTCTGAAACTCCAGGTATGTTAAGGGTGTATTCGAAAAAACACTTTTTCTTCTTCAACAGCTCGAAATTTTCCGATACAATTTCAGACACATTTTCAAAAGTAGAAACATGAAACTTGCTGAGGGGTTTTTTGAAGAGATGTACAACGTGCCGTGTGATGTCATTTTAAGCTCAATTAATTAGAATTTGATTTATGAACAATTATCATCTCAGTATGACACTTTTTTTTTGTTCGCAAATCTCTCGTTTCGGAAAAATTGGTTCAAAATGCCGTTTTTGATTGCTTTTTTTCGATATTTTCTGCATTTATCAAAGAATTGACAGTTACGGCACCTTATGTACGTTCTAAATAAGATAATTTGCAAGTTTGATGCATTTGATAGCAAAAGTGAATTCAAAAATAAATCGCAAAAATAAATCGCAAAATAAGCGATTTGAATCGACACCCTTAACAAAATAGTACATGTCATATATTTCCGCGAAGATTTTTGCCCGAAATTCAACAGTGGATCGTCAACAAATTGTAAAAGAACGAAGATCTATTGGATAACCGTGTCAAAACTAATGAAGCAAAAGAGTTCAAACTCCAGATTTTTATTAAGTGGCTTATTGTAATAAATTGTGTTCATTTTTATGGATATAGGATTTAGACTCGTAGAGAAATTAAGGTTTTTACAAAAACGGTCCAAAGTTTTTTTGCTTACAATTTGCAGAGTTCTTAATAAAACACAATCTTCTTTTAAGAAAATATGACAATCAACATTGTACATAACATCCTGGAATTAAAAAAAAAAAAAAAATTGTATGACAAATGAGCAGGTTTACTAAGTAACTTTTTAATGCGCATGCCCCAACGCTATTTAAATTTCATTTGCATATTATGTTAGCTAAGTGTATAGAGCAACTTTTGTAAAAGTCACAAAAATATAGCTTGAAAATTATTGTCGATAGAATAAAATATAAATCCGTTATTCCCAAAATAGAGCAAAAAGATGAGGAGCTGTATCCAAATAGAGTAGTACAGTCAAACCCCGTTATAACGAACTTCAAGGGACCAAAGTTTTTGTTCGCTATATCCGAACCGTTAAAAATGTTAGAGTTTACAAAATATGTATATAACTAGTATATAACCCCGTCAAAGATGACGGGATTTTCACTTGCATTTCATTTTCATAATACTTCATACAAACAAACAGAATGAAGATTTTATTATTGAAAAGTTTGTATTGTAGAAAAGCACATTTTTAAGATAGCAATAAATTTCTAGAAATACAAATAATAAAACCTTTTTTTTTTTAATTTGATATCTATGGCGATCACTTAAATATTTTAAAATTTTTCTCCCATTAAAAAAAAAAAAAAAAAAAAAAAAAAAAAACGGGGGCTAAGGGGGGGGGGGGCTTCGCCTCCCCATGACATAGTGTAAATTATTTTCTTTTATATTTACAAAAATGCAATTTTTCAGGAGTTTTGAAAGTAATCGCTGTATTTGAAAACGGGTTTCTCATGCAGTTTCAGTTTGCCGATAGTTTTCGGAAACGGCTTTTTGGCGAAAAAAAAAAAAAGTCGCCAAGTTTATGGTGCACATCTATAAGTCATCTGTTCCATATCATGCATTAAATATATTAATTACATCAAAGCAGATAAAATATTTCATAATACTTCATACAAACAAACAGAATGAAGATTTTATTATTGAAGAGTTTGTATTGTAGAAAAGCACATTTTAAAGATAGCAATAAATTTCTACAAATACAAATAATAAAAACTTATTATTATTTTTTTTATTTGATTTTTAGTTTTTGAACAAATTTTAATTTTAAAATCAAGAGCAGTTTTATTACAACAATAATAATAATTTGCAAAATAAAACGTTACTATTAGCAAAATAATTCGTTTTGGAATATGGCGATCACTTAAATATTTTATATTTTTTCTCCTGAAAATAAATAAATAAATAAATAAATAAATAAATAAATAAATAAAAATAAAAAACGGGGGCTTTAGGGGGCTGCGTGACATAGTGTAAATTATTCATTTTTTATATTTACAAAAATGCAATTTTTCAGGAGTTTTGAAAGTGATCGCTGTATTTGAAAACAGGTTTCCCATGCAGTTTCAATTTGCCGATCGTTTTCGAAAACGGCTTTTTGGCGCGAAAAAAATCGCTAAGTTTATGGTGCACATCTATAAGTCATCTATTCCATATCATGCACTAAATATATTAATTACATCAAAACAGATAAGATTTTGATTTAAGAGGATCTGGAAAGCATAATTTTCAATTATACTAATGCAACTATGATTATATGTGATATATCCATTACAACTTGAAGGGGGGAAAAAGCTTATTTTATTTATAATAGAAAACAAAATTTAATAAAATAAGCTTCTTATGCTAGCATCTTAAAAAAATTAATAAAACTAAATTTAAAAAGTCCGCAATAGCTATGTAGGACAACGGTTTAAAAACAGGTTTGCGAGTCCTTTGTTAGTTCATAGATGGCAGCACTAAAGTTTTGTGAGATCAGCGTAAAAAGGCGCTTTGAGCCGATAGTATATAATCATACTTTTAAATGACTAAAAACTTATCAGTTCACACTTCCGCTGCTATCTTTATGTATTATAATTGTGTTTTTTATGAAAATATGCTGAACAAACGTTATTTCAAATGTAAGAAATTTTAAAACAATCTTTTTAGCACTTGTTTTCAGCTAAGCCTAACGTGGCGTCTAGCTGCAGTCGATATCCAATTTGGAGTGGCTTATGCCGGAACCGTTCTTAGAGTCTCTGAAGACGCTTTTTATTATAAGTAGATTACCTGATACCTATGTGTTCAATAATAATGTATTAAGAAAAAAAAACGTAAATTCTATTAGGTATGATCATTAATGGATTAAATTGACTAAAATTGATTATATTAAACTGTCACAATACTAATTAACAAAAAAGGAAGACAAATAGAAATACGGTAAAGCGCCGATTATCTAAACATTCGAGACCAACCCTAGTTCGGATAAATGCGCAAACAATTTAAGGAATGATCTTGACTATACTAAAATCTTTATTCATTATCCAGACTTAGGATGACTAACACTTATTACTGGCGCGTTAAAAATCGTTTTACTTTTATTTTATTTGTTTACTTTTTTATCATTTAAATTTTCCTGTTTTTTTTTTTTTTTTTTTTTTTTTTTTTTTTTTAAAGCTTTTGATTATTGCTTGCTACAGATAAAACGTTCTTTCCAATGCTGCCATATCTCGAATTATTCTTCAATACATTAGTTAAATAAGGTAGCTTAAATGCGTTACTGAATTTCTATGACAGGAGTAATGGAAAATAACTGACGGGTGGGCATGATCACACCACAAAAGGAAAAGAATGCAGGTCTTACTACTCTTTGATAAAAAGTCGTTAATTATCGTTAATTTGCACCATGTTTTACAAGCCAGCAAGCATTTTCTTATAAAGTTAGAGTCAAAAACCTTTTTTCGCATTAGAGGAAAAGTAAAAAGAGAAAAAAAATATGGTAGACTAGAAAAAAAGTTCCTTATAACCGATTTTTAAGATTCCGGAGGTTCGCTATGAAAGGATAAAATAGCATTAAATACAATAGGAAAACGGCGGGACCAAAATTTTCGTTCTGTAAGAAGTCGTCTTACAAATGTACAAGAGAAGAAAGAAAGAGCATAACTTAACTTAGATATAGATATCTCGGGGGCTGCATTCTTCTTTATAAACTTCTTATTACTTGAAAAGACGTCACTGACATATAGCAGACTAACACACACATTACATACAAATAAAACTTTTACATAATTCTGGCGCACGCCACCATCACAAGACATGGTTCACAACCAACATCCGAACATCACCAAGAAAAGAACATTTTTTAATAGAACTAGTGTTGCCAGATTTTTTTTAAAACGAAAAATATTACAACTACATTTTTTTTTAATTTAGCAAAACTCAGGTCACGTGACGCGTGACAGTTTATTTTTTTCTTTCTTTTTTCCTTTGGAATGCGCGTGTTACATCCTCCCCCTCAGTTTCCGATCTACGTCTCGGAGAGGAAACAGGATGCTTTTTGGGTCTTCCTCTTTTTCTCAAGGGTGCAACTGGAGTAGTTTCAGATTCTTGGAAAGGCAAAAGGCAGGAACGTGGTAAGATCCAATTCGTTCAGTAGGATTTTCTAGACTAGCAATGTCATATGTCACTAGTGATTTTTGAGTCAAGATTATGTATGGCCCATCTCTCTTAGGCATAAATTTTGCTGTTTTATTTTTACTTGCCTTGCTCACTGGGTGTAGGTTAACCCATACTTTTTCACCAGACTTGAAATATACTTGTCTATGATTTTTATCATAATATTTCTTCCTCTGATCTTGTTTCACTTCAACACGTTCTTTCACACTTTTTGAAATATTTACAAAACGTTTAAGATTTGGGGTTGTCTCTCCCCCTGGTCGAAAACACTTTTGAAACCTTTTTGGAATATCTTTAAGTTTTTTCCTGTCATCGGAATTTAACTTTTTGCCTTCATCTTTACGTAAGGCATACGGACACACTTTGACCGCATCAGTACAAGTGTTATTTTGTACTAGCTGACCCGCCCGGCGTTGCCCGGGTCCGTATTAACAATATTAAACGAACTTGAAATTTGTATGATTTTATCAATAACTGGAAGCATGCAGAAATGCATTGTCTGAAATACGTCGCAGCTGACTTTGTGAAAAATCGGTTTTAAAAACAACAACTAATATTAAGCTCGAGAAATACTTAAAATGAGCAATGAGAAACACGGGAGGGAACATATATCCAACGATTGCGTTAGTTTCGTGTTAAAGTGTTGATATTTACCCGTAAAAATCACTGTTAAATCACGTAACTAATTATTTTTTTCGCATAGAAATCCCAAGTGAAAAATTTTGAATTTCAAACTAATTATATCATTCTTAAATCCGACTATACCGTGAATGAATCGATACGCGATGATAAAAGATTGGTATATAGTATTATAATTTCAGAGCCATTTAACAAAAGTGTATATTTTTAATCAAAGCATGCGTAATGTTGACTCTGTGGACAAATTCCTAACCGTAAACTTTTGTACCATAACCATAATCTGTCTGTAACCTAACTGCGACTTAACATTACCCTACCGTAACTTAAATATAACATAAATGTAACCTAGCCGTCACTTTGAAATATCAATATAGAAGCATCATTTAAGATTTTGCTTGAAAAGTTAACATTCTTTCGTTAATGTCTTAAAATCGTCTGCACTCTGAAATCTATATTTTAGACTAATATTTGTTATTTAAGTTTTCGCGCATGATTTTAAAAGAATGTTTTCATAAATATATTTTATATATTGACATAGAGTTATTAATATGTTGTTAAATTAAAAACATATTTTCATCTACGTTATAAAGTATTAAAAAGTTCTGAAAAAAAAATGAAAGCTTTTAGTAATACAATTTTTAGTTCAAATCAAATGTTTTCAATATTTTATTTAATTTTATTTTGACATTTAAATTATTTCGAATTTATCAATTTCAATTATTTTAAAAGCAAACATTTTTTAAAAATAAATAATATAATAGAAAAAAGACCATTTTAAAAAATTACTATTTCTTCATAAAATACGCTTCAGCTGTTATTCAATTCTTTCAATTCGTCTTATTAATACAAAATCCCTTCCACATGCTTTTGTTTGGGACATTAATATTTGAGCGATAAATGGTTTAATATTGCAACTCTTTTTTCGGTTTACTTCACCACCACCTATCTTTTTCCTCCATGGTTTGCAACCGCTGTGATAAAAAATCATTATTTAAACTGACAGTTTGCCAGTCTATGAATTTTAAAGGTCTGTTCCAGCTTTTTAAATTATTTATGCGAAAATTTTATGCAACCAACCAACCATAACTAAATGAAGAGAAAAAAAAGAAGAAAAAAGGCGATTTTTTATGAGAGTGATCTTTGGAATTTAATTAATTACTCAGTTAATAAATAGAATTTCGAAATTCTGAAGCTCAGGTGCATCAGGAGAGATATTGGGCTACTCTCATAAAACTTTTGAGCTTCGTACGTCCCATAGATTTTGCTAGCCATCGCAGACACACACACACACACACACACACACACACGCAGACAGAGCGATTTGTTATTTTATTAGTATAGATTTCGTGTTCTTCTACAAAATAAAACTTTTTATGAGGTTTGTCACTAAAATGCCATGTTTTACTAGCAGCGTCTAACATTATGTTAGCTTTGTGAAGGAAATCCATTCCTAAAAGGGTTCTATTACCTTTGGCATTTGGTAATACAATAAACTCTGTTTTGAAAACTCGGCCTTCAACCTTTACACGCACAGTGGCAGAAAGAGTTTTACTAGCCATACTAGTTCCATCAGCTAATGTTACTTCATGAGTATGAGGTTTCATTGCAACACCAGCTTTCAAAAATAATTTATACATTCGTTCTCCTGCAATAGAACGATTCGCTCCTGTATCTGCACAGACTAATACCTTCTTATTGCAGGTCGTAATAGGTATATTTAGAGCTGAAACTGTTGATGTATTTAAACTATACAGCTTAAGACGTTGAGCTTGCACTGTTTGCTTCTTAACCGTAGGGACCGTTCAAGTATTACATAAGCATATTTTTAGTCATTTTGTATTTCCTCCCCCCCTTGTAAGAAAATATAAGCAAATGCTAGACCCCCCCCTCCTTTGCTTACGTAAGATTTTATGTCAGTTTATACATCAATACTTCTTGACTTATAAAAAGTTACCAATCAATTACATTATTAATCCTAGAAATTTATATAGGCATATAGGGATTGTGATATCAAAATATATAAAATGGTTTTAATATATTGTTTCTTATTGCATTAAACAAACCCAGAACACAAAATGGATTAAATATATTGTTATTTATCACATCGAACAATAAAACAAGATATACAAGAAGTCTTAACTTACTTAGGCATCATAACTAATATTTTTGACATGAATCATATAAATGTTGAAGTTCAATTTGGTGTTCATATTTTAATCTGATGTCCAGGATCCTTGAACCCATGTTTCAACATTTTCTATTATAAAGTTTTCACTGGAACAGTGGCCTGGGGTATTGCAGGTTTCCGGTCCTTGTTCTTCCCTTTCTTCTTTCTCCAGCCACTCGACGTCTTCATCACCATTGAGGGATTGAAGAATGCACGTCAGTTCATTGACTCGCCGAGCCGCAGTGAACGCACTCGTGTCTGAGGGACATTTTGTTTATCATTCCCATGAATATTTTTCCTATGGCGATCAGCTGATTTATTGGACGCATTACAATGTCCACAAACCTGACAAATGCGTTTTGATAGCTTCGATTTCACTGTTGGACAGAAATAATCGTAAGGTAATTGAATGAACCCTGCTGAAGAAATTTCTAAATCTAGTGCAAGGTGGAGACTTAGGTCTAGAAATTCTCCTTCATCACTTACGATTAGATCATGAGATGTTTGATTCATTTTAGCAGGTAGTGGCAAGTAGCGTGATTTCAGAATCTTAAAAATTCCGCTTTTAGGCCGAAGACAACACTTTTAATTTTTGCATTTCACTATCTGATGTAAATATTGACTTTCCCGAACATAATCGGAATACCATTTTATATGTTCCTCAACTGGAAGTTCAGGCTCACCAGAATTGACGTAAGTGACGTGGACAGGATGTCCATCGATGTTTATGGTGCTTCAGATCTCCGCCAACAGCTTCCCAGCAAACTCGAAGTTGGATTTCTCCAAATCAACATTTATTGTATAGCCTTTGTCGTCGAGATCGGAGCCAAAATGATCACGAGGCAAAATTAATCCTGGCAATTCCCGACTAAGAGGGGCCATTCTACGTTGAACCCTGTTGAATGCACTTCTTCCTGGTGCATTGGTAGCAATGAATAATGCACCCAAATTGTACGTTCCACAATAGGAGCGGAAAGAAAAAAATTCCAGAGATTCTGCAGAAATCCCCGGAATTCCATGACTGATTGAATGGGAAAAAAGAAAATACCGGACTTATCCAAAATTAAAGTCAACTGACCAGTTACCCTGGCAACAGAACCTAGCCACACCGGTTCCTGTGTTTTTCTAGTCTTGCAATGTACTGGACTTGGCACACAATTTAACAGACAACAATGAAGACAAAGGACAGGTGGGTGATGCGGGTCACGCGACTCCCGATGGATAAGCAAAGGATAAAATCGAAAATAAACGGCAAATTTCGAACGGACTGTAGAACGCTCTTTCCCCGTCATACTTTGTTTGCTTGTTGAATTTGAACTGCAGTTGCTTCGTTGTTTAATGCTTACGTAAGAATTGTCATGATCCCCCCTCCCCCTTTAGTGCTTACGTAATACTTGAACGGTCCCGTAGGAGAACAATCTGGGTATTTCTTCTTTATAAATCCCACTTTGCCACAACCATAGCAGAATATCTCGAATTCTGAGCGACGATTATCAAACGTGGGGGAAGATCTGTCTTCTTTTGGAGGCTTACTCTGCTTCCAAGTATTTTCTCGGCGAGAATACTCTTTTTTCTCCTGGGGTACAACCGAATCTTTTTTAGAAAACGTAGACTTGATAGTATAATACGTGTCTAATTTTCCGGCAAGGTCGACTGGCGAATTTAAATGTTCCCAATCATCTAACATATGTTGTTTGCATTCGACAGGCACGCGCCTTTTCATCTGATCCGCTATGATCAGATCCTGAAGAGCTTCAAAAGACGTTACATTTAACTCTTTAAGCCAGTTTTCAAAGTAAGCACGTAACTCGAAGTAATAATCTCTCCAAGTAATTTCTTTATCTTTGCGATGCGTGAAAAACAGCTGCCTAAACCTTTCAGCGCTAATTTTAAACCTTTTTAGAAGTAGACCTTTAACATGTGAAAAATCTGAAGCGTTTTCCTCTTTTTCACGAGCAATAAGCGTAGATATAGAAGAGGGTACAGCATTAAGTAAATAAGAAACCCAGAGGTGTTCTGGTACCTTCGAAAGCTTTAACTGTCGTTCCAGGAGCACCAGAAACAATGTTACATCATCTGTCTCTGGCTTAAATGTAGGCAACAGCTTCTGGATATCTATTTTACTCTCTGGATGAGACATTATCCCGGCCGCATTACCACCTACCTCTCCACTGGAAACACTTTGGCTCTGAGCCTGTAACTTAAATTTCTCAAGCTCAAAATTCATCTCAAGCTTTTTTAATTCCAGTTCTTCCGAACGACGCTTTTCTTCTATTTCTAATTTACGCTGTTCTAACTCAGCTGCTTTTTGCTTTTCCTCTAAGTCTCGTCTACGTTGTTCTTCCTCGCGAGTCGCAATTTGGTTTCTGACTAACGAATTCACGAAATCAACTTCGTACGAGGGAGAGGATTTAATCTTATCACGCAATGTGACAACGGTCATAGAGGGTTGTACATCTAAATTCATTTCTACAGCGACCTGAAATAGGTCTTCTTTTCGTGCTTTATTGAGGTCGGACATTCTTATCTTTAGCAAAACAACAAGATATATACCCCACAAATGCTAAAAATTCGATTTAAAATTGTTCCCCGGACGTGAGCTTTGCTTTACAACTCATATAAACAAGACATTAATAAAACAAAACAGTGAACTTTAACGTTAGCAAAATATACTTTTAAAATAATTAAACTTCATTAAACTTCATTAAAGTATCTTTAAAATTTAAACTTTATAATTTTTTTAAAGAAAATATACTTTAAATTATTGCTGATATAAATAAACTAGTTTGTCATTACGTGTCATTTAATCAAAACATTATTTTAACTGATATAAAACTAGTACTGAATTGTTGGCAACATTCATAAACAATGTTCTAAATAAGTCAAAACATATCTGGAAAATTAAAATGTCAATCAATATTATTATCATATTATCAAGACAAGACTACGTAATGTACAGGGGTTGGACAAAAATATGGAAACACCTTAAAAAAAACACGTTTCCTTGCCTAGTATTGTGTACGGTACCCATTGTTATTCAAAACAGCTCGCAGTCTTCTCGGAATGGATAAATACAGTTTCTGTATGTTTGCCAAGGGAATATTGTACCATTATTCCTGCAAAACGGTGGCAAGTTCAGATAACGATGGTGGCGGTGGATAGCGAGAACGCACTTTCCGCTCCAATGTAGACCACAAAGGTTCGATAATATTCAAGTCTGATGACTTTCGTGGCCTGGGGAGATGCGAAAATTCATCCTCGTGCTCAGAAAACCAGTCCTGGACAATGTGAGCTGTGTGAACGGGGACGTTGTCGTCTTGGAAGATACCATCATCATTGGGGAACAAAGCTTATACCATTGGATGGACTTGATCGGCCAAAATGTTCACATAAGTCTGAGCAGTAATACGCCCTTACAGAGTTATCATGAGGCCAGAAGAAAACCACGATATGGCTGCCCAAACCATCACCGAACCCCAGCCATGTTTCACTCTTGGCAACAAGCAGTCTGTATTATAGGCTTGAGATGGTGTTCTCCAGACGTAAACTCGGCCAGAAGTGGGGAACAATGTGAAAGAAGACTCATCAGACCATATTACGCTCTTCCACTGCTCTATAGTCCAAACTTTATGACTTAAACACCACTTTTTCCTGTTACAGGCATTAGCATTACTGATGGATGGCTTTTCAATTGCAAAACGGCCAGCAATTTCCTATTTATGAAGCTCCCTTCTAATTGTTTTGGTACTCACAGGATTTGGTAACACGACATTCATTTCAGCAGTAACTTTTGCAGCTGTGGACTGCTTATTTTTCGCGATAATCCTCCTTAATGATCGTCTGTCATGATCACTCAGCACACAATTTCTACCGCGCTGTGATTTAGCGGATTATGTTTTTTCCGCATTTCAAAAATGCAGAATAAATCTTCCACACAGTTCCTCTTCAAACACTAAAAACCTCGGCTACCTTGCTTACGGAAACACCCACCATACGCGCGCCAACAATTTGTCCACGTTCGATGTCTGTTAACTCTGACAAAATGCAATGATAATCTCACATAACAGTGCTCCAACAATGACTGAACGGTGCAGCGATTTTATGAAGTTGTATAGGTGGCGTCAGTAGGCGAAAACTCCAGTGCCATCAACATAGTTCATTATAATCAATCTTTCTTTTCAAACATGCATTTCAAAAGGTGTTTCCATATTTTTGTCCAACCCCTGTATTTACGCTGATGTTTTTTTTTTTTTTTTCCACAAACGGGAAATAAATTCAGAGTGAAAAAAGGAAAAAAATATATTAAAAAGCATTTATACCTTTTATTTCAAGTGTCATATGTGTTTATTATTTTTTGTTTGTTTTGTTTTTGGTTTCGCAAGATACCAGAATTTAATTAGACATTCTATTTGAGTGTTCTGTTGTTAGTTATTTTTAAGCATTTAATTTAGAGTTCCTGACATATTGTGAAATAGCATTGAATATGATTCTCAAAACAGATTGAGTAAGTTTTTGCATTTATTTATTTTTTTTATGAAATAAGACTTTCTTTTCTTTTAAAGTTATATTGAAAAATCTACATTACGTAGTCTTGTCTTGATAATATGATAATAATATTGATTGACATTTTAATTTTCCAGATATGTTTTGACTTATTTAGAACATTGTTTATGAATGTTGCCAACAATTCAGTACTAGTTTTATATCAGTTAAAATAATGTTTTGATTAAATGACACGTAATGACAAACTAGTTTATTTATATCAGCAATAATTTAAAGTATATTTTCTTTAAAAAAAATTATAAAGTTTAAATTTTAAAGATACTTTAATGAAGTTTAATGAAGTTTAATTATTTTAAAAGTATATTTTGCTAACGTTAAAGTTCACTGTTTTGTTTTATTAATGTCTTGTTTATATGAGTTGTAAAGCAAAGCTCACGTCCGGGGAACAATTTTAAATCGAATTTTTAGCATTTGTGGGGTATATATCTTGTTGTTTTGCTAAAGATAAGAATGTCCGACCTCAATAAAGCACGAAAAGAAGACCTATTTCAGGTCGCTGTAGAAATGAATTTAGATGTACAACCCTCTATGACCGTTGTCACATTGCGTGATAAGATTAAATCCTCTCCCTCGTACGAAGTTGATTTCGTGAATTCGTTAGTCAGAAACCAAATTGCGACTCGCGAGGAAGAACAACGTAGACGAGACTTAGAGGAAAAGCAAAAAGCAGCTGAGTTAGAACAGCGTAAATTAGAAATAGAAGAAAAGCGTCGTTCGGAAGAACTGGAATTAAAAAAGCTTGAGATGAATTTTGAGCTTGAGAAATTTAAGTTACAGGCTCAGAGCCAAAGTGTTTCCAGTGGAGAGGTAGGTGGTAATGCGGCCGGGATAATGTCTCATCCAGAGAGTAAAATAGATATCCAGAAGCTGTTGCCTACATTTAAGCCAGAGACAGATGATGTAACATTGTTTCTGGTGCTCCTGGAACGACAGTTAAAGCTTTCGAAGGTACCAGAACACCTCTGGGTTTCTTATTTACTTAATGCTGTACCCTCTTCTATATTTACGCTTATTGCTCGTGAAAAAGAGGAAAACGCTTCAGATTTTTCACATTTTAAAGGTCTACTTCTAAAAAGGTTTAAAATTAGCGCTGAAAGGTTTAGGCAGCTGTTTTTCACGCATCGCAAAGATAAAGAAATTACTTGGAGAGATTATTACTTCGAGTTACGTGCTTACTTTGAAAACTGGCTTAAAGAGTTAAATGTAACGTCTTTTGAAGCTCTTCAGGATCTGATCATAGCGGATCAGATGAAAAGGCGCGTGCCTGTCGAATGCAAACAACATATGTTAGATGATTGGGAACATTTAAATTCGCCAGTCGACCTTGCCGGAAAATTAGACACGTATTATACTATCAAGTCTACGTTTTCTAAAAAAGATTCGGTTGTACCCCAGGAGAAAAAAGAGTATTCTCGCCGAGAAAATACTTGGAAGCAGAGTAAGCCTCCAAAAGAAGACAGATCTTCCCCCACGTTTGATAATCGTCGCTCAGAATTCGAGATATTCTGCTATGGTTGTGGCAAAGTGGGATTTATAAAGAAGAAATGCCCAGATTGTTCTCCTACGGGACCGTTCAAGTATTACGTAAGCACTAAAGGGGGAGGGGGGATCATGACAATTCTTACGTAAGCATTAAACAACGAAGCAACTGCAGTTCAAATTCAACAAGCAAACAAAGTATGACGGGGAAAGAGCGTTCTACAGTCCGTTCGAAATTTGCCGTTTATTTTCGATTTTATCCTTTGCTTATCCATCGGGAGTCGCGTGACCCGCATCACCCACCTGTCCTTTGTCTTCATTGTTGTCTGTTAAATTGTGTGCCAAGTCCAGTACATTGCAAGACTAGAAAAACACAGGAACCGGTGTGGCTAGGTTCTGTTGCCAGGGTAACTGGTCAGTTGACTTTAATTTTGGATAAGTCCGGTATTTTCTTTTTTCCCATTCAATCAGTCATGGAATTCCGGGGATTTCTGCAGAATCTCTGGAATTTTTTTCTTTCCGCTCCTATTGTGGAACGTACAATTTGGGTGCATTATTCATTGCTACCAATGCACCAGGAAGAAGTGCATTCAACAGGGTTCAACGTAGAATGGCCCCTCTTAGTCGGGAATTGGCAGGATTAATTTTGCCTCGTGATCATTTTGGCTCCGATCTCGACGACAAAGGCTATACAATAAATGTTGATTTGGAGAAATCCAACTTCGAGTTTGCTGGGAAGCTGTTGGCGGAGATCTGAAGCACCATAAACATCGATGGACATCCTGTCCACGTCACTTACGTCAATTCTGGTGAGCCTGAACTTCCAGTTGAGGAACATATAAAATGGTATTCCGATTATGTTCGGGAAAGTCAATATTTACATCAGATAGTGAAATGCAAAAATTAAAAGTGTTGTCTTCGGCCTAAAAGCGGAATTTTTAAGATTCTGAAATCACGCTACTTGCCACTACCTGCTAAAATGAATCAAACATCTCATGATCTAATCGTAAGTGATGAAGGAGAATTTCTAGACCTAAGTCTCCACCTTGCACTAGATTTAGAAATTTCTTCAGCAGGGTTCATTCAATTACCTTACGATTATTTCTGTCCAACAGTGAAATCGAAGCTATCAAAACGCATTTGTCAGGTTTGTGGACATTGTAATGCGTCCAATAAATCAGCTGATCGCCATAGGAAAAATATTCATGGGAATGATAAACAAAATGTCCCTCAGACACGAGTGCGTTCACTGCGGCTCGGCGAGTCAATGAACTGACGTGCATTCTTCAATCCCTCAATGGTGATGAAGACGTCGAGTGGCTGGAGAAAGAAGAAGGGGAAGAACAAGGACCGGAAACCTGCAATACCCCAGGCCACTGTTCCAGTGAAAACTTTATAATAGAAAATGTTGAAACATGGGTTCAAGGATCCTGGACATCAGATTAAAATATGAACACCAAATTGAACTCCAACATTTATATGATTCATGTCAAAAATATTAGTTATGATGCCTAAGTAAGTTAAGACTTCTTGTATATCTTGTTTTATTGTTCGATGTGATAAATAACAATATATTTAATCCATTTTGTGTTCTGGGTTTGTTTAATGCAATAAGAAACAATATATTAAAACCATTTTATATATTTTGATATCACAATCCCTATATGCCTATATAAATTTCTAGGATTAATAATGTAATTGATTGCTAACTTTTTATAAGTCAAGAAGTATTGATGTATAAACTGACATAAAATCTTACGTAAGCAAAGGAGGGGGGGGTCTAGCATTTGCTTATATTTTCTTACAAGGGGGGGAGGAAATACAAAATGACTAAAAATATGCTTATGTAATACTTGAACGGTCCCTACGGTTAAGAAGCAAACAGTGCAAGCTCAACGTCTTAAGCTGTATAGTTTAAATACATCAACAGTTTCAGCTCTAAATATACCTATTACGACCTGCAATAAGAAGGTATTAGTCTGTGCAGATACAGGAGCGAATCGTTCTATTGCAGGAGAACGAATGTATAAATTATTTTTGAAAGCTGGTGTTGCAATGAAACCTCATACTCATGAAGTAACATTAGCTGATGGAACTAGTATGGCTAGTAAAACTCTTTCTGCCACTGTGCGTGTAAAGGTTGAAGGCCGAGTTTTCAAAACAGAGTTTATTGTATTACCAAATGCCAAAGGTAATAGAACCCTTTTAGGAATGGATTTCCTTCACAAAGCTAACATAATGTTAGACGCTGCTAGTAAAACATGGCATTTTAGTGACAAACCTCATAAAAAGTTTTATTTTGTAGAAGAACACGAAATACAAAATAACACTTGTACTGATGCGGTCAAAGTGTGTCCGTATGCCTTACGTAAAGATGAAGGCAAAAAGTTAAATTCCGATGACAGGAAAAAACTTAAAGATATTCCAAAAAGGTTTCAAAAGTGTTTTCGACCAGGGGGAGAGACAACCCCAAATCTTAAACGTTTTGTAAATATTTCAAAAAGTGTGAAAGAACGTGTTGAAGTGAAACAAGATCAGAGGAAGAAATATTATGATAAAAATCATAGACAAGTATATTTCAAGTCTGGTGAAAAAGTATGGGTTAACCTACACCCAGTGAGCAAGGCAAGTAAAAATAAAACAGCAAAATTTATGCCTAAGAGAGATGGGCCATACATAATCTTGACTCAAAAATCACTAGTGACATATGACATTGCTAGTCTAGAAAATCCTACTGAACGAATTGGATCTTACCACGTTCCTGCCTTTTGCCTTTCCAAGAATCTGAAACTATTCCAGTTGCACCCTTGAGAAAAAGAGGAAGACCCAAAAAGCATCCTGTTTCCTCTCCGAGACGTAGATCGGAAACTGAGGGGGAGGATGTAACACGCGCATTCCAAAGGAAAAAAGAAAGAAAAAAATAAACTGTCACGCGTCACGTGACCTGAGTTTTGCTAAATTAAAAAAAAATGTAGTTGTAATATTTTTCGTTTTAAAAAAAAATCTGGCAACACTAGTTCTATTAAAAAATGTTCTTTTCTTGGTGATGTTCGAATGTTGGTTGTGAACCATGTCTTGTGATGGTGGCGTGCGCCAGAATTATGTAAAAGTTTTATTTGTATGTAATGTGTGTGTTAGTCTGCTATATGTCAGTGACGTCTTTTCAAGTAATAAGAAGTTTATAAAGAAGAATGCAGCCCCCGAGATATCTATATCTAAGTTAAGTTATGCTCTTTCTTTCTTCTCTTGTACATTTGTAAGACGACTTCTTACAGAACGAAAATTTTGGTCCCGCCGTTTTCCTATTGTATTTAATGCTATTTTATCCTTTCATAGCGAACCTCCGGAATCTTAAAAATCGGTTATAAGGAACTTTTTTTCTAGTCTACCATATTTTTTTTCTCTTTTTACTTTTCCTCTAATGCGAAAAAAGGTTTTTGACTCTAACTTTATAAGAAAATGCTTGCTGGCTTGTAAAACATGGTGCAAATTAACGATAATTAACGACTTTTTATCAAAGAGTAGTAAGACCTGCATTCTTTTCCTTTTGTGGTGTGATCATGCCCACCCGTCAGTTATTTTCCATTACTCCTGTCATAGAAATTCAGTAACGCATTTAAGCTACCTTATTTAACTAATGTATTGAAGAATAATTCGAGATATGGCAGCATTGGAAAGAACGTTTTATCTGTAGCAAGCAATAATCAAAAGCTTTAAAAAAAAAAAAAAAAAAAAAAAAAAAAAAAAAAAAACAGGAAAATTTAAATGATAAAAAAGTAAACAAATAAAATAAAAGTAAAACGATTTTTAACGCGCCAGTAATAAGTGTTAGTCATCCTAAGTCTGGATAATGAATAAAGATTTTAGTATAGTCAAGATCATTCCTTAAATTGTTTGCGCATTTATCCGAACTAGGGTTGGTCTCGAATGTTTAGATAATCGGCGCTTTACCGTATTTCTATTTGTCTTCCTTTTTTGTTAATTAGTATTGTGACAGTTTAATATAATCAATTTTAGTCAATTTAATCCATTAATGATCATACCTAATAGAATTTACGTTTTTTTTTTCTTAATACATCATTATTGAACACATAGGTATCAGGTAATCTACTTATAATAAAAAGCGTCTTCAGAGACTCTAAGAACGGTTCCGGCATAAGCCACTCCAAATTGGATATCGACTGCAGCTAGACGCCACGTTAGGCTTAGCTGAAAACAAGTGCTAAAAAGATTGTTTTAAAATTTCTTACATTTGAAATAACGTTTGTTCAGCATATTTTCATAAAAAACACAATTATAATACATAAAGATAGCAGCGGAAGTGTGAACTGATAAGTTTTTAGTCATTTAAAAGTTTGATTATATACTATCGGCTCAAAGCGCCTTTTTACGCTGATCTCACAAAACTTTAGTGCTGCCATCTATGAACTAACAAAGGACTCGCAAACCTGTTTTTAAACCGTTGTCCTACATAGCTATTGCGGACTTTTTAAATTTAGTTTTATTAATTTTTTTAAGATGCTAGCATAAGACGCTTATTTTATTAAATTTTGTTTTCTATTATAAATAAAATAAGCTTTTTCCCCCCTTCAAGTTGTAATGGATATATCACATATAATCATAGTTGCATTAGTATAATTGAAAATTATGCTTTCCAGATCCTCTTAAATCAAAATCTTATCTGTTTTGATGTAATTAATATATTTAGTGCATGATATGGAATAGATGACTTATAGATGTGCACCATAAACTTAGCGATTTTTTTCGCGCCAAAAAGCCGTTTTCGAAAACGATCGGCAAATTGAAACTGCATGGGAAACCTGTTTTCAAATACAGCGATCACTTTCAAAACTCCTGAAAAATTGCATTTTTGTAAATATAAAAAATGAATAATTTACACTATGTCACGCAGCCCCCTAAAGCCCCCGTTTTTTATTTTTATTTATTTATTTATTTATTTATTTATTTATTTATTTATTTATTTATTTTCAGGAGAAAAAATATAAAATATTTAAGTGATCGCCATATTCCAAAACGAATTATTTTGCTAATAGTAACGTTTTATTTTGCAAATTATTATTATTGTTGTAATAAAACTGCTCTTGATTTTAAAATTAAAATTTGTTCAAAAACTAAAAATCAAATAAAAAAAATAATAATAAGTTTTTATTATTTGTATTTGTAGAAATTTATTGCTATCTTTAAAATGTGCTTTTCTACAATACAAACTCTTCAATAATAAAATCTTCATTCTGTTTGTTTGTATGAAGTATTATGAAATATTTTATCTGCTTTGATGTAATTAATATATTTAATGCATGATATGGAACAGATGACTTATAGATGTGCACCATAAACTTAGCGACTTTTTTTTTTTTTCGCCAAAAAGCCGTTTCCGAAAACTATCGGCAAACTGAAACTGCATGAGAAACCCGTTTTCAAATACAGCGATTACTTTCAAAACTCCTGAAAAATTGCATTTTTGTAAATATAAAAGAAAATAATTTACACTATGTCATGGGGAGGCGAAACCCCCCCCCCCCTTAGCCCCCGTTTTTTTTTTTTTTTTTTTTTTTTTTTTTTTTTTTTTTTTTTTTTTTAATGGGAGAAAAATTTTAAAATATTTAAGTGATCGCCATAGAAATCAAATTAAAAAAAAAAGGTTTTATTATTTGTATTTCTAGAAATTTATTGCTATCTTAAAAATGTGCTTTTCTACAATACAAACTTTTCAATAATAAAATCTTCATTCTGTTTGTTTGTATGAAGTATTATGAAAATGAAATGCAAGTGAAAATCCCGTCATCTTTGACGGGGTTATATACTAGTTATATACATATTTTGTAAACTCTAACATTTTTAACGGTTCGGATATAGCGAACAAAAACTTTGGTCCCTTGAAGTTCGTTATAACGGGGTTTGACTGTACTACTCTATTTGGATACAGCTCCTCATCTTTTTGCTCTATTTTGGGAATAACGGATTTATATTTTATTCTATCGACAATAATTTTCAAGCTATATTTTTGTGACTTTTACAAAAGTTGCTCTATACACTTAGCTAACATAATATGCAAATGAAATTTAAATAGCGTTGGGGCATGCGCATTAAAAAGTTACTTAGTAAACCTGCTCATTTGTCATACAATTTTTTTTTTTTAATTCCAGGATGTTATGTACAATGTTGATTGTCATATTTTCTTAAAAGAAGATTGTGTTTTATTAAGAACTCTGCAAATTGTAAGCAAAAAAACTTTGGACCGTTTTTGTAAAAACCTTAATTTCTCTACGAGTCTAAATCCTATATCCATAAAAATGAACACAATTTATTACAATAAGCCACTTAATAAAAATCTGGAGTTTGAACTCTTTTGCTTCATTAGTTTTGACACGGTTATCCAATAGATCTTCGTTCTTTTACAATTTGTTGACGATCCACTGTTGAATTTCGGGCAAAAATCTTCGCGGAAATATATGACATGTACTATTTTGTTAAGGGTGTCGATTCAAATCGCTTATTTTGCGATTTATTTTTGCGATTTATTTTTGAATTCACTTTTGCTATCAAATGCATCAAACTTGCAAATTATCTTATTTAGAACGTACATAAGGTGCCGTAACTGTCAATTCTTTGATAAATGCAGAAAATATCGAAAAAAAGCAATCAAAAACGGCATTTTGAACCAATTTTTCCGAAACGAGAGATTTGCGAACAAAAAAAAAGTGTCATACTGAGATGATAATTGTTCATAAATCAAATTCTAATTAATTGAGCTTAAAATGACATCACACGGCACGTTGTACATCTCTTCAAAAAACCCCTCAGCAAGTTTCATGTTTCTACTTTTGAAAATGTGTCTGAAATTGTATCGGAAAATTTCGAGCTGTTGAAGAAGAAAAAGTGTTTTTTCGAATACACCCTTAACATACCTGGAGTTTCAGAATAATTCCTTATGTATATTTCTAGATATTTAACAAAACGTCTAAAATTTTAAATGTCAAGAATGTTTTTTTTTTTTTTTTTTTTTTTTTTTTTTTGCTGAGACTGTAGATAGTTTCTGAACATCAACACATGCTAGTTTCATGCATTTCAAAAAAAAAATGTCACAAAGCTGCGTTTTTTGATTTAAGAACAATTTAAAGACTAAATGATTTCCTGGAAATCAGTTGAAGTTAGGCAAAACACGCATGTGTCTGCAGCCTTAATATGGACACGACTTTAACGTTTGAAATGGGGGAGGAAAAAGAGGGGGGAGTTAAGGAGAACAAATTTGTACATTCTACGCAGGAAGGAAGAGCAGGGGAGGGGGGAATAGTGGCGCGCAGTGTCCTTTCAAAAGGGGCGGAATTCACTTTACATGAAATAGCGACTGTGAATTTTGACGACTGAATCTGAGACAGAAATTCGCATTAGGGAAAGAGGGGGAGGTGTGGGGAGGGGTCTGGACTTCAATTTGAGAACATCCGTCCGTCCGCATTTGCATGATAAGTGAAATACATGAATGTTTTAGAACATGACGTGCCGGCAATTATCGTATATAGAAATTGTATTCTGTTAACAGATACGTAAGATAATGTAACCGAAATGTGAGTCATTTGGGTTTTATTGTTATTGTGTTGAAAGCATAACTCAATAGCTAAAAGGTGGAATTTAAAAAAAATAATCATAAATAAATAAATAAATAAAAGTTTCCGTCTTTTAATGTTTGGAATAAAGCACGCTGGAAAATATTGTATATAAAGATGTGTTATTTTAATAGATACTAGCAGGGGAGACCGAGCTTAGCTCGGTCAAAATTAACTTTGTGTTCAACTCGATGTAGTATTTTCACTGTATCATTAACTCTGTATTATTACTGTAAAACATGTTTATAATAGTATTATTTAGAAAAACAATCAATAAGAAAACTATGTTTTTATGCGCATGTTTATAAATTTTACTTTATTTTAAAATTTACAACGAAAGGACATCGATCTAAATCACTTTTTTAGCTCGACTCTGATTGGTTTAACCATGCATCTCGAACCCTCTTAAGAATGCAGAGCTGCCAAGTCTCCGGCTTTTTGCACACCAGTATTATTTTAGAGAAAATCATCTGTTTTTAAATCGTCTCAATGTTCCAATTACTTAAAACATCATTTTCTGTATAATAATACTGGTATCCAAAAAGCCGGAGGCTTGGCAGCTCTGAGAATGTATAAAAAAATTCTTTACATTTTGAAAGACAATATTTTTTCCTAGATATAGCCAAATTTGGAGGCATTCTTTCATTTGGCTCCAAATACGTGTTTTGGTTTTCGTAATTTTTATAGTCGATTTTTTGGCCATATGTCGCCAATATTTTCTCAAATATCACCAAGTTATTGGCTTTTGCTATATCCTCTTGACCCTGACCAGTATAACCCGAAATGAGCCACTAATCAAATTTGATCAAGCATGTGACATAGCTCAATCGTCTTCAGGTAATCAAAAACAGTAGAATATAAAATTGAATGAAAATCGTTTAAGCCATTTTTTAGGTAAAATTATTTTGGCAGCATTCAGCAATAAAGCGAAATGACCCACTAATATAATTTTGTTTAACATGCGACTCAGCTCAATAGTCTTCTCGTGACAAAAAACGTTTTGTTTCAAAATTTAGGTAAAATTGATTGAGTCGTTTTTATATATAATTAGAATGACCCTAGCTCATTAAGACCCAAAATGACCCACAAATCGAATTTTCGCGAGCATGTGTCCAAGCCAAATGGTTTTCTCTTGCTCAAAAACGATATAATACAAAGTATAGTCAAAATGGTGAGTACTATTTTCTATATAAAATTAGCATGACCCATCATGACCAACAAATGACCCTTATAATCGAAATCTCTCGAACGTGTGGCCTAGTTCATTAGTTTTAGCATGCCGAAAAACATTAGATACAAAATTTAGATAAAATCGATTGAGCCGCTTTTTAGATATAGTTAATTTAAACCTGACTCCTTATGATCCAAAATGACCCATTGATCGAATTTTCTCAAAAATCTGTCATAACCCAATGATTTTCTTGTGCCCGAAAACGATAAAATACAAAATTTAGTCAAAATTGCGCGAAACGTTGTCTAGATAAAATTAGAATGACCCAAAAGTGGCCCACTAATCGAAATTTCTTGAACATGTGACCTACCCCAATGATTTTCTCATGCCAAAAATATGTTGTATACGAAATTTCGTTAAAATCGACCCAACCATTCATTAGATATAGCTTGACCTTGACCCATTAAGACCCACAAATGACCCTTATAATCGAAAGCTCTCGAATATGTGACTTAGTCCATTAGTTTTCTCGTTTCTAAAAATTGTTATATACAGAATTTCGTTAAAATTGATCCTGCCGTTCTTTAATTATATATAGCTTGACCCAGACCCTTTATGGTCCAAAATGACCCATTAATCGAAATTTTTCGAACATGTAACCTAGTCCAATGATTTTATCGTGCCAAAAAAATGTTGCACACAAAATTTCATGAAAATCGATCCACCTGTTCTTTAGATATACCTTGACCATGACCCATTATGACTCATCATGACCCACAAATGACCCTCATAGTCGAAATCTCTCAAACATGCGATTTAGCCCATTAGTTTTCTCATGTCAAAAAACTGTTACATACAAAATTTCGTTATAATCCATCACGCCGTTCTTTAAATATAAATAGCTTGACCCAGACTCTTAATGACCCAAAATGACCCATTAATCGAAATTTTCCGAACATGTAACCTAGTCCAATGATTTTATCGTGCCAAAAAAATGTTGCATACAAAATTTCGTTAAAATCGTTCCACCTGTTATTTAGATATAGCTTGACCATGACCCATTATGACTCCTCATGACCCACAAATGACCCTCATAGTCGAAATCTCTCAAACATGTGATTTAGCCCATTAGTTTTCTCATGTCAAAAAACTGCTACATACAAAATTTCGTTATAATCCATCACGCCGTTCTTTAAATATAAATAGCTTGACCCAGATCCTTAATGACCCAATATGACCCATTAAAATTTTTTTTCGAGCATGTAACCTAGCCCAATGTTTTTCTCGTGCTCGAAAACCATAGAATGCAATTTTTAGTCAAAATTGCGTGAGAAAATCTCTAGATGAAAATAGCATGACCCACAATGACCCCAAAAATGACTCACTAACCGAATTTTCTCGAACATGTTACCTAATCCAATGGTCTTCTTGTAATCCAAGACGATAAAATATAAAATTTGGTCGAAATCGTTAGAGTCGTTTTTTAAATAAAAATGGCTTGACCCACAATGACCCAAAAATGACCCACTAATCAAAATTTTTCGAACATGTGACCCAGCTCAGTTGTTTTCTTGTGCCAAAAAACGATTGGATACAAAATTTCCTTAAAATCGATCCAGCCGTTCTCTAGATATAAATAGCTTGATCCTGACCCATTATGACCCAAAATGACCCAATAATCGAATTTTCTCGAACATGTGACCAAGCCCAATGGTCTTCTCGTGCCCGAAAATGGTAAAATCCAAATTTTTGCGAAAATCGTTAGAGCCGTTTTTGAGATAAAATTTACCCACACACACAGAATTTTTGCTCGCATTATAGTATAAGACTAGTAGGGGAGACCGAGCTTAGCTCGGTCAAAATTAACTTTGTGTTCAACTCGATATAGTATTTTCACTGTATCATTAACTCTGTATTATTACTGTAAAACATGTTTATAATAGTATTATTTAGAAAAACAATCAATAAGAAAACTATGTTTTTATGCGCATGTTTATAACGAAGGGACATCGATCTAAATCACTTTTTTAGCTCGACTCTGATTGGTTTAACCATGCATCTCGAATCCTCTTAAGAATGTATAAAAAAATTCTTTACATTCTGAATGACAGTATTTTTTGCTTGATATAGCCAAATTTGGAGGCATTCTTTCATTTGGATCCAAATACGTGTTTTGGTTTTCGTAATTTTTATAGTCGATTTTTTGGCCATATGTCGCCAATATTTTGTCAAATATCACCAAGTTATTGCCTATTGCCATATTCTCGTGACCCTGACCCGTATTACCCAAAATGAGCCACTAATCAAATTTGATCAAGCATGTGACATAGCTCAATCGTCTTCAGGTAATCAAAAACAGTAGAATATAAAATTGAATCAAAACCGTTTAAGCCATTTTTTAGGTAAAATTAGCTTGGCAGAATTCAGCAATGAAGCGAAATAACCCACTAATATAATTTTGTTTAACATGCGACTCAGCCCAATAGTCTTCTCGTGACAAAAAGCGTTTTGTTTCAAAATTTAGGTAAAATTGATTGAGTCGTTGTTATATATAATTAGAATGACCCTAGCTCATTAAGACCCAAAATGACCCACTAATCGATTTTCGCGAGCATGTGTCCAAGCCAAATGGTTTTCTCTTGCTCAGAAACGATATAATACAAAGTATAGTCAAAATGGTGAATGCCATTTTCTATATAAAATTAGCATGACCCATCATGACCAACAAATGACCCTTATAATCGAAATCTCTCGAACGTTGGGCCTAGCTCATTAGTTTTAGCATGCCGAAAAACATTAGATACAAAATTTAGATAAAATCGATTCAGCCGTTTTTTAGATATAGTTAGTTTGACCCTGACCCCTTATGATCCAAAATGACCCATTGATCGAATTTTCTTAAAAGTCTGTCATAACCCAATGATTTTCTTGTGCCCGAAAACGATAAAATACAAAATTTAGTCAAATTTGCGCGAGACATTGTCTAGATAAAATTAGAATAACCCAAAAGTGACCCACTGATCGAAATTTCTCGAACATGTGACATAGCCCAGTGATTTTCTCGTGCCAAAAATATGCTGTATACAAAATTTCGTTAAAATCGATCCACACCCGTTCTTTAGATATAGCTTGACCATGACCCATCATAACCCACAAATGACCCTTATAATCGAAAGCTCTCGAATATGTGACTTAGTCCATTAGTTTTCTCGTTTCTAAAAATTGGTACATACAGAATTTCGTTAAAATTGATCCTGCCGTTCTTTAATTATATATAGCTTGACCCAGACCCTTTATGATCCAAAATGACCCATTAATCGAAATTTTTTTCGAACATGTAACCTAGTCCAATGATTTTATCGTGCCAAAAAAATGTTGCATACAAAGTTTCGTTAAAATCGATGCACCTGTTCTTTAGATATAGCTTGACCATGACCCATCATGACCCACAAATGACCCTCATAGTCAAAATCTCTCAAACATGTGATTTAGCCCATTAGTTTTCTCATGTCAGAAAACTGTTACATACAAAATTTCGTTATAATCCATCACGCCGTTCTTTAAATATAAATAGCTTGATCCAGACTCTTAATGACCCAAAATGACCCATTAATCGAAATTTTTCGAACATGTAACCTAGTCCAATGATTTTATAGTCCCAAAAAAATGTTGCATACAAAATTTCGTTAAAATCGATCCACCTGTTCTTTAGATATAGCTTGACCATGACCCATTATGACCCATCATGATTCACAAATGATCCACATAGTCGAAATTTCTCAAACATGTGATTTAGCCCATTAGTTTTCTCATGTCAAAAAACTGTTACATACAAAATTTCGTTATAATCGATCACGTCGTTCTTTAAATATAAATAGTTTGACCCAGACCCTTAATGACCCAATATGACCCATTAAAATTTTTTCTCGAACATGTAACCTAGGCCAATGTTTTTCTCATGCCCGAAAACCATAGAATGCAATTTTTAGTCAAAATTGCGCCAGAAGATCTCTAGATAAAAATAGCATGACCCACAATGACCCCAAAAATGACCCACTAACCGAATTTTCTCGAACATGTTACCTAACCCAATGGTCTTCTTGTAATCCAAAGCGATACAATATAAAATTTGGTCAAAATCGTTAGAGCCGTTTTTTAGATAAAAATGGCTTGACCCATAATGACCCCAAAATGACCCACTAATCGAACTTTTTCGAACATGTGACCCAGCTCAATTGTTTTCTCGTGCCAAAAAACGATTGGATACAAAATTTCCTTAAAATCGATCCAGCCGTTCTCTAGATATAAATAGCTTGATCCTGACCCATTATGACCCAAAATGACCCAATAATCGAATTTTCTCGAACATGTGACCTAGCCCAATGGTCTTCTCGTGCCCGAAAATGGTAGAATCCAAATTTTTGCGAAAATCGTTAGAGCCGTTTTTGAGATAAAATTTACCCACACACACACACACACACACACAATTTTTGCTCGCATTATAGTATAAGATAACAGATAATGTAGATAATAATAAAATAAAATCCATATTTAACACTTTCGGGGTCCTTTTTTAGCCTCCGATGCTTTTTTTACTTTCTTCTATCTTCAATAGAAGAAAGTATTGTAATCGAAATTTTTTTCGACTTCCGGTTTTCGGCGGATTTACACGTTTTAGGGGTCAGAGATTCCAAAAAACATGTTTTTACAAAATGTCTGTCTGTCCGTGTGTCTGTGTGTGTGTCTGTGTGTGTGTCTGTGTGTGTGTCTGTGTGTCTGTATGTCGCCATTCTACCATCAAAAAGTGTATGAAGTTATGCATAGAATTGAACCAAATTTTTTGTGAATGTTTTTGGCTGTGGCAAGCAGGTCCGCCTTCAGTTTTGAAATATTCCGCCGGAAGGGGGCGCTGCAATCGCGATTTTTGTGCCATTTTCAATATTGTACCGACCAAAAGTATATGAAGTTATGCATCGAATTGAACCAAATTTTTTGTGTATGTGTATGAGTATGGGTAGTTGGTCCTCCCTGAATTTGAAAAAAATCCGCCGGAAGGGGGCGCTGCAATCGCCATTTTTGTGACATTTTCAATATTGTACCGACCAAAAGTATATGAAGTTATGCATCGAATTGAACCAAATTTTTTGTGTGTGTGTATGACTATGGCTAGTTGGTCCTCCCTGAATTTGAAAAAAATCCGCCGGAAGGGGGCGCCGCAATCGCGATTTTTGTGCCATTTTCAATATTGTACCGACCAAAAGTATATGAAGTTATGAATAGAATTGAACCAAATTTTTTGTGTATATGTATGACTATGGCTAGTTGGTCTTCCCTGAATTTGAAAAAAATCCACCGGAAGGGGACGCTGCAATCGCGATTTTTGTGCCATTTTCAATATTGTACCGACCAGAAGTACATGAAGTTATGCATCGAATTGAACGAAATTTTTTGTGTAAGTGTATGGCTATGGCTAGTTGGATCGCCCTGAATCTG
Organism: Maratus speculifer; assembly: GCA_964019185.1. NCBI lineage: Eukaryota > Metazoa > Arthropoda > Arachnida > Araneae > Salticidae > Maratus > Maratus speculifer. Next base: position 5,053,266 of record OZ025303.1, on the reverse strand, counting down.
AAAAAAATCTGCCGGAAGGGGGCGCTGCAATACCGAATTTTATGCTATTTTCAATATTGCACCACATAAAAGTGTATGAAGTTAGTTCTAGAACTGAACTAAACATTTTGTATATGATTATTTGTTGGTAAGGCAAATAAGTCCTCCCTGAATTTGAAAAAAAAAATCTGCTTATCATTCTATTGTCCATCGGCTCGTGCAGAGACGGAAATTCATTTTTACTCCGATTAATTGATTGAAGCAGAAATTTAAGATGAAAATGAAAGTTGGTAAGGTATTGAATTAAAATTATTAAAGCATTAAAATGAGTAACTATTTCTTTTTAATATTAAAATGTATGTATGAGATAGAAGAAAGTTTTGGGATTGGCACATCCAACTAGTTTTTTTTTCAGACAAGTTAAAAAATGTCGTGTCATCAGCCCTGAATTTTCTACTCAACCGATTTTGATATTTTTTTTTTTTTTTTTTTTTTAATGAAAGCTATTTATTTGTAGCTTTGCCCATTTTAACTATTTTTTAATTTATTTCTATTTTTATATTTTATTTTTAATTTTAAATGCTTTTTACGATATTTCTTCAGAAAGGTGGCAACTCAGTTTAGCTTTTCTCTCGATAATAAAAATTTATTTTCCAAAATGATTGCGTATAATTATGCCCTAATTGAGGTAAAAAAATGTATTTACTGAGAAATAATATTAATAATGTAAATAAAATAACAAAAAATAATTTATGATAAAAATTAATGTCTAAAGCAAAATAACAAAAATTTCAAATTAGGAAAACGATGTCATTCAGCAACCAGATAAACGGAAATTTCAATATTATTACGGATGCGTTTTTCATATTACTAATAACAGTAACTTTTAAAAAACATTTGAAGAGAAAATGACGTCACTATTTAAAACATCGCATTTTTACTCATAACGATATTACATTTCAATATTTCTTTTCATTATGGACACTGGGATTGAGATTTTACTTTCAGATGACTTCAGTTAGTGAAATTAATGTCATAGTGAAAATGAAATTAGTTTTAACCTCCGATGCTATTTCTTTCAGACAAGCTAAAAAGTGTCGTGTCAAAAATTGTGGCCCACTTTTACTTACCTATCATACGTAGTATAGGTAAGTCTTGCGATCGTTTTGAAAATTGAATTTTTAGTTTTTAGAAAAAAATTACTTTTACTTTGAGGGTGTATTCGAAAAAATATTTGGTACTACTAGGTTATCCTGTCTACCAAAAAATCATCGCCAAATTATAAGATTAATTGCCAATAATTGATGATCGTGAATGTCACATTCAATGACATTAAATACAATTCACGTGTTTAAAATGTCATTAAGTGATTTTTATTTCGACTTTTTATTTGCATTTTTGTTAATATTTTACTAATTATTTGTTTTTTCGTTATTTAAAATAAAAATTATGTCAATATGTATAATTTGGCTATTAGTTTGGCGATTTGTATAATTTGGCGAAATTGGTCGACGGAATAAGCTAATAGTACCAAATATTTTCCCATCCTCCACACCTCGAAATTTTCTGATACGTTTTTCAGACTCATTTTTTAAAGTAGAACACAGGAAACTGGTTGAGGGGAATTTGGAAGAGATGTATAAGGCGCCGTGTGATATCATTTTACGCTCAGTTCATTAGAAATGGATTCTTAAACCTTCTCAGTAGGACTCTTTTTTCGTTCCCAGATCATCCGCTTCGGAAAAATCGATTCAAAATGCCGTTTTTGATTTCTGTTTTTGCAATATTTTCTGCATTAATGAAAGAATTGACCCTCACGGCCTCTTGTGTACTTTCTAAATAAGACATTTTTCCAATTGGATGCATTGGAGAGCAAATAATGAATTAAAAAATAAATAGAAAAATAAGCAGTTTGAATTTAAATACACTGTTAATGTAAAATTAATAAATCAGCAAGTAATGTGGATGCAAATCCGCCCTGTGGTATTCCTCGAGTTATTTATATATTACAATGTTGTTGTTTAATGGATAATCTATATTATTTAGAAAACAAATCTGTTTCATTTTTCAATTTTTTGGCATTTTTTTTAAAACTTAGTTGCTGTTGCCAAAACTAGCATAAATTTAACGAAATGAATGAGTTTCAAATATAATTTAAATCTCGACCATTTCATGAAACAGTTTTTATGGCTTCATTTGTCTGACGAAATTTTGCTCATCTCTGTCCTCTGTCTATCTGTCCGTCACATATTTCATACAGAAAAAACTGTATAAGTTAGAGGCTTCAAATTTTGTGTAGTTACACCTGAACACATATTGTCACACGAAAAATCATAAAATTTTGAAAAAGTCTATTACTTTGATTTTGTTAATTTTTTCAATGTCATCCGTTCATTTTTGCGATTTAAATTTTAAAAGAGAAAATTAATCACAAAGTTTTGCGCGTAGGCATCACAACTTTATGTATTTGAGAGCTAAATTGAATTTTAAAATACATCAGAAAATAAGCAGTTTGGATTGAAAAGTTAAGTTATAAATCCATGAATGTGTCAGAAAAATTTCTTAAGAAAAATAACCATAACTCTTTTTCTAAGAAATCAGGTTAAGGGTGTATTTCGATTCAAAGTGCTTATTTTCCGATTTATTTTTGAATTCATTTTTGCTCTCAAATACACCAAACTTTCAAAATCTCTTATTTGGAAAGTACACGAGGTGCCGTGATTGCCGATTCTTTGATAAATGCAGAAAATATTGCAAAAAAAAAGCAATCAAAAACGGCGTTTTGAACAGATTTTCCCCTAGCGGGAGATCTGTGAACGAAACAAAGGGTCCTACTGATAAGGTAATTGTTTATAACTCAAATTCTAATGAATTGAGCATAATAAGACATTACTCGGCACCTCATACGTCCTTTCAAGAATCCCCTCAGCAAGTTTCAAGTTTCTACTTTTGAAAATGTGTCTGAAATTGTATCGGAAAATTTCGAGCTGTTGAAAGTGGAAAAGCGTTTTTTCGAATACACCCTTCAGAGTTCGTTGAAGATTCTGCAGAGATAATTGAACGAAATTAATGGGTTTCAAATCCCATTTGAACCTAAAACAAACCCCATTCTTTTTAATTCCCTTTAACACCAGACCTGAAGAAACTTTTTAAATTTATCCAGGTTAGCGCCGACCTCCCCTATCGATTACCTATTTGTTAAACATTCCTAAACTTTGCACTTATTGGAGCTACGAACTATCGAACTTTTGGTGTTCGCTTTAGCGACATAGCTTCCTGACATCGACACTTCCCTAACTGCTAAACCCCCTAAAGAGGGGGGGTGGAGAGAATATCCCCTCATCGGTCCGTCCCACTCGCTGTCCCGTCATGTAACCTGATTGTCCCGTCAAAGTCTTTTTCATAAAAAGGAGACACGCATTGGGAAATTGGCCGCGTTTTGTGCGAACTTCGAATAGAGCAGTTAATTTGAGGTGGTTTAGGGGGGGAGGGGGGCTCCTTCAAAAGTTTCTTTTTGATGGATCGACGATTTGTTGGGTGGGAGGAATTGATGAAGCGGGGGTGGCGGAGAAAAATTGGAACGTTTTAAAGTTTTCTGGGGGAAAGTGATTTGTGGGTGTCAGGTCGAATGTGGAGCGTCTCAAGTCAAAACTTTTCCGTTTTTCTTCAGACAGTAAAATTAGACGAAATTGAAACATTTAGAGGCTACTTCATTCAAGACCCATTCGTTAATGCTAATCCTACGGAAGAAATGTATAAAGACATCTCTGTTGCATTTCAATAATTTGAAGTTATTTTGCATCGGATAGCTGAGATTGATCTGAATGCAGGCCGTCTTTAACTTTTTTGATTTAGTTTACAGATATTTTTTATGAGGATGCTTTCATTTTCGGAACCGGTTTCGAAAGCGAAAGCTGTCTTATAAAAAATATCTGCAAGCCTAATCGAAAAAGTAAAAACCGGCCAGCATTCAGATCGATCTCGGCTATCCAATGCAAAATAACTTCAAATTATTGAAATGCAACTGAGATGTCTTTATAAATCTCTTCCATAGGATTAGTATTAGCGAAACCGGTTTTGAAGGCTGAAGTAGCCTCTTAAGGGTGTATTTCGATTCAAACTGCTTATTTTCCGATTTATTTTTAAATTTATTTTTGCTCCAACTGGCAAATTCTCTTATTTAGAAAGTACACGAGGTGCCGTGAGGGTTGATTCTTTGTAAAAAACTCTTTATTGCAAAAAAAAAAAAAAAAAAGCAATTAAAAACGGCATTTCGAACCGATTTTTCAAAAAATTCGTTTTGAAGTGTTTTTAGTTAAACTGAAAGTTATTAATTAAGCTATAAAATTTGAAACAAGGCGGAAATTGCATGACAAGTGTAACAAATGAGGTCCGGACATACTATAATGAAGTTTCAAAAATATTCACACCTTGGTGTAATACTATACTGTACTTAGGATACAATAAAGTATCCGAAATCTTTTGCGCGTCCCTGTAAATACTATTCGCTTTCTGTAACGCAGGACGTAACTTGTAATAAACTCGGCAACGTATGTCATTTTCATACAATGTGAAATAGTTTAATATTATTAAAACATGCCGCAAACAATCTTCCCCTTATACAATTATGCAATGAAATACTTTTGATTGGCCCTGGAAATTAATAACAAATATTATTTGCAAAACAGATTGTACAGAATATATATTTCACTATACATTTCATAAATGCATATCAATCGTATCATGTTTTAAAGTGTGTAACATCATTACGATGCATGCTAATTTTTTTCCCATTTGCTTTCATGTAACGGAATATTTTCGATTGTCCCTGTTCATTAAACCACACATCCGATTTTCATAAAAATTTGAAATGGCTCGATTAAATTAAGCAAAAGTTTCCTATTTTCAATTTCAAACGATTCGGTTGGGTAGATTTTGATCTGTTTAATGCGGACCTACGAATAGACGGACAGACGGACGGACGAACTGAATGGTGACTATAGGTACTACATATTTTGCAAACGCATCTGTAAAGCAGCGGTCTATGCGACCGATAACATATGTTAAAGGTTAAGTTTGTTCATTTTTGAAAACAGTATCGCTTATAAAAAACTACATTTTTAGCACTTTCTAACAAAGTTGTAAAGTGCTTATGCATTCGGTTTGTCTGTCCGCGCTCTAACTCTCATAAATATACTCGGATGAAATTTTTAGATGTTATTGTCATTTAAATTAGCATGAACCCTATTGAAAATGAAGTTTCTACCATGATTAGTTTATTTACAGGGGTAGCCAAAAGTTTACCGTTACATTGCGGTCTATGGGAAAAAAAATCTTTTAAATGAATTTTAAAGATGTTACTCTGCCAAACATATTAAAATTTATATGCATTTACGAGATGCACTAAAATATGAATTATGTACAAAATGAGGTGAAAAAATATCTATTATTCATTTATAGGGCCACGCGAAATAATTCCATTACATAATGGTAAAAGGGGGAATTGTGCGTGACAAATTTTAATTATATTAAATTATTTCATATATAATATAATTGATATATATAGCTGAGGCTTAATATAAATTAGACGACACAGTCATGCATATTAGGAAGTACATAGTATTTACAGGGACAAACAAAAGATTTCTAATAGTGTATTCTTTCCGAAGTACTGTATGTGTATTCGATGATGGCTGATGGATGAATGACATACATTTTAATTATGATATGCGCGTTTAAGTTTCACTAAATTTATACATATTATATGTTGTGTATAAATACTATAGTTTATACAGGGTGAGTCATAAATATCGAGACAATAGGCTATCTCCTCAAATATTGCCCCTAGACCCATACTTCCAATTGCAAAAATTCATAAAAAAAGGTGAAATTTCTGATAATATAAGTTGCAACTCCATGGGGGGTCTATTTGAAAAAATACGAAAATTAAATTTTTATACGGCCCCCGTAGGGCAAAATTCCCAATTAGGAAATTATTCCTTATCCATTCCTAAATTGAACAGAACAAATTTCATCTCCGTATCTAAAAATCCCACTAAGATATTAAATCCCGAAATCCTCAAAAATTCCTGACTTACGCCACTTTTCCCTGCTTCTAAACTGACTCAATTTCAAAGCATGTTAGGGAACATTCACAAATTGCAATTTAATAAAAATCGGTTTAAGGTAGCGCTTTTTCTTTGGACATAAAATAGCAGCGTATGGTTTTTACGCTAAATTGATATACCAGACGTCTGCTCGGGTCAAAATATCTTGGTCAGGTCCCAAACCGACCCATAGGGGGAAAAGTTCGACGTGGCCTGAAAAAATGTCAACATCATAACCCGGACCGGTCTGGAAAATAGTTTAAATCATAGCCCGGTTCAGTCGCAAATTTCTACATAGTTTTTTAATTCGGCGTGGGAAAAATGTTTCATATAGAGGAGTTCGGATCAAAAAATTCTTTTATAGCTTTTCGTTTTTAGGTGCGTTCGTAATTATATAATACGTAGCACCTATAGTTGTCGTTCAGTCCGTCCGTCTGTCCGTCCGTCTGTCCGTCCGTCCGTCTGTCCGTCCGTCCGTCTGTCCGCATATAACAACGCAAAAACTACCCAACCGAATCGTTTGAAATTTAAAATACATAAATATTAGATATTTTTGTCGAGTCATTTCAAATTTTATGAGAATCGGATGGATAGATCAATTACAGGGACGATCAAAAGTATTCCATTACATTACGGTCAATGGGGAAAAAAGTTTCAAATGCATTTTAATCGTTTGAAATTTAAAATACGCAATTATTACATAATTCTGTCGTGTTATTTCAAATTTTTTGATAATCGTGTGCATAGATCAATTACAGGGGCAATCAAAAGTATTCAATTACATTATGGTCAATGGGGAAAAAGTTTCAAATATATTCTATACGTTTGAAATTTAAAATACATAATTATTACATAATTTTTTCGAGTTATTTCAAATTTTATGAAACTCGGACGAATAGATCAATTACAGGGACAATCAAAAGTATTCCATTACATTACGGTCAATGGGAAAAAATGTTTCAAATGCATTTTAATCGTTTGAAATTTAAAATACGCAATTATTACATAATTCTGTCGAGTTATTTCAAATTTTTTGATTATCGTGTGCATAGATCAATTACAGGGACAATCAAAAGTATTCAATTACATTATGGTCAATGGGGAAAAAGTTTCAAATGTATTCTATACGTTTGAAATTTAAAATACATAATTATTGCATAATATTTTCGAGTTATTACAAATTTTATGAAAATCGGATGCATAGATCAATTACAGGGACAATCAAAAGTATTCCATTACATTACGGTCAATGGGGAAAAATGTTTCAAATGCATTTTAATCGTGTTACACTCATGCGAACTTAATAAAATTTATATGCAACTATAAAGTACATATTATAATATACATCTTACATAATTTGTGGTGCAAAGAACATTTGTTATTGATTTACAAGGCCACACAAAAGTATTCCATTACATAATGGTATAGGGAGAACATTGTTTGATGAGCGTTTTAATTGTAGTTCACTATTTACAATGTTATGAGATTGATATATGAACGTAATATTTTTAAAACTTCGTTATCGTTCGAACGCACCTAATTTGCTACGCTTCACGTGCAATTTCCAACTTGTTTATATTTATACTTTTTATTATTAAAGAAGTGCCAAAGGTTGTAATATATTTATTTTATCAATGAATCTTTATTTATATGTAAATGTTTCACTTATATTTTACTATCGTTAATCCATATCCCATGCGTTGGAGACTGAAAAATGTTATACACTAAAACTTTTTAAGACGGAATCACATAGGAAAGAAAAAATACGTTATAGACAGATGCTCTCCCTAGAAGATGTAATTGGAGCTTATTTTCTTTTCAGGTACTATTGCATTTGTTTTGCATGGATCAACATATTTTCCGTTTGAGACAGAATTCCGGCATAGGCAGATTTTTTTTTCACTGGTTTTATTTTTTTAGCCTTTGAATAATCTATTTAAAAAAATGAATTTTAAAGTTTTTTTTTTTTTTTTTTTTTTGTAAAATAAAGATTTTTAAATCTATTTGTTTTTCGTAAAAAAATCGATTGAGCCGAATTTTATTTATTTTATGCACGTCAGTCAGAGACAGTGATTTTAATACGGGTTTTGTCGAGACCGGGTTTGAAAATTTCATCCAAAGTGCACCTAAGTTGAAGGAAGTAGTCCCCTCCTTTATGAAAAAGTACGATATGCCCGTCCTGGCGGGTCTTCAGAAAAAAATAACATCTCGGTCCTGGCCCTACCTGGGCCCAGAATACAGAATTTTTACAATGCTCTGGAGGACGATAAAAAGCCTGAAGTTGTCAGAGGTAAATTTAAAAAGAAAAAAAAAAGACTTAATCTGCATCTTAGAAAAAGCATTTTTTAAAATAACTGACGGACTTTTAAATAATACACTTCGTTTTTCTGCATAATGAATTTTTTATCCTCTATTTATTGTCTTTAAATTATTAAATGTTATAATTTTTAAAAGAAAAAAGAACTTGAAACACGTCATTTTTGATTTTTTAAATTAGTTTTGTTTCGGCAAATTTGAAAAAATGTTTACTTTTGAAAAGCTGTTTCCTTTTGAAAATACGATTTTTTAAGTTATATTATTTTTCAATAAACATTTTTAATAGTTTTAAAATTAATATAAAAAAAACCTTGGAACAAAACTAAAATCAGATTTTCATCTTTAATTAAATGGAAAGAAATTAAAATCCGATAAATAATGTTACGAGTTATAACGATTTTTGATTGCCCCATTTAAACCAGTACGAACCACATGAAATTTTTAGAAATTGTATGAGAAATTTTAGAATGTGATTTTCTTAGCAAATTATAAGGCTAACCATCACAAAAAAAAGAAATCAAAATTCTAACTCAAGAAATAGATTTTTACGCGTTTTCTAGAACTGTTAAAGTAACATTGTTTTTTGAATTACTCGCATTTCAATTTGTGTCTAATCCCTTAAAAGCTGATGAATTTTTTAAAAGGCTATAACTTTGCGAATTTTGGAGATATGAAGATGCAGCTTTTTGTGTCTTATTCAAGACTGAATAAGTAAAGTTTTCCTAATTGGAATTTTTGTCCTACGGGGGCCGTATAAAAATTTAATTTTTGTAACTTTTCAACTAGACCCCCCATGGAGTCGCAATTTATCTTATCAAAAATTTCACATTTTTTTATGAATTTTTGCAATTGGAAGTATGGGTCTAAGGGCAATATTTAAGGAGATAGCCTATTGTTTCGATATTTATGACTCACCCTGTATACCGGGCTACCTAAGGGTCTATTTCGATTCAAACTGCTTGTTTTCCGATTTATTTTTCAATGCACTTTTACTCTCAAACACATGAAACTCGCAGATTCTCTTATTTAGAAACTTTATAAGGTGTCGTGATTGTCGATTCCTTGATAAATGCAGAAAATATCGCAAAAAAAGCGATCAAAAACGGCACTTTGAACAGATTGAGATCTGAGAACGAAAAAAAGGGTCATGCCGAGAACGTAAATGTTTATAAATCAAATTCTAATGAATTGAGCGTAAAATAACATCACACGGCACCTTATACGCCTCTTCAAGAATCCCCTCAGCAGGTTTCATGTTTCTACTTATAAAAATGTGTCTGAAATTGTATCGGAAATTTTTGAGCTGTTGAAGGTGAAAAAGCATGTTTTCGAATACACCCCTAAAAGCGGTCGCAAGCGTTTCTGAATTAACTTACTCATATTCAGAAACGGTGATTTTTAAATAAGTTATAACGTTTTTATGCTGAACTGCATTAAAGTTACTAAGTTAAATTACTATTGCATTAAACTACTACATTAAATTTGCAGAATATATTTAAAATGACATACAGGGCCACGCAAAGTATTGAATGCATGGACGCCTATACGAATGATGATTTCTGAAAATGTGATTTTAGTTGTTTTAAGAATGTTTTAGTTTAAAATAAATTTCAGCTTAATATTGACGTGTAATAAAGGTACAAAGTAGACAATAGGGCGGAACTAAAATATTGCAGTATGTTTCCATCGGTCAATATAAATTGCTGAATAAGAAATTTCAACCTGCTAGACATTTTCTTATTAAACTAAATTTTTTCATTATATAGTATATAGTCTATCAATCGACAGATCAAATACAGGGTTGTTCAAAAGTATTGGGATACATATTTGGATACAGACAGTAACCTTATTTCCCAAAATGACAAAGTTTTGTTAAAAATTTCATAAAGTGTTGGAAAGTGCTTCATAATCTTATGCTTAACGCATGATTTTTCTTACTTGTTTAAAAAAAGAAATCATTTCTTTTCTATCACGAACAAAACTTGCCTTAAATTATCATTATTATTATTTTCTTAGAACTACAAAAATGATTTCCAAGAAAAAAGTAATAATAATAATGTGTCTAGACACCAGAAGTTACATAAAGTAAAGAAACAGTTTATAGACCTCCGCGAAAATCCCTACTACCTCCATAAAACAAACACATAAAAGTCTGTCATTAAAAAAAAAAAAATCTAACCTACGAGAACCCCCCCTCCCCCCCCCCTTAATAAATAACAAGAGAAAAAATAACCCACACCACTTAAAGGTACAAATAAAAACTCGACTTTAAGGCTGCTTTCAGACTGAAATACTCTTCCCTTGAACTGAAATCTTGGAAAAAGTGGGTGAGTCTTTTGTATTGGATTTCATTTGCGGTTTTTTCATAATAGAAACGAAGGGGGATTAACAAAAGAATCGGGAGAAAAGAAAATCAACCCACTGGACGGAAAGATTTTTACTTACCCATCATACGTAGTATAGGGTAAGTCTTGCAATCGTTTTGAAAATCGAAATTTTTTTGACGGATTTACACGTTTCAGATAGTGGAGATTACAAAAAACATATTTTTAGAAAAAAAAAATTGCCGTCCGTCTGTCTGTCTGTCTGTCTGCCGCTCTATCTCACGAAAAATTTGAGATAGAGACTTGAAATTTTGTATGTGCTTAGTGTGTAAGAATGGGACGAAGCCTATTTTATTTCAGTAATCTCGATTATCCGGAACTATTTATTTTTTCAGATTCTCGGAAAATTTGTTTTGATGAAAGGTATATAAATTTTTTCGAAATTTTTTATTTTAAGGAATGGATGTGAAAGATAATAAAATAATGCATATTTTTGAAAAAAAACAAAGTTGATCGGATTATTAGTTGCCGAGATATTAGTATTCTTGTTTTCCACATTCTTCGATTTTTCGTGACCCTGTATTTCGTTCAAATCATAGATATATATTAATTAGAAAAGATACTCTTAATCCAACACAGTAAACTGTTAGTTAGTAAGATTATTATTTTTTGAGTTATAAGGAAGTTTCCTTTACGCAGTTCGGTACTACTTGAGTATTTTTGCGTTTTATATAATTTGTTGAAATTTGCTCATCAGCAATTCATTAATAGAGCATTAGTATGTATATTGAAATTATTTAATTATGCGTTTAAATTTTATTTTGGAATTGCCATAGATAGTTTACACGCGTTTCATTTTTCATATTTTATATTATGATGGGTAAGTATTACGGTGGCACCCCAACGAGTAGTTTTCTTTTGCTGGACAACCGTCCCTTTCATACAAAACTCAATTAAGGGTGTTCTTAAATCAACCAAATCAACTTTGCGACATATGCTTTAATTTATTTTTGTTCGGAAATGCATAAAACTAGCAAGTGTTGTAATTCAGAAACTGTCTAATTGCACTCAGTTTTCTGTTTTTTTAAAAAAGGCAAAAGATTTTTCGTAACAAGCCTTCAAAGTTGATGTTTTTGAGCACATTTCCCGACGAAAGCTGAAAAACCGGTCGAAAAAGGGTGATCACGTGATCAAAATAGCTCAGAACTGGATAGGTAATTTAATTATCGTAAAATGGAAAATTAAGTTCGGTTCGAAATCGCTTCCATTGTCAGGCATTCCAATTTCATATCTTTCTGTTAAAAAATGAATTTGTGTATGTGTCAAAGCATCTGATGAGCGGAACACTTGAGAACACCCTTAAGGATGCTCTCAACTGCTCCAGTCAATAAGCGCAAAACGTTTTGACACATTTACAAATTCATTTTTTAACAGAAACATATGAAATTAAAAGGCCTAATATGGAAGCGATCTGGAATCGAGCTCAGTTTTCTATTTTTTAATCATTAAATTACTTACCGAGTTATAAGCCATTTCGTTCACGTGATCACGCGCTTTTCTCCAGTTTTTCTGCTTTCGCCGGGAAATGTGCTCAAGAACATCAACTTTGAAGGCTTGTTATGAAAAATCTGTTGCGTTTTTTAAAAAACAGAAAACTGAGTGCAATGTTTCTGAATTCCCAATCCCTGCTATTTTCATGCATTTCCGAACAAAAATAAAATAAAGCATTTTTATTTAAGAACACCCTTAAGGGTGTATTTCGATTCAAACTGCTTATTTTCCGATTTATTTTTTAATTCAATTTTACTATCAAATGCATCCAACTCGCCGATTGTCTTATTTAGAAACTTTATAAGGTGCCGAGTTTCTGAGTAATAACACCTGCTATTTTCATGCATTTACGAACAAAAATAAATTAAAGCATATGTCGCAAAGTTGATCTGTTTGATTTAAGTGCATCCTTAAGGTGAGAAACAACGCGTCTCCACATCAAACGAGCCGACAACGAACTTCAAGAAGTGGTCAAATGTGTTTGGGCCTTTAAACAAGCAAACCTAGCTATACAGACGCCACCCGATCTCTATTGTTTAGGCCTAATTGGGTAGGCGGGGCCCAGTATGCCTATTAAGCGCCTGAAATTACACGGCTTGCAGCAGAAACTAAATAAATAATAAGAAAACAAAAAACGTAGTCCATTTACAAACTTGATTCATAAGATCATAAACGAACTCTGAACATCACGGCAACTTGAGGTGCAGACACATTCACATACAAACTGTTGGCAATCGTCGGGTTGTTTAGTTGTGGCGACTTTTCGATCTTTAATGATTCTTACAGTAAAGGAACTGATGTCCTGCTAAACAGGAATCGGCACAGATGTCATATATGCACCACATTGGCCCGATTTTTCTTCTACGCCAGTTTGGCGAAAACTTCGTTATCAAATATCAGTTACATGTATATTTTTTTAATTATTTTTTATTATTTTAAAAAGGAAATAATAACAAAATACAAAAGTTTAATTAATAACTATAAAGCAAAACAATTTATATCAATTTATAAAAGAAAACATAAATGAAATAACAGTTTATTAATAAATAAACAACAACGCCAGGTTACCATATGAGGGATAAAGTCGCCATTTTGTTGCACTCGCGCTAATGTGGTTTGTATATGACATCTGTGCCCAGGAATATTTCCGTCAAGTAGGATCGAGTCCTTATCTCCTGATCCATTGTTCATTCCCGAGCCTTTCTATTGTGACTGAACCGGAGAAGGAAGAAACACAAAAAGAATTTATCGAATTCATGTGACATGAACCAACATTAGCATGTGCACGGAACCTTAGGAGCCAGTGTGTTTTTTATAGAGTCTAGGGTAGGAGGGGGAAGGGGGTGTAAGTAACGTTTATGACAGACGATTACTCGAGTTTATTTAACTCCGTGTGCGTGTTTTTATTTTTATTTATTTTTTTTTTTTTGTTCTATTTATTTTGCTTTCATTCATGGATTGCATAAGTAGTGATTTTGTGTGAATAAAGAAACATTTTCGAAATAGCACGTGAAGCGTAGCAAATGAGATGCGTTCGTTTAATACAGAAATTTTAAAAATATACTATCCGTTTTTCAATGTCTTTAATTTGTCTACTTTTTCTTTTAAATTTGTCCGGTTTCAATTTTATTATTATTATTTTTTTTTCCTTTTTTTTTCGAGTCAAAAGTATTCGAGTCGTAAGTAAAGAATTTTGACGCTATTCGGGTTTAAGTGTAAAATAAAATTTAGCTTTATATTGACGTGTAATAAAGGTACAAGGTAAACTACAGGGCGTAACCAAGGTATTCAAGTATGTTTCCATCGATTGGTATAAATTGCTGAAAGAGAAATTTCAACCTGCTAGACATTTTCTTAACTAAATTTTCTCATTATATAGTATATATATATATATATATAATGAGAATGGGGGGGGAGGGAATAAATAGAAAGACAGGTAATTACTCAAGTTTATTTAAATCCATGAGCGTGTTTTTTTTTTTTTTTTTTTTTTTTTTTTTTTTTTTTTTTTTTGTTTATTCTGATTTTATTCATGGATTGCGTAAGTAGTAATTTTGTGTGCATAAAAAAAAAAAAAAAAAAAAAAAAAAAAAAAAAAAAGAGTGGTTAAGAAAATTAAAAAGGGCTCTTAAATCAAGCAGTGCAACTTTGTGACATAAGTTTTAGTTTATGTTTGTTCGGGAACGCATGAAACTAGCAAGTGTTGTTGTTCAGAAACTGTCTAATTGCACTCAGTTTTCTGTTTTTTAGAAAACGCAACAGATAGTTCAGAAACTGTCGAATCGCACTCGATTCCTCCCCCCCCCCCCTTTTTCTTTCTTTGCAAACGCCATAAGTTTTTCAGAACAAGCCGTCAAAGAGGACGTTTTGAACCGCTTTTCCCGACGAAAGCAGAAAAATTAGTCGACGAAAGAGCGAAAAAGGCGATATCACGTGATCGAAAATGTTTATAACTCAATAGGTAACTGATTGATAAAAATTTGGAAAGTAAATTAGATTCGAAACCGCTTCCATGGTCAGGTTTTGCAATGTGTATATGTGTATATGTGTTAATGAATATTAATCTGTAAAATGAATTTCTGAATGTGTTAAAATGTTTTGCGCTTGTTGAGCAGAGCCGTTGAGAACAAGTTTAATTGAGAATTAAACTTAAATTCAATCCAAGTGCAACGGTCATTTCCCCAAATCTTTTCTGCCCATCGGCTCATTTTACCCAATCTCTATCAGAAGAGAAATTGACGATTTCTCAACCCGATATTATCTGAACTATGGTCAGTGCGGGATTGGGCTTCTGCCGATACAATCTGCACGAAAGCAATCTCTGGAAATGACCGCTACCGGGGGGGGGGGGGGAGGGTCAGCGGAACTGATGTCTGTGGATCTATGCCTACTTTAGTCAAATGAAAAGACCCGTTCGATAATGCTAATCTTATGGGGAAAATTTATAAAGATATCTCGCTTCCATTTCAATATTTTTAAGTGATTCTTTTTTTGCATTGGATAGTTGAGAGGAATATGGATGAAGGCCGTTTTTTACTTTTTCGATTTTGGTAGCAGATATTTTTGAGGGTGCTTTCACTTTCTAAACCGGTTGCGAAAATGAAAGCGTCTCATAAAAAATATCTGTAAACAAAATCAAAATAGTGAAAAACGTCGTGCATACAGATCGATCTCAACAATCCAATGCAAAAAATATCATTTAGAAATATTGAAATGCAAGCGAGATATCTTTATAAATTTTTCCCATAGGATTAGCATTAGCGGACGGGTCCTTTTCATTTGAGTGAAGTAACCTCTTAATTAAGAATTAAACTGAAATTCAATCCAAGTGCAATGGTCATCTTTCCGTTTCCAATCTTTTTCTGCCCATCGACTCATTTTACCCAATCTCTAAGAAGAGAAATGAACGATATTATCTGGACTATGGTCAGTATGGGATTGGGCTTTCTGCCGATACCATCGGCACAAAAGCAATCTCTGGAAATGACCGCTACCAGGGGGAGGGGGAGGGGTCAGCGGAGCGAAAGTTTGTGCATTTCTGCTTCATTAAACCCTGGAGTCGTCGGGGGTTCATCTTTGAAAAAAAAGAAAAGAAACCAACAAAACTATTGTTTGATTATTAGTTGTAAACATGGTTTATGGTATATGGATTAGTGCTCTCGATTATACGTTTATACGCATATACGTATAATACGTATTATACGAAATACGGATCAACTATACGTATAATACGGCATCGGCGGTTATACGTATTGCGCAAAACAACATATACGGTACATCGTATATACGGATCTTATCCAAGCGGTTAAACGTATAAACGTTTAAACGTTTTTCATTCAAGATATGAAATTTGATGTTTCAATGCTTTTCTGCGGATTACAGACATTGAGAAATATCCGGTTGAGTATCCCCATCGCGATTCTCTGTTTAAAAAACTACGATGCGTTTACTTAACTACTACTTGTTATGCAGGTACCTAAAAAATCTGAATACGTTTCTCAGTTTAAATTTTGGTTTCTTTCCCAAAAAACTAAGTTATTTATTATAAATTGTCTTACATTAGTTGTGGATAGAATCAAACTAATCTTTGGAAGAGCTGTGGCTCAGTACTTAGTTTTTTTATATTTTCTTGTATCTTAACAAGAAGAAAGTAATGGATTCGAGAAATCTTTCGACTGGTTTACACTTTTTAAGGGTAAGATAGTCCGAAAAATATGTTTTTACAAAATATCTGTCTGTGACTTTGTCTATATGTGGCATGAATTTTGTTCCACCAGTTGCACAGAATGAGTTTACAGCAATATCATCATCACATAGCAGGCAGTAGGCTCTGTCATTCTTTTTCTCAGCGTACCGCCACACCCAGCTTTTTCTATTCATTTCTAATTGTAATCTAAGCAGAAATGTGTCTATATATGCTCGTTCTTCTACTCTACGAGATACTTATACTAAGTGTCTGCGTCACGTGACACAATGGTTTTATTTTTCACCATATGTAAATTGTCTTACCGCGGAGGAATTTTAAAATAATTTACATATTTGGTAATTTTTATTAGTTTCTTTTTTAAATAATTTAATTATTTTGTCCTCCCAGAATATTTTATGACTTATTTAATGAAAATTAGAAGAAACATAATTAAACATTGAGTATGTTTAGAGTAACTTACCGGTCACTTACCGAAGTGACCAATGTTACCAACCGATTGTAGGGTAGTATGAAATGAAAATCAAGGCGAATTGTGACGTCAGCTACAGTTCAACAGGATAGTTTTCATTGGTGCCACATTTCGGTTTCGTACTGCCCTACAATCGATAGGTACAGTGGCGTAGCTAAGGGGGGGCAGGGGGGGGCGTCCGCCCCGGGCGCCGAGGCCTAGGGGCACCAAATTGAGAGAAATTGTTATATATCTATATTGGGGTGGGGGCGCAAAATTTCTTGCTGGCCCCGGGCGCCAAAAAACATAGCTACGCCACTGGATAGGTAACATGGGTCACTTCGGTAAATTGCACTGAACATGTATGTTGATTAAAATATTTATAAAGGGAAATACCAAGATCTTGGTTGGAATCCAGATAGTAGATATTTCACTGTTAGTGAAGCGAGATTAGCCAATCAGGAGTCTGATCTTTTGTGAACTTTTTGCAAACCGTTTTAAAAAATATACGCTTTTCATTGCTTGATCTCGTATGTATAAGACATACTATCAGGGCCGTAGCTAGAAGTGAACCATAGGGGGGGGGGGGGGCTCGAAAGAATGTAGGGGGGCTCATAATTTTTTTTTCTCTTTCTGACGCAGAAAGATAAATTAATAACTATTCACATTGTAGGTATTATGTTTCTAATTAAACTGTTGTACTAACTTCATTTTATGCTAAGAAAAGTATAGGATGATGAAAATTTTGATTGTATAACTGGTGCAAAATGAAACATTATGTTAACTTCATATGTACATATAAAATGAGGGAGTGTTGACACACTTATTTTAGATACAATTTAGTAACTCTGCAAAACTGTGAAAGGGTCTCAAAACTAAATTAGATTTTTGAACAGAATTTCATATGAATTTTTGGAACAGAAATTAATTGAGTGACCTTGGAATCTTTTCCAGGGGGGGGGGACTCAAAATATTCTAGGGGGGGGGGGCTGAGCCGCCCTTAGCGCCCTCTTAGCTACGGGCCTGCATACTATGCGGATTTCTGTCGTAACGCTACCGATTTCCAAATTATTCTCCATTCAGCGACATAAGACTGGTGAAGTCCGCTATTTAAATTAGATACGATACGGCGAATATACGTATACATTAAATATACGTATTCTTAAATATACGTTTAGTTGATACGCCTTATACGTATCCGGATACGTTTAAACGTATATTCGAAAGTATCCGTATAGCAGAAAAACGTATTATACGGATATACGTATATCGTTTAATCGTATACCTGCTATACGTATCCTATCGCGAGCACTAATATGGATGAAAAATTTAAGAAATATTAGCGGCCTTCGCCCGCTACGCTGGTCGGTTTATCTAAAGAAAACTTGAAGAACACGAAATGTTATGTTATATTTTCTATTATATTCGAAATAGATTATTAAAATGTACTTGAAACTATTTTTTTCCTATTGACTATAATGTGATGGAATACTTTTGATTGTCCCTGTTATTAAACTATATATCCGATTTTCATAAATTTTTAATTGACTTGACAAAATTATGCAACAATTATATATTTTAAATTTCAAACGATTTGGTTGGGTAGTTTTTGCTCTATTATATGTGGACAGACAGACGGACGGACAGACTGAACTCATCTTTGAAACTAGTCGTTGGGGGCCAGTGTAATGCTTATTCATCATGGATATGCATACTATAACATATGAAAAAAAAATATATGGAAACTATTTATAAAATGCATCGTGATTCCAGAACAAAATTTAAACGCACATTTAAGATATTTTTAATATGTATAGTAATCCTCTATTAATAAATTCGGTGATGAAGCTTTTTCGACAAATTATATAAAATGCCAAACTAATCAAGCAGTACCGAATGGCATAAAAGAAACATCCTTATAGCTCCAAAAATAATAATCCTATTAAGGGTGAATTTCGATTCAAACTGCTTATTTTTCGATTTATTTTTTTATTCATTTTTGCTCTCAAATGCACCAAACTTTCAAAATCTGTTTTTTGGAAAGTTCACAAGGTGCCGTGATGGCCGATTCTTTGATAAATGCAGAAAATGTTGCAAAAAAAAGCAATCAAAAACGGCATTTCGAACCGATTTTCCCCTAGCGGAAGTTTTGGGAACGAAAAAAAGGGTCCTACTGATAAGGTAATTGTTTATAACTCAAATTCTAATGAATTGAGCGTCAAAAGACATCACTCGGCAACTCATACGTCCCTTCCTTCAAGAATCCCCTCAGCAAGTTTCATGTTTCTACTTTTAAAAATGTGTCTGAAATTGTATCGGAAAATTTCGAGCTGTTGAAGGTGGAAGAGCGTTTTTTCAAATACAGTCTTAAATAAGAGTTAATTGCGTCGGATGAAGCATCTCATTTCCAATTAAAATATATCTTAGAATTGAAATTGGAATGAAATACAGGGTCATGAAAAATCGAAGAATGTGAAAAACAGGATGACAAATTTCTCGGCTACTCATTATCCGATCGACTTCGTTTTTTAAGCAATTTTTTTTTTTATTTTATTGCCTTTTACAATCACTCCTTAAAATAAAAAATTTCGAAAATTTTTATATACCTTTCATCAGAACGAATTTTTCGAGAGTCCGGAAAAAAATAGTTCCGGATAATGGAGGTTATTGATATTAAATAGACTTCGTCCCATTCTTACATACTAAGCACATACACAGTTTCAAGTCTCTATCTGAATTTGCTCCGGAGATAGAGCGTTTACAGACAGACAGAGAGAAAAACGTCAATTCCCCGCCCCCCCCCCCTAAAAATATGATTTTCAGAATCTCCAGTATCTAAAAAATGTCAATCCGTCAAAAAAAAAAAAAAAAATCGGTTTTTAAAACGGTCACAAGACTTACCCTATACTACGTATGATGGGTAAGTAACAAATGAAATTAAAAAGTAATACACGAGCACCCCGGTTAATAAAATACCTTAAAATTCTTTTAAAGTTCATTTTAAAGGTGAAAAATTTTATTGCCAGTTCTATTTATACCCTGTCAAATGATACTTTCAACATATTTGATTTACGATTATACTATTTACTTGTAAGTTTTAGCTCAAAACAGTTCTGAATAATTTTTAATACATTGAAGAGTTTCTTTAATCCATATCAGTTTTAAAAATTAGAAACAAAATAACTAAAGATCAAAATTCTGGTAAGTAATA
Organism: Maratus speculifer; assembly: GCA_964019185.1. Lineage (NCBI taxonomy): Eukaryota > Metazoa > Arthropoda > Arachnida > Araneae > Salticidae > Maratus > Maratus speculifer. Next base: position 5,033,123 of record OZ025303.1, on the reverse strand, counting down.
AATTCAGGGATCACTTTAAATGTTCAAAAGTAATCAATTCATGAATGTGTCAGAAAGTTAAACGTCTTTCCATTTCAAATCAACCTCATAATAGAACACAAACACACTGCCAAAAATATATCAACGCTAAAAGAAACCCTTCAGGATATGGAGTAACGCTCACAACCCTAACTAAGCGTTGACAGCTGCTACACCCTGAATCCGAAAACATAAGGCTCGGTGCGAACAGCACTAGTTTTTATTACACTAAAGGAGCAATCAATCAATCGTTGTTGACCAAACGAAACAAGGGTAAAATCTCTTTAAATGATTTTTGAGGGGCTGACCCTCCCAAATTTACAAAGGAAGGGGAACTTTTATCTCCCCACATCTACAGTCGTAAAGCTGTCAACTGACTTCGCACTGGATTTCTCCCTTGAAGTTCGGATTCAGTGCACTGAAAGAACAAAAGCGCCGACACGAAAGATCAAAGATAGCGCAAGAAGTTAGTGCTATGTGTGGAGACCTTAAGAAAAGAAAAAGTGCAATCCCTAATAATTATACTCAACTTGCCAACCGAGCTATTTGTATTCTACAACTATCGTATATACAGTACAGACAGACAAGAGACAATGAAGACGTATGCGAAACCGGGGTGGTCCGGGGCGTAATATCGTCTGGCGATAGCAGAACAACACCCCCCTACCTCCTTACTCCCCCCCCCTTTCCAGGGTCAAGAGGTAACAAACCTGGCGATCGTGAAGACACGATAATGAGACCATAAAAAATGGCTTCCATTCAGGTAAAGTTTCGAGGTACTATTATTTATTTATCTTTTTATTTACTTTTGCTTTGGTTACGGATATTATCCGGGTTCTGTTGTGTTAAAGTGTCGTTTATCAGTGCGAACATATCTTTTGTTGAGAGTGGAAAAGTAAGTCTGCTGATTCTGTGTTTAAGGGTGTATTCGAAAAATTATTTTTTCACTCTCAACAGCTCGAAATTTTCCGATACATTTTCAGACTCATTTTTTAAAGTAGAAACACGAAACTTGCTCAGAGGATTTTTGAAGTGATGTGTTAGATGCCGAGTGATGCCATTTTTAGCTGAATTCATTAGAATTTGATTTGTAAGTAATTATTTTCTCAGTTCGATCATTTTTTCGTTCCCAGATCTCCGGAATCGGAAATTTCTGTTCAAATTAGCAACTTTGACAATTTTTTTTTTTTTTTTTTTTTTTGAATATTTTTAACATTTATTAAAAAACCAACAAACATGGCACGTTATGTAGTTTCTAAATAAGCGATTTTGAAAGTTTGGTGCATTTGAAAACAAAAACTAATTTAAAAATAAATTGGAAAATAAGGGGTTTGGATGGAAATACCTCCCTTAAATATTTTTGTCGTTATGAACAGCCCTGTATTTGATCTGTCAGTTGATATACATATTATAGAATGGGAAAATTTTGTTTAGCAAGAAAAAAGCTTAAAACTTATTTTTGAGCAATTTGTGGGCAATAAGTGGGAAACATACTTGAAAACTTTTGTTCAGCCCTTAGTTTACCTTGTTCCTTTATTACACGTCAGTAAGGAGCTAAAATTCATTTTTAAGGGTGTATTTCGATTCAAACTGCTAATTTTCCGATTTATTTTTGAATTTATTTTTTCTTTCAAATGCACCAAACATTCGAAATCTCTTATTTGGAAAGTACACGAGGTGCCGTGATTGCCGTTTCTTTGATAAATGCAGAAAATATTGCAAAAAAAAGAGCAATCAAAAACGGCATTTCGAACTGATTTTTTCCCAAGCGGGAGTTTTGGGAACGAAAAAAAAAGGGTCATACTGATAAGGTAATTGTTTATAACTCAAATTCTAATGAATGGAACGTAAAAAGACATCACACGGCACCTTATACATAATCTGCCAAAATCCCCTCAGCCAGTTTCATGTATCTCTTCTTTTAAAAATGTGTCTGAAATTGTATCGGAAAATTTCAAGCTGTTGAAGCTCGAAATTTTCCGATACAATTTCAGACACATTTTTAAAAGTAGAATCATGAAACTTGCTGAAGAGATTTTTGAAGGGACGTGTGAGGTGCCGTGTAAAGTCTTTTTACGCTCCATTCATTAGAATTTGATTTATAAGCAATTAACTTCTCTGGAAGACCCTTTTTTTCGTTCCCTTATCTCCCATTTCGGAAAAATCGGTTCAAATTGCCGTTTTTGATTGCTTTTTTTGCAATATTTTGTACACTTATCAAAGAATTGACCTTTACGGCACCTTGTGCACTTTCTAAATAAGAAAATCTGCGAGTTTCATGTGTTTGAGAGCAAAAGTGAATTCAAAAATAAATCGGAAAACAAGCAGTTTGAATCGAAATACACCCTTAAAGAGCCAACATCATGTAGTCATAACGGATTAACTCTTTCGGACCTCCGAAGAACATACGTCATCGCAGTTCCACCGATGCCAACTCCGTTAAGCAAAACTTCACTCTGTTACCCTGTTTTATGGTCAAAATCAGAAACCCGCATACAAACAGGCTGATTTTTTTTTTTTTTTTAAGATGTCTTTTTAACCCTTTATTTACCGAATTATTTATCAAGAAATTGATCCACCCCATAAATTATCTTCTTTCACATCTGAAGGTATACTGGAATTTTTAGATAATACTGGAATTTAGAAATTTTTTTTTCATTAAAACTGATTAAATACTATATCGGTAGTTATACTTTTTTGTGAAATATTTACAAGAACAATCAAATTAATTAGCCTACATTTCTCTTTTGAAAATATCCCCATTTAAAAACAAGTTGGATGTGCCAATCCCAAAACTTACTTCTATCTCATACGTGCATTTTAATATTTTTAAAAAATAGTTACTCATTTTAATGCTTTAATAATTTTAATTCAATATCATACCAACTTCGATTTTCATCTTAAATTTCTGCTTCAGTCAATTAATAGGAGTAAAAACGAATTTCCGTCTCTGCACGAGCCGATAGACAAAAGGCAGATTTTTTTTCAAATTCAGGTAGATCCTACTTGCCTTACCAAAAAATAATCATATACACTTTTTGTACAATATTGAAAATGGCATAAAATTCGCTATTGCAGCGCCCCTTCCGGCGCATTTTTTTCAAATTCAGGGAAGACCAACTAGCCAAAGTCATACACATACACAAAAAATTTGGTTGAATTCGATGCATAACTTCATACATTTTTAGTCCGTAAGATATTGAAAATGGCACAAAGATCGCGATTGCAGCGCTCCCTTCAGGCGGAATATTTCAAAACTGGAGGAGGACCTGCTTGCCACAGCAAAAAATATTCACAAAAAATTTGGTTCAATTCTATGCATAACTTCATACACTTTTTGATGGTAGAAGGGCGACATACAGACACACACACAGACACACGGACAGACAGACATTTTGTAAAAACACGCTTTTTGGAATATCTGACCCCAAAAACGTGTAAATCCGTCGAAAATCGGAAGTAAAAAAAAATTCTATTACAATACTTTCTTCTATTGAAGATAGAAGAAAGTAAAAAAGCAATGAGTTTAAATGAATCATGATCCTCTCTATATATGGAAACATTTTTGCAGTTAAAATATGTTTCATATAGTTTTATTTAAAGAAAGAAAAGAAATGCCTATAAAAATGAATTATAAAACAATCACTTTTTGAAACACTATTTAGCTTCGACTGTCTCTCTGTTCCATCTAAATTGGATCGAGAAGAGTGTTTTGTGTGTGGAAAGAATAAAAAACTTTTATTATTGCACAGAATATACAAGTTTTATATGAAGTTTTCTTCAATGGTCCTTTAAAGTAATGTCAATCCATAAAGTGTTAAAACTGTACAGAAAACGAAACTGGATACTTTCTAAAACACTAAAGAAGTCATTTACACTATTTACATTAATAAACGAAAATTGAAATTCGAAGTGCTAAATTCACTTTGAGTTAAGTAATTAAAATCCATATAAAAAAGAAAGCACACACACTCTATGATATAAATGCCAGGGATATGTTTAGGAAAATTTTAGGTCCTTTAAAGGACCCTTCACGAAATAATTTATCTTAAAACAGGACCCTTCACAAAAATTATTATCCCCAAACAGGACCCTTCACAAAACTAGTTGGATGTGTCAATCCCAAAACTTTCTTCTATCTCATAAGTACATTTTAATATTTAAAAATACGTGCTGACACCAAAGTTACCCACTATCGAATTTCCTCGAACATTTGACCTAGCCTAATGAGATTCTGGTATCCGAAAAGCCTAAAACGCAAAATATAATTAATATTCTGAGAAAATGAGCTTAGTAGTGCTTCATGTTGGGTAATTTATACTAAAACCTAATAAGCAACTATTTATGTCAAGACCTAACAGAATCTGAAATTTGATGGAATTTCGTCCATTAGTTCTTGAGATATAACAAAAAATTTGCAAAACGTAGCACAGCAACATCATATCTTGGACCATTTATGCCAAAATGTAAAAAAGCGTCTAATTATGTTATGGTGTAAAAGAATCTGAAGTTTGATGAAATTCTGCGCATTAGTTCTTGAGATATAGCTAGTTAAAAGAAAACGTGCAAAATATAGCATAGCAGCACCATCAGTCGAAGGATTTATAACAAAACGTAATCATCGTGTTATTATGTTATACGTCATTTTGTAACAAAATCTGAAGTTTGATGAAATTCTGTGCGTTGGTTGTTGAGATATAGCTATCGGAAAAATCGTGCAAAATGCAGCATAACTGCATCACCTGTTGCAAGGTTAATACCAAAATGTAATCAGCGTCTAATTATGTTATATATTCTAGTGAAACAGAATCTAAAATTGATGAAGTTCTCTGCATTAGTTCTTGAGATATAGCTATTGCAAAAATCGTGCAAAATGTAGCATAGCAGTGCCACCTATAGGGCAGTTCACACCAAAACCTTATAAGCGGCTACGCATCTCAAGGTACAGCGGAATCTGAAGTTTGGTGAAATTCTGTGCATTAGTTCTTGAGATATAGCTATCATGAAAATCATGAAAAGCGTGGCATAGCAGCGCCACCTGCTGGCCAATTTACACCAAAACTTAATCAGCTTCTATGTACATCAACGGGTCACAGAATTTGAAGTTTGGTGAAATTCTCTGCATTAGTTCTTGAGATATAGCAATCTTGAAAATCATGAAAAACGTAGTATAGCAGCGCCACCTGCAGGCCAATTTTCACCAAAAACCAATAGGCACTAATTCATATCAAGGTCTAACAGAATATAAAATTTTATGAAATTTCGAGCATTAGTTCTTGAGATAGAGCGCCCACAAATTTTTTGTCACATGCAGACAGATTCACAGACAGACACACAGACTCACAGACACACAGACTCACAGACAGACGGACAGACTCACAGACAGACATTTTCTAAAAATAGTCAAAACGTGTTCAGGACCTTCTAAAACGTATAAATCCGTCGAAAACCGGAAGTCGAAAATTTTCATGAATCCAATACTTTCTTCTTGTAAAGATAGAAGAAAGTAAAAATTTATTTGTCTCTTAAATAGACCTTTCACAGAATTTTTTCACCTTCAAGTTCATAATATTTTTTTTTATTCAATTTTTTTTTTCTATTTTAAAAACCATTGCGATTTATAAATGATTTGGCAATTTAATTTTTTTTTTTAGAAATTAGAAATTTATTTATAAATTTCCTTTTTCTTTTTTCGTTTTTTCAAAAAATTTGGTCTTTTTTTATTTCAATAATTTATTTGAACATTTTTAATTGGATTAAAATAAATAACTTTCTTTTATAATGTATTCTAAATTAAATTTGTTGGTGCTACCATCATGTCAGAATTTATTAATTATAAATTAATAATTTTGATTTATTAATTATAAATTAAGAATTTTGATTTATTAATTATAATTAAGAATTTTGATTTATTAATTATAATTAACAATTTTGATTTATTAATTAAAGTATAAGTTGTTTTGAAAGAAATATTAAACAAAACTCTCTGTGTGATGTACAGTCACATTTTTAAACTTTTTTTTAATGATAATAATTTAATTTCGTTTTCAAAATTTGTAAATCATGCAATTTTCAGTGAGCCTCAAATAGTTTTAACTTTTCGAGTAAGTTTTAACAACTGCATAACTTAATTTTTACACATGTTTTTTTTTCTAACCTGGGGTATGAACCCGAGGCTCCTTGACACTTGTGTAACACCTTACTGATTGAGCTATAGGTAATACTGCTGTCTTCTACAAAGTATTTCCTTTATGATTCAGAGGGGGGGGGGATATAATGCGATTCTCCAAGATTTCGTTTCAAATACATTCAATAAAGAAAATCACAAAAGGTTTATTTTAATTTCTTTTAGACCGATACACAATACATATTTTTTTTTAAACTTTTTAAATAAAGAGGTCGAAAAAAGAATATCAAAATCATATCTCTGTACCCTTTATTAAGAGATAATCGTATAATTACCAACTGAGAAAATAATAAAATAAAATAAAATCTTTGGAGATAAAAGCATGGGATTATTCTAAAAATAAATAAAAAAGTTCTAACCCATTCTTTATATCGTGTGAGGTCCGTATATCGTGTAATTTTTCCTGAGAAATTTCTCGAATGTTTTCTCGGCGACCAGAGGCTATGAATATGGATGTTACGAGGGGGGTATCAAAAGTCATTAGGGGATGGTAGAAGGGAAACGCACTCGGTGTGTGGTAGGGGTGGTACCCGATACATTTTTGAGCCGAGCGCACGTAATTATAAGCTGTCAGCGCAGGCGCAGCTGTAATTATGTTCTGGGTTGGGTTTTTTCTTTCGCCTGAAAAATGTTGGCAATAATGAAGACATTGCGATATGATGTAAGGGGGTGATGAACGATGTACGTCTGGGTGTCATAGTTAGAGTGAGTTAATGGAGGGGTGTGACGTAGTAAAGTTGTGTTGTTTCATGATAAGATAATATTATCAATATGTAGTATGCACTTACCACCGGATCTATGATATTTATGGACTTATTTTGAAAGATTTCATATTTAGAATATTTCATGGTGCGACCTAAAGTTCCCGGAATAAACGCTTTTCCATCTTCAACAGCTCGAAATTTTCAGATACAATTTCAGACACATTTTTAAAAGTAGAAACATGCAACTGGCTGAGGGAATTTTGAAAAGACGTCTAAGGTGCCGTGTGATGTCTTTTGACGCTCCATTCATTAGAATTGGATTGATAAACAATTACCTTCTCAGTAGGACCCCTTTTTATCGTTCCCAAATCATCCGTTTCGGAAAAATCTGTTCAAAATGCCAACTTAGACTGCATTTTTTGTAATATTTTCTGTCCTTATAAAAAATTTGACACACACGGCACCTTGTGCACTGTCTAAATAAGACAATCTGCGAGTTGGATGTGCTTGACAGCATAAGTGAATTTAAAAATAAATCATAAAATAAGCAGTTTGCAATGATGGAATAAAAGGTGAACTGCGGGCTCGATCGCTGCTGGCTCGGTTGCACACGCGAAATTTTTTTTCCCAAGCACCTTCGTCGTTCCAAGCCCTAGCTCGCACTCTGATTGGTTGTTGCTCTCGGCACTGTTTTCAAGTAACTTGGCGACAATGACCTATAATACCTACGTAGATACCAAAATGGCAACCTTTTCGTAGGCCGACATGTCTGCCTTCCGTCCCGTGACGGAGGGCAGATTTAGCACGCCAAACCGGTTTTTCTCCCGCCGAAACTCATATTGCTCTGTTTGTCTTGAATTGGACCGCACTTCTTCTTTTCTCTTTGTAAAATCTGAAAGTTGCCAATAAAGCGATCACCGCCAAAAAACAGCATCTTTTCGCCAAAGATGTTGGATTCGAAACCATGCTGAGATAACAATGGGATTTGGCGTCTACGTATATGAGAAAGTCAATGCTTGGCGATAACCATACTTGGCGAAAAATACTTCGCTCGTAAGTGAACGAGTAAACCTAAAACCTAACCTACTCATTCTTATTGTTCCTTCATTCTTATCCTCGTGGTCTCTTGTGAGTAAAAACTTTTAAAGAGTACAGCTTTCAGTAAGACACGTTCCATCCAATCCGATGCTGCAAGAGAAAAGTTACTTTGTACTCGGTTCGGAAGGAAATCAAACTCTCGACGGACGGAAGCATCTATCGCTACGCCAAGTATGATTATCGCCAAGTTACATGAAAACAGTGCCGAGAGAGGACGAGCTTGGGCTTGGAACGACGAAGGTGCTTGGAAAAAAAAAAAAAAAATTACGCGTTGCACACTCATTGTGGAGCTTCCGGTTGTAGTTCTCTGGTTTTGTAAATTTCCTTGTAATTATGTGCAATTTTAGCACAACTCACCGAACTGACCAATTTTACTGGTCAATTTTAGGGGAAATGAAAATCAAGGTGAATTGTTATGTAAGCTACAAATGAACAGGATGGTTTTAGTTGGTGGCACACAGTTAAAGATACAGCAGAACCCCGCAAATTCGGACCCCGTTAATACGGATCTCCGCATAGTCCGGATCAGTTTGGTCAGGTTTTTTTCAAATTTGAGAAGCGATTGTCAAATTTCCATAACATTAACTTGTTTCATCGTCGTATTCTGAATAGAAAAAAAAAACCTTTTCTGAAATCTTTTTGAAAGAATTAAACAAAGTAAACAGTTTTGCCGTCTATAAATATTGAATAATTTTAACATAAAGGTGATTTTCTGTAAGTATGTTTAATTTCATTTCATTTTTTTTTCTAATTCTCCGGATAATCCGGGTTTTCGATAATCCGGATTGGGTCTGGTCCCAATTAACCCGAATTATCCGGGTTTTACTGTATCTTGAAAAATTACCTCTGTTTCGAAACACTATCTATTTTCTGACCAATGAGAACACTGCATACGCGGTTATGGAGCGTTCTTATCGATCAGAAAATGGATAGTCTTTAAAAACAAAGGTAATATTTCACGATATTTTTAGCAGTGTTTAGGCGATTATAGCACCTACGAAAACTATCGTGTTGATTTGTAGCTGACATCACAATTCACCTTGATTTCCATTTCATACTACCTTAAAATCGGCCGGTAAAATTGGTCACTTCTGTACGTTGCGCTGAATATGCTCCATCATCTCGTTCTTGTACAGTGACGATGATTTACAAGCGGGCACCGATGTCAAGCACACGAGTCAGATGGTTGTGCTCAAAAAATAAATATATGAACCACTTTCTGATGGCCTCCGTGGCTGAGTGGTTAAGACATCACGCCGCTAATCGTGAGGTTGTGGGTTCGAATCCCACTGGCCCCATTGCACACACTCTTTGAGTGGAGCTCCTGGTTGTACTTCTCTTGTGTTGTAATATTTCCTTGTGTGCTATCTCGTCCCTGTATACTGACGATGGCTTATAAGCAGGCTTCATGTCGAGCACACAAGTCAGATGTATGTTGTTCAATAAACAAACAAACAAACTACTTTCTGATAAAATTACTGCACACTGTTAAAAATTTTGCTGCATCACCATTTGCTGCATCACTCCACCGCTTTTATAGAAAAGCTTACTTCACTGTTTTATAAAGCGCTCGCATTGGTCAGAATAGTGATATTCTATAAAAGCAGTGGAGTGGAACTGCAAAAAATTGTACAGATTTTTAACAGTGTACTGTTTAAATTACAAACACGACTTTTTTGAATTAATTAAATTTCTGCAGTCTTGCACTGGTTAGATTTTCTTTTTACTTTCTTTCTTTCTTTTTTTTTTTACTTTTTTAGCAGAGATTGAAACAGACTTTTTGCTTATACATTTTTAAAAATATCGCGACAAATTACCTCTGTTTATAAAGGCAATTTATATTATGAGCAATGAGAACGCTCCATTACCTGTATTTCTAGAAAGAACCAAAATTTTTTAATGTTAAAGTATTTTTGATTGGCCAATCACATTTCGAAGATTCGCTGAGAAAAATCTTCAACTTTTGTTCCATAGTCACTCCACTTATTTTATAGAAAACGATTATTTGTCTATATTATGGAGCATTCTCATTGGTCCTAATTGAGAGATTCTATAAAAGCAATGGAGTGACTATGCAAAACAAAGTTGCAGATTTTTAACAGCATTACCTGGATTCCTGACCTGAACTTGACTCAATGTTTTGATTCAGATCATTATTTATAACAGCATAATAAAATCGCTAAATACTGCTCAACTCAATCCGGAATCAAGTTTTTTGATTTTCATTTCGAAGTAGAATGTTCGATCCAGATTTGTTGTTTATTTTCAGACAATATAAAGTAATTTTGTAATATTTTCAATTAAAATGTCGAATAATAAATCTTCTGATCCGAAGAAGCGACCTGAGTCGAAAATTAAACAGTATAAACGGTAAGAATTTGATTGTATTAAAAGCATCTTTATAAAAGGTATGATCGTGATCATATTTACCATATGTTGTGATTTTCACAAAGGGATTTTTCGGTACTTACGTTTTAACGCCACCGCAGCAGAAGTGACTCTATATCGGCCCATTTTCCACCGAAATCCGATATGTTACTTTGTTTTTAAATATATGTGTTTGAAATTTTGTAAGTGTTTTAATTTTAAATAAAGTGTTTTATTTTATGATTTCGCAAAAAATTTAGGTGTAGATTAAAAATCGCCAAATCTGTAACTGCGGTGGCGTTAATACGTAAGTACCGATTTTTCTACTCGTTAAAAATTTGTCTATTTTATTCACGCAATCGTAGTATTATTGTAAAAAATTTTGGTACTACTCTGTTATCCCGTCGACCGATTTCGCCAAATTATACAAATCGCCAAAATAATAGCCAAATTATACATATTGACTTAATGGCACAGATGTCATATACGCACCACATTTTCTCGTGCTTTTTTCCCTGTATTGGCTAAAATTTTGCTTTTGAATACAAGTTACAAATTGCATCCAATAACAGGACGTGATTTTTTTATTGCAATAAAAAAGTAAAATAACTTGAAAAAAATGAAAGAGATTCTAGTATTTTAAAAAAGGAAATAAAAATAAATAAATGATAGTTTGATATAAATAATTATTGATATAGTATGTAAAAAAAAGAACATTTCCCAGTTAAACTGATGGCATTGAGCTCACAGGCTATGCATACTAATTGTTCATTACAGCCTTGTATTTCCAAGGGTTAATTCCGTTCGAAAAAAAATTAAGAAGAGGAAACAGCTCTCCGATTTCCCCTTTTTTATACTTAATCATTGAACCTCCTAAACTATCAAGGACATGCTTTATCATATAAAAAATTTATATTCAAAATTCAGAGCAAATCGGATAATTCTTAATAAAAACCCATTTAGCATTTATATAATTTAAGAGGAGTTATCCCCCTCTTTTATACTTAACCATTAAACTTCCAAAACTATTCAGAGATTTGAACGAAATCTGACAATTCTGCTTGAAAAACCCATTTATATAAATTAAGGGGAGGGGCATTAGAACCCCCGTTTATACTTATTCAATGAACACCTAATAAGTCACGGAATCGCCCCATCAGAATGATCTTATAGCTAAATTTTGAACGAAATCCATGGGAAATTCAGCATGAATATCCCGTTTATATCAATTAAGGGGAGGGGTATGAGCCCCCCCCCCCCGTTCCCCTTCTTATACATATCGAATGAACTCCAAAAACTAATCAGGGAAGCGCCTTATCATGAACAAAATTTCAAGTGGATCCGATATTTTTATCATGAGTTATCGCGTTACGCACGAACGTACGAACGTACATACAGAACGGGCGGGCACATAAGCTCTCAGGCTATGATAGCCTGTGAGCTAATAAAAAAGTAATTTAAAGAATTAAAATAAAAAATAACAGTAAATAAACATGAATTTAAAAAAAAGGGAAACAATAAATAAGCAATTATAAATAATAAACTTAATAGGTAACAAAACAGTAAATATAATTTTCACATTAATTCATAAATATTAATTACTTATATCCCTATTGAATGCATACCGTTCTATAGCTAATCAGAAGATTTCACTGAAATCTTTAACTTTTCCCATTTTATTTTTCTAACAATTGTTATAAACTTATTGAACGGATCTTTTCCTTGGCACACATGTGCAATGCCAAATTGGCGGGGGGGAAAGCACGTGCAAATGTGGTGCGTATATGACATCTGTGCCGACTTAATTTTTATTTTAAATAGTAACAAAAAAAAATATAATAATAATTAGTAGAATATTAATATAAATACAAATCAAAAGTCGAAATAAATATCACTTAATGACGTTTTAAACACGTGTATCGTATTTAATGTCATTGAATTGACATTCACGATCATCCATTATTGACATTTTATCATATAGTTTGGCGATAATTTTCTGGTCGACGGGATAACAGAGTAGTACCAACACTTTCATTTATAGGGCCACTCAAAAGTATTCCGTTACATCATGGTCTACTGGAAAAAATATTTTCATTGTATTTTAAGTATTACACGATTTTAAAAGCAAAGAAATGTATATACATTATTAGGTTACACTGGAAGATAGTTCCTATGGAATCTGTTGTATGTATAGCACATACAGGGAAATTCAAAAGTATTCTAGTGCATTAAAGACTATACTTTATAGTAGACTTGTTCTTATAGTTAGATTAATACAGGCTTACTTAAGATGTGCTCTTCTCTCACTCATAGACAGGGGGTGAAGTTGCTTCGCAACTGGGAAGCCCCTGAATTGCCTGTTCATGTTCATGGTAAAGACTCTAAGAAAAATCGTTCGTTCTGTATTTGAATGATGCTACTTAGCTACAAACATGATCAAATCGATATAAATTTTTGAGGGGCACTAAAACATGTTTTCTCTATAATAAGGGATGCAAAGCATTTATTATTCATTTACAGAGTCACACAAGAGTCGGTTATAGTGTAACTTTCGGGAGTACATTTTTTGGAGCGTATTTTATTTAGGTTACATGATTTCAAACTTGTCGAAATTGGTATACATTATACTAAGGTTCAGTACATCATGCTTGCAATAGAATATAAAGTTCATCACATTTATCATTCGTTTACAGGGGCAACATAAAAGATTTTGGATAGAATAGTTTATCTGAAATCTTGCCTAGAAAGGATTGCTGAAACTAATAAATATTTTGCACAGAACGTGGTGTAAAGGAAAGCGGGGTGAAATGGGACACTTCTTTAAAAAATAAGTAAATCAACTTTGCATTACGCAAAAAAAAAAAAAAAAAAAAAAAAAAAAAAAAAAATTACTTTAAAGAGTACAAAATGAAACGCGTTTAATGTCCCTGAGCAATATAGAAGCATTATATAAAAAACGATTTTATAAATAAAGATATTATAAGGTTAAAAATGTGTCCCATTCCTTGATACTGACAGGAATGTATGGGACAGTTAAACTAACAAGGAAGGTCTCCATACGGGCATACTCCGAAAGATCTGAAAAAAAAAAAAAAAAAAAAAAATACAGAATGTTCTTTTCATGAGGATATATACGTTTATAAAAAAAATTCCGCGGAACTTCCGTACCCTGTCGAAAAAAATGAATGAAAATTTCGTCATTTGGCGATGAAAAGCAACCTCAAAAAATACTTTTTTATGTCAAATACATTTTAAAAGAAAAAAATTTCATGTTGAACGTGTTTAGATAAATTAAATATCTCTGGTTTTGTCACTTTTAATTTGTTTTAAGTATAATTTCGTTATATCGATATTTAGATGTATTTCTATTCAAATTTAACACTCAAAATTTGAGATTGAATACGAAATTCAATTTTAAATTAATTGTTTCAAATTCAAAGTCCAGTTGAGCATTGTCAATTCGATTTTATTGCTATGAAAACATCTGGCTTTTATTTTTGAATAAACTTAAATGTATGAAAATATTTTTTAAAAATAAATTTTCTATATATGAAAACATTTTTTCCAGAGGTAAATTAAATAACTACAGCTACAAATAATATATATATGCAATACACTGTGTATATGTATATAATATATTAAACTCTTTCATTGTTTATGTTTAAATTCATTAAATAGCATTTACACTCATTCTAAATATCCAAAAGTTTTCATTTGCATTAAAAATGCTTGGTTTTTGGCGCGGAAATGTGCTGCTCGCCAAATCGCCCGACACTTTCGTCTTTTCACGCCAAATATTTGAAAGTTTTTTATTTTTTTAGAGGTTTTATTCTGTAATTCCGCCGCTAATTTTGACTGTCCATTATTACACAAATGAATAGTTTAATTAGTATTTTTTTTTCAAAAAATTCTGAGTATGCCCATTATGGAGACCTTCCTTGTAAGTGTAATAGGGCACAAATAGTCTAGTATTGACTAATTATGCAACCCAAGAAAGCTTTTATGTTTTATAAATATATTTGAAATGGAACTAGTAACCAGATTGTCTGTTCAATGTTTTGTGGAACTGGTGATTTTAACAAAATATATCTTCTTAACATCACTTATATCAAATTGTCAAATAAATAAATAAATAAATAAAATAAAATAAAATAAAATAAATAAATAAATAAATGTCCATTCTGTTTTCATAAGAATCGTACATTGTAACCAAAATTATCTTCTAAAGCTTCAGTTATTCTTTAATAATTATTCCCAGTTTTCTTGAAATAATATACTTAACGAAAAAAAAAAAAAAAAAAAATCATTCTCACCAGTATCAACATTATTATTAGATTAATTGATTTCCTACATAATAAATTTTTGATGTTCAGTGAAAATGCAAAAAGGTGAATGTTTGTGTCGCAATATCAAATTGCAGTATTTTCGTCACTGCTACGCCCTTAAGGGTGCATTCGATAAAACGCTTTTCCACATTCAACAGCTCGACATTTTCCGATTTAATTTCAGACACATTTTTGAAAGTATAGATACATGAAACTTGCTGAGGGGATTATTGAAGGGACGTATAAGGTGCCGTGTGGTGTCTTTTTACGCTCAGTTCATTAGGATTTGATTTATAAGCAATTACCGTATCAGTATGACCTTTTTTTTCGTTCCCTTACCTCCCGCTTCTGAAAAATCCGTTCAAATTGGCAACTTTGGCAGCCTTTTTTGCAATATTTTCTACATTTATCAGAGAATCGGCAATCACGGCACCTTGTGTATACTTTCTGAATAATACAATTTGCCAGTTTCATGCATTTGAGGGCAAAAATGAACTTAAAAATAAATCGGAAAATAAGCAGTTTGAATTGAATTACACCCTTAAATTCTGCGTTCAGTTTACGATGAGTTTTTTGTTGCCTCAAAAATGGTTAGTAATAATGAAGATATTGCGTTATGGTGCAAAGGGTGATGAACGATGTACGTCTGGGTGTCATAGGTAGGGTGAGGTAATGCAGGGGTGTGATGGAAGTAAAGTTGTGTTGTTTCATGGCAAGATAATATTATCAATATGTACAGGGGAAGAACTGTTTTGTTGAAACAACTAAATTTTGATTACTATTGCCCTCACAAAATTGTTTTGTTGAAATGACCATGATTTTTGTTAATTCAACAAAATTTTGTTGAATTAACAAAATTATTTGTTCAATCCAGCCATAATTTGGTCATTGCAACCAAAATATTTTGTAGGGGCAACAGTAACAAAAATTTAGTTGTTTCAACAAAACACTTCTTTCCGTGAGCATGCATTATGCACTCATACCACTGAATCTATGATATTTATGGAATAATCCTAGAAAATTTCATATATACATGGTGCGATCCTAAACTTTCCGAAATGAACTTGAGGGTGTATTCGGAAAAATAATTTTTTACCTTCAACAGTTGGAATTTTACGGATACATTTTCAGACTCATCTTTAAGGGTGTATTCGAAAAAACGCTTTTCCCCCCTCAACAGCGCGAAATTTTCGGATACAATTTCAGACACTTTTTAAAAATTAGAAACACGAAACTGGGTGAGGTGAATTTATGAAGAGAAGTATCAGGTGCCGTGTGATGTCTTTTTACGCTCCACTCATTAGAATTGGAATTGGAAAGATAAACAATGACTTTCTCTGCGAGATCCTTTTTTTCGCTCGCAGATCTCCCGCTTCCGAAAAGTTGGACCAAAACGTCGTTTTTGACAGCATTTTTCAGGAACATTTTCTGCATTTATCAAAATATCGACCCTCACGGCAGCTTGTATACTTGCTAAATAAGAGATTTCGAAAGTTTGGTGCATTTGAGAGCAAAAATTAATTTAAAAATAAATCTGAAAATAAGCAGTTTTGATCGAAGATTTACCAATATAAGGTTCATTTTTTTTTATTGTAATTAATTTTATATGTTTATAATGAATTAATGAAACAGTTCCTCCACTTTAAACATTTTCTTTCGTCGAAATTCGACGGGTTCAATATCTTATATTTCATGATCGAGAGCAATAATTTTTCTCTGTTTAATATAAAAGTATTTCATATAACACTATTTTGTATAAAACAGTAGCAAAACAAAACAAAAAAATAATAATTTCACGGACTGCTCATAAAACTTGATAGCCCGAGTCATCTAAACAAAAGTATACCCATTACCCCCTATCTCAAAAACGACCCCCTTCTACATTTCAAGTCATTCGCGATTTTATTCGCCCCCTCCCACCCGCAAAAAACACACAAATATCTCTATTTAATCGCTAAACCGCTATCACTCCCCCTCCCCCCATCTTTTTATGCCTTTATAAACGACAAGAGAGCGCTATTTATGAAGCTCTCCATCGGTTTGGCGAGCGTCAAATCTCGTGCCTCATAATTCATCGGCGTTTTGGCGATGGATTTGGCGTCGGAATTATTAGGCTCCGAGCACACATGTATTTTGATCAGCTTCAAGTGTATTCCAGGAAATTCTTTTTTGTACTCCTCCCTTCTGAAGTTTATTGATAATAGAAAACGGGAATATTATAAAAGGTCTTAGTACACTGTTTGATAATACAATGCACAATAAATTCGGTTCATCAGTGTATAATAGATCTTAAAACTTTAGTTAAAAATTATGTACTAACAATATAAAGTAGAATTTATTTCCTACAGTTTCGAACGATAAAACTTGTTCATCATCAGGGAAACATCAAAAGAGGTTACAAAGTTTACATAATACAATACTGATTACATTTTATTGATAAATTCCATTAAAAAACCATTTTATTGATAAATTTACATTACAGTATTGTGTCATATAAACTTTGGTAACATGTTGGTTTTGTCTCTTAATGTTTCCCTGATGATGAACAAGTTTTATTGTTCGAAATTGTAGGAAATTAATTCAACTTTATATTGTAAGTAGTACGTAATTTTTAATTAAAGTGGTGCGAATGCAGTTTACTCTCCTTTTTGGCGCGATTTTCAAAAATCGCCAAATTGGCACGTTTTTGCGTCTTGTCTCCCGGAACACACTGTTTTGCTCCGGATTAAATGAAAATGCAGGGTTGCCATATTGAAACATTTATCGCTAAAAAAAAAAAGTCGCCTTGGCGACGAAGAGTAAACTGCATTTCACCCATTAAAGTTTTTAACATCTATTATGCACTGTGTATTGTAGAAAACGGGGATATTGCAATTGTTCAGGAGGTAACTATCTCAACGTTACTGAAGAGAAAGGTCCCAGTCCTATAGTATGGTTGAAGTTTAACTGGAAAAGTCATTATAAATCAAACACGCCGCCTGCTAACATAAAACATGCCGACTTCTAACCACAAAACGTTGTTGCGTGTGTGTCTGCAACTTAGCGCTATTTATGAAACGTCCTATCGATTTGGTGAGCGTCAAATCTCATGCCTCATATTTCATCGGGATTTTGGCGATGGATTTGGCGTCAGGCGGTAGAAGGATCTGCGATCTAACGGACAATGGAACCGGGGGACAAGGGCGGATAAAGCCCAACCTCCAGGGGGGGGGGGTCACAACTTTTGACAGATGATTTAATGAAACAATTTTAAAATACAGTAAACCTTGTGGAAAGGGAATTACGATAAAAAGTAGCAAATTTCGCAAATCGGGCATGAAAAAAATTGTGAATTTTGTCGATCTGGAACCGGAGGGAAAGAACATTTTCTTTGATTCACTATCGGCATGAAGAAATAAATAGATGAATTCACCGATGATTAAGGCTGCGGGCACACACACAGTTTTTCGCACTAACTTCTTGCGCTATCTTTGATCTTTCGTTTCGGCTCTTTGATGTATAAATTGCACTTCTAGTGTACTGAATCTGAACTTCAAGAGAGGAATATCAGTTGACAGGTTTACGACCGAAGATGGAATAGATAAAAGTTCCCCTTCCTTTGTCATATTGGTAGGGTCAGTCCCTTAAAAACCATTTAACGAGGTTTCACCCTTGTTCAGTTCGAAAACAATGATTGATTGATTGCTCTTTTAGTGTAATAAAAACTAGTGCTGTTCGTCTAGACCTTAAAGGTTTCTACGGCGGTTCACACTAGAAGAGTCTCTTTTTTTTGTTCGCTTGGTGGTCACTGGAATGCACAATTGAGTTCGCACTTCTTAGGAAATTCAGCATGTAAACAAATCTAATTTGTCGATGACTGATGATATTTTTAAATACCGAAGAATATTAGACGTTGTTATTATGTAGTTTTTTTTTAAATCGTACAATACTGGGATCCCTCTCTGACACTAAATTATTCAAGGACTGGACGAGGCACCAGTTAATATATATGAGGACGGTTTCAACATCATATAGGAAGTTTGCGTTGCTAAATCGTAAGTGTAGTTTCAATCCCAAGTTCGTACATAATCCATGAATAATTGAGAAAGGCAACACAGGAGGCTAATTTACTGGAGACAAGTTTTTATTAATTTCACAGTTCCAAGAAAGGTTGCCGTGCCAGAGAGGGACCCTCGCAGAGATAGGTCCGATCGCTAGTACTTACAGAGAAGAGGAGGTCACAAATACATTTTTCACATCGTCAAGTGTTGGCGCGATACATGTACATAAAAATAGCCAAAAACGACTGATAAGCACAAATTGCGGTGAGAGAAGGCACGTGGAGAGTTTCCGTTAAATAGACTTTCAATGATAGAAACCAAAGGGCATGATTTGAAATAATTAACGCCAAATGATAAAAGATAGCATATGGCTCGGGAAACCACAAGGATTGCATTCTTTACATAGGGTTAACCAAAAATCACACGGGCTCAGAAAGGAAATTAATTCAAATGAAATAAAATAAAGACAAACATAGCACATCTGGTTCTTAAGTGAATAGCGTTTGACTATGCTTAACAACAGCCGAGAAATAACTCTTTAAAAGGTTGTTGCTATGGGAAAATACATACATGTACATGAACAAACGGATGTACGTTGTGGTTTTAAAGAAAGAATTAGAGATAAGTGAAATTATAATTTAAAGGAAAAATGGCCGTTAGTAACTGAATAGAATTAAAGGGATTAAAAATCTAGCTTATTAAATAAAGATACAAATTAAGGGAATATTGTAATTTTAACTATGGGGAAAAACAATTATTAACTAATATGTAAAGGAAAACGCCTTTACATATATCTCCCCGACGACCGACAAAGAAAAAGCGTGAAACGCGGGAGATAAAAGAAAAAAACCCCACAAACACATGCCTCCTCTCAATGCTACAACACCAACTCATAAACAAAACATATTTTTTTTTAAAGAGGAACTGGTGATAACTTGTCTAATAATGCAATACTCAAGTAGTAAATAAGCAAAGTAAATACATCATGTCTCAATTAAACAAAAAAAAAAAAAAAAAAAAAAAAAAAAAAACAAAAAAAAAAACATGCTAATAAGCATGAAAAAGCAAGTAGGTACCTATAAAACTTGCAAAAAGTCTTTTTTTTTTTAAACTGCAGTGAACTTCTGGACAGCTGTATATTATCCTGTTTCTTTTTTTTCTGTGTGCACACTCAATATTATTCCAGAAGATTTTAATTCAGATTGCTTGAAATTTCTATTCAAGCCAAAGCAATTTTTTATTGCTTAAACGAGTTGGTTACATTCCAACTTCTACTTTATTATTATATTTTTGAGACATGAATTATATTAAAAAGGTAAAATAACACATAAAATATTGAATATATATGTAAGAACACAATCAAACATAATGAGAATTCTGTGACATGTAAGTTTTATAACTACAATAAAAGGAGAAGCAAATATGGCAGAATTATATGATGAAACTTGACTTTATCAATGATTCTCTCTGTCAAAAAAAAAGTCTGTTTACTGATCTAGGCTATATTTAGTTTAGGTAAAAAAACAGTAGTGTACAATGAACTTTTAAAAAAATGTAAGAAAACTAGCCTTCTTCAAAAGATTTAATGTATAACGTGTGAGAAAAAAATGTAAGGCAGGTTAATGTGAATCATACACAAGCGTTAAAAGAATAGATGTATGTGTGTGTGTGTGAGTGCAGCCCGAAACACCATTCGGTGTAGTAACTGAAGACTATCAGCATGCGGCTGCATATGTGAACAGGGAAAGAGTACAAAAAAATAAGGTTTACCTGTGTACAAACTGATCAGAAATAATGAAAACTTTAGAAGTATATCATGTGTAATGTCTTAATGGACAATAAAAGAGCGTAATGAAAAAAAACTGACATGGTGTACATCTATTAAATTGAGAAAAGTCCTGTTAAATCAAATTTCCGCTATACACACTACTAAAAAGGATGAATGTAAACACGGTGTAGTATGGAAAAACTGAAAATTGAAACCGCAACTACAAATTAATTTTAGAAAACCTGGGAAAACACATGAGCGGTGCATGTAATAACAAAATGTGCAAAAAAAAAAAAAATATCCAACAAATTTCTGACAAAGTGTAAACGATCATATGAACTATGTGAAAGAAATCATCATGTGTGAAAGTAACAGGAACTGACATAGCAAACCCACATTAAAAAAATCGAAATGTAAAGGGCTATAGTACCAGTGCACACGAAGAACTGAAAACACAAGGAAGTAGTATTCTTGTAAACGATGAACTAATGTGTAATGTGTGTGAAACAAAATTTTTGGTACTGAGAGACCCAAATCATGAGCAACATGTGTAATATACAATGAACAAAAATGCAATGAACTAATGTGTAAATTCAATGAACAAAAGTTCCTCCTGTACACTAAGCACAAAACCCATTGTGTTACGTTTAGAAATTTGCCGTTGTTTACACTGCCAGTTAAGGGTTAAATTATGAAAAAAAAAAACAATCTTGCTGTAATTTTGTTATAAAAGGCACAACAATGTCCAAACAGTGAATGAAGAAAAAAAAACAACGAAAAAAAATTCTCGTGAAGTGAAAAAAATGTGGAATTTCTAAGGTAAATTCTATCCAACAAATTCTAAAAATGTGAAAAAAATCCAATCCTTTTTTTTTTTTTTTTTTTTTTTTTAGGAAAAAAATGCAACAACAATATACCTTCTTTCCTGAAACAGAAAATACAGTCATGAAAAATAAATAGAGCAACATAGTAAACAACCAGTATGTGTGTAAAAAAAATCAATGAACAAACGTGTAAAGTGTAATAAGAATCTGGTTAAAGTCTAACCCAGCTACCTTGAGTTTCGTGTAAATTATCAATGAACTACTATGTATGAGAAAAATATACTGTCGAATACTATATTAGCAAAAGAATATACATAATAAAATAAAATGTTTACATACACAATATTATTAAAGTTAAAGTTTAAATGATTTAAAATTTTATTAAGAGGCATCAAATCTAAAATAAAAAAAAATCCCCCTTTTTTTTTTTACCTGATCCAGTCGTGAAAGATGATATGTTTCAAAGCAGGCAAAATAACAAAACATTATACACCGACATGAATTTAAAACAAATGCAGTCATATATTTGAGAGAAAAGAATTGAAATGAGAAATATTGTTATCGAGTCACTATTTGTACAACTAATGAATTATCACCTGTGTGTTTACCTGTGTAAAAGTAATTCAAACGTACAAATTATTTCATGCATGAAAATTTAAATGCATGTGCGATCACTGTGTACAATTAATTTATGTACACACCTTATGTAAAACAAAAAAAAACTTAAATTATTCTAAGTGTTCGCGTTGTGTGAATAAATAAAATATTAAAAAAAATCGTGTAAATAAATCCATTTCAGTCTTTGACTAAGCAAGCGGCCAACTTGCTCAACAAAACCCTGAAATCAGACACATTGCTGCTCCCGGGAAAACAGCGCCGTGAATAATGACCTAACACAAAAATAAATATAAAATTTTATGACTGCCAAAATAAAAGTACAAATACATAAAAAAATGTACAGTGTAGGGGTATGCCAAATGCCACACATACCAAAGTGTAAAAATTTAAAAAAAATAATATGCTTCTACTAGAATGTGTATTGTGTGACTATCTTTCATTTAAGAAGAGGGGAAAACGAGATAGCATCATCTCTGTGTGTGTAAGATTTCATATTACATCATGAAAGTGACTCAAAAATATCTAATGGTTATGACAGAAAATCGAATCAAATAGTCGTTTTTGACAGCATTTTTCAGGAACATTTTCTGCATTTATCAAAGTATCGACCCTCACGGCAGCTTGTATACTTTCTAAATAAGAGATTTCGAAAGTTTGGTGCATTTGAGAGCAAAAATTAATTTAAAAATAAATCTGAAAATAAGCAGTTTTGATCGAGGATTTACCAATATAAGGTTCATTTTTTTAATGTAATTAATTTTATAGGTTTTTATAGGTTAATCAATGAAACAGTTCCTCCTTTAAACATTTTCTTTCGTCGAAATTCGACGGGTTCTATATCTTATATTTCATGATCGAGAGCAATAACTTTTCTCTGTTTAACCTTCCGTCTACCAGACAAAACATCCATTTATCTACGGCAACACCTAATTTTAATTCCAAACTTGCAAACGGCACCAGTAATATTTTAATATAATTTTGCTTTTACAATGAAAGCTTAAATTAAGGAATTCGTAATATCTAGACAAGTCCTTTATAAATTCCGGTGTCAATCGACAATTTCTCATTTTACCATCGACACCAGAAATATTGCTGTCGGGTCCAATGGACCCGTCTGGTAGACGGAAGGTTAATATAAAAGTATTTCATATAACACTATTTTGTATAAAACGGTAGCAAAACAAAACAAAAAAATAATAATTTCACGGACTGCTCATAAAACTTGATAGCCCGAGTCATCTAAACAAAAGTACCCATCACCCCCTATCTCAAAAACGACCCCCTTCTACATTTCAAGTCATTCGCGATTTTATTCGCCCCCTCCCACCCGCAAAAACCACACAAATATATCTATTTATTCGCTAAACCGCTATCACTCCCCCTGCCCCCCATCTTTTTATGCCTTTATAAACGACAAGAGAGCGCTATTTATGAAGCTCTCCATCGGTTTGGCGAGCGTCAAATCTCGTGCCTCGTAATTCATCGGCGTTTTGGCGATGGATTTGGCGTCGGAATTATTAGGCTCCGAGCACACATGTATTTTGATCAGCTTCAAGTGTATTCCAGGAAATTCTTTTTTGTACTCCCTTCTGAAGTTTATTGATAATAGAAAACGGGAATATTATAAAAGGTCTTATTACACTGTTTGATAATACAATGCACAATAAATTCGGTTCATCAGTGTATAATAGATGTTAAAACTTTAGTTAAAAATTATGTACTAACAATATAAAGTAGAATTTATTTCCTACAGTTTCGAACGATAAAACTTGTTCATCATCAGGGAAACATCAAAAGAAGTTACAAAGTTTACATAATACAATACTGATTACATTTTATTGATAAATTCCATTAAAAAACCATTTTATTGATAAATTTACATTACAGTATTGTGTCATATAAACTTTGGTAACATGTTGGTTTTGTCTCTTAATGTTTCCCTGATGATGAACAAGTTTTATTGTTCGAAATTGTAGGAAATTAATTCAACTTTATATTGTAAGTAGTGCGTAATTTTTAATTAAAGTGGTGCGAATGCAGTTTACTCTCCTTTTTGGCGCGATTTTCAAAAATCGCCAAATTGGCACGTTTTTGCGTCTTGTCTCCCGGAACACACTGTTTTGCTCCGGATTAAATGAAAATGCAGGGTTGCCATATTGAAACATTTATCGCTAAAAAAAATAGTCGCCTTGGCGAAGAAGAGTAAACTGCATTTCACCCATTAAAGTTTTTAACATCTATTATGCACTGTGTATTGTAGAAAACGGGGATATTGCAATTGTTCAGGAGATAACTATCTCAACGTTACTGAAGAGAAAGGTCCCAGTCCTATAGTATGGTTGAAGTTTAACTGGAAAAGTCATTATAAATCAAACACGCCGCCTGCTAACATAAAACATGCCGACTTCTAACCACAAAACGTTGTTGCGTGTGTGTCTGCAACTTAGCGCTATTTATGAAACGTCCTATCGATTTGGTGAGCGTCAAATCTCATGCCTCATATTTCATCGGGATTTTGGCGATGGATTTGGCGTCAGGCGGTAGAAGGATCTGCGATCTAACGGACAATGGAACCGGGGGACAAGGGCGGATAAAGCCCAACCTCCAGGGGGGGGGGGGTCACAACTTTTGACAGATGATTTAATGAAACAATTTTAAAATACAGTAAACCTTGTGGAAAGGGAATTACGATAAAAAGTAGCAAATTTCGCAAATCGGGCATGAAAAAAATTGTGAATTTTGTCGATCTGGAACGAAAATATCGCGAATTTTGTCGATCTGGAACGAAAAAATCGCAAATTTCGTTAATAGGGCACGGAAAAGCCCCAATTTTGTCGATCGCTTCGTAAAAAGCACGAATTTATTCGATCGGGAACGGAAAAAACGCGAATTTTGTTGATTGGGAATAAAAAAAAATCGCGAATTTCGAGTTGATATGGAACGCAAAAATTGCAAATTTCGTGAATCGAAAAAAGAAATTATCGCGAATGTAGTCGATTGTCTTCGTAAAAAGGGCGATTCGGGCGATTGGGTATGAAAAACTCGCGAATTTCGTCGATTCGGTAAGAAAAAAATGCTAATTTCGTTGATAGGGCAAAGAAAAATCGAAGATTTTGTCGATGATGCGCGGAAAAATCGAAAATCTTTTTGAGCGGCTGCAGAACAATAGCGAGTTTTACCAGTTTATCGTGAGAAAAAAAAATTACAGATTTCATCATTTTAC
The DNA here is from genome assembly GCA_964019185.1 of Maratus speculifer. NCBI lineage: Eukaryota > Metazoa > Arthropoda > Arachnida > Araneae > Salticidae > Maratus > Maratus speculifer. Next base: position 5,007,951 of record OZ025303.1, on the reverse strand, counting down.
GGCGGGAAAAAAATCCCGAATACGGTCGATCGCTTTCGTAAAAAGTGCGGATTTAGTCTATCGGGAACGAAAAAATCGCTTTTGGTAGGGCACGGAAAAATTGCGAATTTTGTCGAACGGCAACGAAAAAGTCGCAAATATGGTCGATCAGTTTCGTAAAAAGCGAAAATACAGTCGATTGGGATTGAAAAAAAATCGCGAATTACGTTGATATGGCGAACAAAAATTGACAATTCCATCGAAAGAAATTATCGCGAATATAGTCGCTCAGCTTTGTAAAAAGCACGAATTCGGGCAATCGAGTACAAAAAACTCGCGAATTTTGTCGATTCGGAACGAAAAATCGCTAATTTTGTTGACAGGGCGCGGAAAAACCGCGAATTTTGTCGGTGATGCGCGGAAAAATTTTAAAAATCTTTGAGCGGCTGCAGAACAATTTTCGCGTTATCGCGAAAGGCGTTTTATGATATATATATATATATATATATATATATATATATATATATATATATATATATATATATATAATATATATATATATATATTGCGATAATATGTTTTCAGTTTATCGCGAGAAAAAAATCACGGATTTCATTAATTTATGGCTGGAAAAAAATGCAGATTTCATCAGTCAATTTTAGTCAGTTTCATAGTTCGTGTGCAGAAAAATTCGTATTTGATCGAACAAGAACGGAAAAAATGTGCTAATTTCGTGGATTGTACACGGAAAAATCGTGATTTTTGTCAATCAAGTGAAGAAAAATCGCAAATTTCTCAGACCATTCGTGGAAAAATCTCAAATTTCATCGATCACACCCCAAAAAATCCCGAATTTCGTCGATTAGGCATGGAAAATTGTGAATTTCGTGGATCCGCTTCGCCAAAATCACGAATTTCACCGATCGGGTGCGGAAAAATTGTGAATTATGTAAATCAGGCGCGGCAAATTCGCGAATTTTCTCGATCAGTTTCGAAAAAAGCGCAAATTCTTTCGATTAGACGTAATTTTGCATTCCTGTTTTAGCACTTTTTACTTACACTTACATTCCTCTTTGAAGAGCTTCAGGGCGGGGGGGGGCATCAGGGCCGGATTAAGCTCTTCTGGGGCCCGGGGCTACTGGGAATTTTGCCCCCCCCCTTACACTATTGGAAATCTTAAGCCTCCTACCACGATACTGAATCTAACCCCCCTCCTTAAATACACACACACACCTTTGTTTTGTTTTTTTAATCCTAAAATACAAGATCTTAGATTTTGAATATGTATAATGTTAATCATTTTTTTCTTTGTTATCTTTAATGGTGTTTTTAAATTCGCCTTTTTTCCGCGACCTTTTGACAATATTTGCGCTTTTCCTGTGCTCTTTTTCCGAAATATGCGTTTTTCCTGCCACTTTTTGACGAAATTCGCGTTTTTTCAGCGATTCTCTTCCAAAATTCATGTTTTTTCAGCGATTCTTTGACGAAATTCGCGTTTTTACAAGCGATCCTCTGTAGAGATTTACACTTTTCCCGCGTCTCTTTGACAAACTTCGCTCTTTTCCGCGATCTTTTGACTAAATTCGTGCTTTTTCTGCCATCCTTTGACGAAATTCTTGTTTTTTGCGGATTTCTGTCAAAATTCGCGTTTTATCTGCAATTTTTTAACGAAATTCGCGCTTTTCCTCGATTCTTTGTCAAAATTCGCTTATTTTCGGCGGCGACACTTTTGGCTCTTTTGACTAAATTTGCGCTTTTCTCGCAATTTTTTTATGAAATTTGTGCTTTTTCTGCCACTTTTTGACGAAATTCGCGCTTTCTTTTCGCGGTTCTTTCTCAAAATTCGCATTTTTTCGGGAATCCTTGGACGAAATTCGCGTTTTTTAGCGGTTCTTTGTCAAAATTCGCTCTTTTTCCACGATCTTTTGACTAAATTTGCGCTTTTTCCCTCGAACTTTTCAAAAAGTTCTCACTTTTTTGCCGCACTTTGACAAAATTTACGTTTTTTCGCCATTCTTTCTCAAAGTTTACGTTTTTTTGGCGAACGCTTGAAGAAATTCGCAATTTACCCAGGTTATTTGTCAAAATTCACGTTTTTTCGCTATCCTTTGACAAAATTTGCGCTTTTTCCCGAGAACTTTTCAAGAATTTCTCTCTTTTCCTGCCACACTTTGACAAAATTCACGTTTTTTTTTCGCTATTCTTTCGCAAAATTTGCGTTTTTTTTCACGATTCTTTGACGAAATTCGCGTTTTTCCGCTGTCTTCTGTCGAAATTCGCGTTTTTTCCCAATGATTTGACAAATTTTGCTCTTTTTCCGCGAACTCTTGATTATATTTGCAATTTTTCTGCGATCTTTTAAAGAAAATCCTGTTTCCCTTCCTCCCTTTGATAAAATTCGCGTCTTTTTACGGTTCTTTGCCAAAATCGCGGTTTTTTGGGCGATCCTTTGACAAAATTCGCATTTTTCCCGCGACCGTTCGACAAAATTCGTGCTATTTTCGTGACCTTTTTACAAAATTCGCGCTTTTTCCGCGACCTTTTGACGAAATTAACGCTTTTTCCACGGCCTTTTGAAGGAAATTGCTCTTTTCCGCGAGCTTGATTACATCCGTTCTTTTTTTTAACGAAATTCGCGCTTTTTTACGCGACCCTTTTCCTTTCATTTTCATCGCCACTTTTGTTAAACCTGGAAATTTTCGGAGATACAGACAGCAATGACGTCAAATGGCAATTCAAGTTAAGTTGCAAAAAACAAAAAACAAAACAAAAAAAAAGGTGATTTCGCGCAGCTTTTACACTCCTGTAATTGTTTTAAACGAAACTTTGGTACAACTTAACCCTCTGCTGAGGGCCCCTGACTGGTTGTGGCCCGGGGCTGCATCCCCCTTAGCCCCCCCCCTTAATCCGGCTATGGGGGGCATGATCCCCATGACCCCCCCCCTTGGATCCGCCACTGCCGGGGGAGGAGGGGGGTTGTTTAGATGAAGAGAAGGATTTGGTCGAAAAGAGAGAGGTCTGCTAAATGGGTTAGGCCAGTGGTATCAAATCGTAATCTAGGCGATTTCGAGGAGGTACGGTCACATGACGTTGTTAGCAAAATCGCCCTCTTTGGCGATTGGACTGATTAATGTTGTATTTTGATTCAAACTGCTTATTTTCAGATTTATTTTTGCTCTCCAATGCATTCAACTGGCAAATTGCCTTATTTAGAAAATACCCGAGGCGCCGTGTCAGTCGCTATTTTGGTAAACGTAAAAAATATTGCAAAAAATGCTGTCAAAATTGCCAATTTGAACAGAAATTTCTGAACCTGGAGATATGGGAACAAAAAAAGTGGTCCTATTGCAAAGATAATTGTTTATAAATCAAATTCTACTGAATTCAGCGAAAAATGACATCACACGGCATCTTATGCATCCCTTCAAAAATCACCTCAGCCGGTTTCCTGTTTCTACTTTTTAAAATGAGTCTGAAACTGTTTCGGAAAATTTCGAGCTGCTGAAGGTAGAAAAGCGTTTTTTCGAATACACCTTTAAGGGTGTATTTTGATTCAAACTGCTTATTTTCCGACTTATTTTTTAATTAACTTTTGCTCTCATATGCATCAAACTGGCAGATTGTCTTATTCAGAAAGTACTCAAGGTGCCGTAATCGTCGATTCTTTGATTATTGTAGAAAATATTGCAAAAAAAGCAATCAAAAACGGCAATTTTAACTGATTTTCCGATGCGGGAGATTTGTGGACGAAAAAAAGTGTCATACTGAGAAGATAATTGTTCATAAATCAAATTCTAATGAATTGAGCGTAAAATGACATCGCACGGCACCTTGTACGTCTTTTTAAAAATTCACCTCAGCAAGTTTCATGCATCTACTTTTAAAAATGTGTCTGAAATTGTACATGAAAATTTCGAGCTGTTAAAGGTGGAAAAGCGGTTTTTCGAATACACCCTTAAAACGTGCCATCAATGCACAAATATCCCAAATCTTTTTAACTATTTTAAAAATAGTTGTTGTCTTCGGTAGAGAATTGGGAAACCTGAAGTATATCTGAATCTTTTTAAGGGTTGAATTCCGCAACTTACTTTATTTTATTCGCTTTCTGATGGGTTCATGTTTAATGTCGAGTCGAATATCGACGGGTTTCACCTCATAATAATAAATTCGAAAAAGGTACTTATAAAAAAAAAATCACTATTGATTTTATTGATCACTTTAAATTATCCATTAAAATTTTAAATTCGAGAGAAACGTTAATTTACTTTGAAATAATTACAGTCGAACCTCTATATAACAAAACTCCATACATCGAATTTCTCCATATAACGAATTTTTAGTAAGAACGGTCCCCTTTTCGTATGATTACATTAAAAACAGACTCTATATAGCGAAATATCTATCTCCATATAACGAATTTTTTCATAAATTGATCTTAATTTATTCAGTTTTAAAAAAGCTTCGAAATCATATGGAATCAATTTTCCATCACTTATTTTTGATTTATCGTTCAGTGGAGAGGTTTTTTTTTTAAAATAAATATTACTTCTCTCCTTATTCTTTAAATCTAACAAGTTCATACAACCTCCCACACACCTTTCAACATACTTCTCAAAACACAGTCAATTGAATTGTTACACATATAAGAGAGGAATCAATGAGAGCACATAAGAGAGACCTTCAAATGGAGGAAATATATCAACTACAATTTTTCATTCCTTGCTAAAATTTGAGAATTTTTTTTGAGAGCGTAACAATTGTAATTTTAAAATCAAAACAACAAAAAATTACAGATTTCTTCCTCTGAAATTTATGTAAGTCTTCCTCATTTGATTTTCATTAAGCTTTCAAATAAATGTCTTTTCTCTTTTTTGAAACTGCTTAAATAAGTAAGAAATAAAATGTTAGGTTAATATATACTTTTAAACATTTCAAATTCTTAATTAAAAAGATCAAGAATAATATTTGTTCAAAATTTACACATTAAATACTATTTTTAACATCATACTCTATACATCGAATTTCTCTATATAACGAATTTTTTACTGGAACGATGGATTTCGTTATATAGAGGCTCGACTGTATTTCCCAATTATGAAATTTAAATGAGTAGACTATTTTCCATGTAAGTCTATACAACTGGAATAATAAAATTAATCAACAACTAATAATAATTTTTTCGAAACCCCAAACTACAATTATTTAAAACGCTACGGACCGACTAAATGTAAGATTTGTATTCTGAAGATACAAACTGTACAACTACAAATCTTGAGAGGGACCTCAGCTATCGAATGCAAATAATAATAATAATAATAAAATAAAAAAATAAAAAATGTCAAAATGCGAAGCAGTTGCCTCCCCATAGCAGTAGCATTTGCTCGCATTTACACCCTGAAAAACCTATTTTCTCGCCAAATCTAGCAAAACTCGCCAAAGCCGCCATTCTCATAGCAACCCTTTTCTATGGGAGCTGATGGCGCAGATCTCTATATTCTCGGTTGCTTAATATCCACAATAAATGAGATCTATCAGCCGATGAGATCTCGGAGAAAATGGTGCGGTCATCGGGGATAGCCCTCTCCCCCCCTCTCCTCCCCTCCTACAGCTCGCCACATTGCTTCGTAAAAATAGAATGCAGTTCATTTGTTAGACAAAAGATGCAGTTCTGCGCATTTTGCATCGGTCATTTTTTTCCTCCCTATTATTACTCTCCGTGGTCAAATTTCTGTAAGATTATTATATTTAACTTTTTTACTTTTTGGAATTATAGAGGAAAAAATAGTGGTACTTAAGGTTGTATTCAAATCCAAACTGCTTTGTTTCTAATTTATTTTTAAATTCATCTTTGCTGTCAAATGCACCAAACTGGCAAATTCTTTTATTTAGTGTTGCTATGCAATTCTGAATCCTTGTGATGTCTCCTTAAAGTTTGTCCCATTAACTTCTGGGACATTCTGTATAAGTAAATATATTTCCATGCTCAATCAATGAATTTCTGTTCCGAAAATTCAACTGAAATTCTGGTGAATAATGTAATTTATTGTTGAGGTCTTTATACAGTTTTGCAGAAATACTAAATTGTAACTAAAATAAGTGTTTCAACACACGCTCATCTTATTTGCACATGGGAAACTAACATCATGTTTAATATTGCACTGATTATGCACTCGAATTTTTCATCATACTATTCTTTTCTTAGCATAAAATTAAGTTATTGCAACAGTTTAATAAGAAACATAGTACAGTAAAACCCCTATAATTCGTATTAATTGGGACCGGACCCGATCCGGCTTATCGAAAATCCGGATTATCCGGAGAATTAGAAAAAAGTGAAATAAAATAAAACATACTTACAGAAAATCACCTTTATGTTAAACTTATTGAATATTTACAGACAGTAAAAATGTTTACTTTGCTTAATTCTTCCGAAGAGATTTCAGAAATAGTATTTTTTATTCAGATTAGAACGATGAAACGAGTTAATGTTATGAAAATTAGCCAATCGCTTATCAAACTTGAAAAAAAAAAATGACCAAACCGATCCGAATATCCGTATTAACGAGATCCGAATTAGCGGGGTTCTACTGTACCTACAATTCACATTGTAGGTACAGTAATTACAGTAACAGGCCCTCAATTATCTTTCTGCGTGAGAAAGAGAGACAAAGAAAATGAGACCCCCCCCCCCTACCCAGGGCCCGACTAAGACTATGGGGGACCCTCTTCTGTCTATCGATAGATTTTGTTTTCTAATTTTTGTATAATGTTTCCACATTATTCAAAAAATGGCTAATACTACAGCTCATATTCAAAATATTAGAATAATTACCTTTTTTTTAGAAATTGAAAATATCGTTTGGTAATTTAATGTCTTTTAATGAAAATATGCAAACGATATTTTTATTAAGAACTTATTGTTGATTAAACTTACTTGTTATCTTAAATTTAATATCATTTTTGAAAAGATTAATTGCAAAAAATATTATTTTGAAAAGTCAAAATATTAGAATATTTATTCAAGTGGTTCAAAATATTAGAATATTTCACATTAATTCTCCTTTAATTATTACCAATTCTTAACTGGTGGCATCATTGATTAAATTCAGACTATTTTATTCAAAATCAGTATTCTTTTTTGCAGTTTGTTTCTTTTCGTCTTAAAATGGGCCGTGTGAGCGATATTCCTGAATCTACTAAACTTCGTATGGTTGATTTGTATCGGCACGGTAAAAATCAATGTTTTATAGCGAATTATTTACATTGTTCGCAATCGAGCGTTAGTAAAATACTAACACAATATTCAAAAATTGGAAAATTTCAAAATAATCGCCGAAATGGTGGCCGAAAACCAAAAACATCTGCTAGAGATGACAGGAAACTGAAGCGTATAGTTAAGAAAAACCGTTTTAAAAGTGTGCGATTCTTGCACCGAAAATGGAAAGAAGAAGGAGTTGAAGTTTCTACATCGACAACATTAAGACGTCTCCATAAATTTAAATTTGAATCTCGTGTACCGAAAACAAAACCTCTCATGACTGCAAGACAAAAGCTTATAAGATTTAATTGGTGTAAATCAAGACGTTTATGGAGCAATGAAGATTGGAAAAATATATTATTTAGTGATGAAAGTGTGTTTTGTGTTTCATATGGTAATCAAGGTATTCGAGTTTGGAGAATGAAGCAAGAAGCATTTGATAAAGAATGCCTTAAACGTTCCGTAAAATTTGCTGCTAGTGTCATGGTTTGGGGTTGTATGAGTGCAAAAGGACCTGGAAAGTTATGCATCGTCTACGAAAAGGTTAACTCTCTGATATATCAAGAAATTTTAGAATATTACATGATTCCATCATCAGAAGATTTATTTGAAGATGATTTCATCTTTCAACAAGATTTAGCGCCCCCGCATACCTCGGTGTCAACTAAGAATTGGTTCCGCCAACGCAACATTAAGGTACTTCCTTGGCCACCAAATTCACCAGATCTTAATCCCATCGAAAACTTATGGTGTATAATGAAGAAAAAACTTCAAGAAAATCCTCCTTCAAGTAAAACTGAGTTAGTGGCACGTATAAAGTCTATTTGGGCTAATATTGATAGAAATGTTTGTAAACACCTTGTATATAGTATGCAAGATCGATTGTACGCTGTTATGAAAGCTAAAGGGGATACTACAAAATATTAACTACCATTTACTTCATATTCATAAGGTAATATTGTTGCGTAAAATAAAATATTCTAATATTTTGAACCAATCTAAATTTTATTCTAATATTCTGGTGTGTTTAAGGAAGCTGTATACCTAATTTATTGTGCTGTATTTTATATTTTATAAATGTTAAAATCTTATCTAAACATTCCAGATTTAATTTATAAGAAATTTAATTGCATTTACTTAGTATAAAAAATAAATAAATGACAAATAATTTTTTCTTATTACTTTTTCTCAATTATTCTAATATTTTGAATATGAGCTGTAATCTTCTTTATGTATCGCATGTATGAATAAATTTTGCACTCGGAGCAGTTCACATCTATATACAGGGTATGACAAAAAAAAAAAAAAAAAAAAAAAAATTACTAAGAGGATAATTGAAGGGGAAAAAATGATAGATTAGCAGATTTTTTTTTTTCAAACATTTTTTTGGCTTATGTATGTACGTTATAAGATGGCTAAAAGAAAATGTCGCAAATTGAGTGTAATTAATGGTTTTAACTTGCTACGCTACAGCGAAAACTTATAAATAAATATTAAAATAAAGAATTTCTTTTGATACAATTCTAAATTGTTATAATAAAACTTACATTATTAACTTTCTAATTAGTGCTCTCGATTATACGAGTATACGTATAATACGTATTATACGAAATACGGATTTGCTATACGTATAATACGGCATCGGCGATTATACGTATAGCACAAAAGAGCATATACGGTACATCGTATATACGGATCTTATGCAAGCGGTTAAACGTATAAACGTTTAAACGTTTTTCGTTCAAGGTATGAAATTTGATTTTTTAAAGTTTTTCTGCGGATTAACGACATTGAGAAATATCCGGTAGAGTATCCCCATCGCGTTTCTTTGTTCAAAGAACTACGATGTGATTACTTAACTACTACTTGTTTTGCAGGCACTTAAAAAAATCTGAATACGTTCCTCAGTTTAGATTTTGATTTTTTTCCCCAAAAAACTAAGTTATTTTTATTATGAAATGTCTTACATTAGTTGTGGTTGAATCAAACTATTATTTAGAAGATCTGTGTTAGAAGATCTTAGTTTTTTTATATTTTCTTGTATCTTTACAAGAAGAAAGTATTTAATTAATAAGGGACAACTTTCGACGGGCTTACACGTTTTAAGGGTAAGAGAGTCCAAAAAACATGTTTTTACAAAAATCTGCCTGTGAGTTTGTGACTTTGTCTGTCTGTGTGTGACATGAGATTTGTGGGCGCTCTATCTCAAAACCTAATACACAGAAATAAGAAACATGTATGGGGGAGATTGGGGCACGTGTGAAAATGGGGCATATGAGAACATTGCTATTTTCCCCAAGTTATTGTATGTTTTATTATTTCAAAAAAATACCAAAGATAGTAGCACCTATAAATATTTGGAAAAAAATTGTTGAAGCTCTTCGACATTTTCTTTGTCCCCAGGAGCCAAAATACTGATTAACTGAACTCAAAAGTAAAATCTCCAACTTGCTAAGATAATAATTTTATTTATTTATTCATTTAAAAAAAAAAATAATAATGTTTTAACATATATTGTGGATACTAATAAATATTTATGATAATTGTTTTTGCTAAAATTGAAAAATATTAAAGATTTGTCATTTTAACTCTTGTGGGAGTGTAGGGCACTTATGAAGAGTCTTGTTTGCAGGTCTGAAAACAACATTAAATTCTACAATAATCATTCAGTTATTCTGTTCCTTTTAGTTAACTTCATGAAAATAATGCCAGCTCCATTATCTATAATTTTATTGAAATAGAAGATATTTCAGTCTTATAAACTTGATTTTGTATAGAAACTTTTACAAACATATATGTCAGCAAATACATAAATAGCAACAAGCTCGTTTATGTTCAATTGTAATTTAAATAAATTTAATGTTTTGTAAAATGCAATAAATGTTATATATTATTTTATTTGACGGTTTTCAATACTATTTTTTATGCATCGTTAATGCAAAAAATATTACGTTTAACAACTTTGAAAATTTTTCTATTTCATTTGTTGTAAACTTGTAGTATTAGTTTACTTTCATTTCTTAAACAGATATGTTATTTGGTGCTTTGAAAATAAAATTATATTTTATGAAAATAAAGTTTTAAACTACTGTGAAATCTTCATTATTGACTTCATCCCCCCCCCCTTTCTTTCAAAAGCAAAAGAAATTAAATTTGGCGGAAGCTTATAAACGGAAAACAATTTTTTATCCTTAATTTATAGGCAAATAAGGCAAATATAGGAATGAAAAATTTTCGCCTTTCGGTAGATTTCCGACAAATATTATCCAAATGCTCCCTCCCTAAAATCTCTCTCAAACAAAAAGCCCTAAGCAAATTTTAAATTCTATTATTTTCTCAAGTTTACTTCTTTAAGCTTTTATTTTATTGCAACAATATTTTATCAATTATCTACCCCCCCCCCCTCTCCCCACATAAAAACAATTTATTTATTTTTATTTTATAATATTTTGCTTAAACATATCACTCAGAAACTAAATAAATATACATATATTTTTCTTTATGGTGAATTTAACAGATAGTACAACTAATGATTATGGTAACATATGGAAAAGATAATAAAAAACGTGTCAAATAATTATTTTTCCTTGTGTTCACATGTTGCCCTTGTGTTTTACGGCTGCCCCTTCGTTGGGACACATATGAACATTTTTTTTTTTTGAATTCATAAAACTATTAAGAAAAGTAAGAAGAGCTATAAAAATAATTAAAAAAATTACCATGCGTAAAAAAGTACTGTTTATTATATTGAGTAGTTTTGCTTATAGAAATTAACCCAGTTATGAGACAAAAGCTATGTTCACATGTGCCCCAGTCTCCCCTATATTTTCAGGTAGTGCCTGATAGAAATTGGTGCTGATTAGTTTTGTGTGTAAATCGTTCAACAGGTGGTGCTACTATGCTGTCTTTTTTACGATTTCTACAATCTTGGTCGGAATCCAGATAGATATTTCACTGTTAGTGAAACGAGAATGGCCAACCAGGAGTCTGATTTTTTGTGAATTTTTTGCAAAATGTTTTATAAAGTATACGCTTTTTATTGCTCGATCTCTTATATATAGGACATACTATGCGGATTCCTGTCGTAACACCACCGATTTCCAAATTATTCTTAATTCAGTGACATACGACTGATGAAGTCTACTATTTAAATTAGATACGATACGTGGAATATACGTATACTTTAAATATACGTATTCTTAAATATACGTTTAGTTGATACGCGTTATACGTATCCGGATACGTTTAAACGTATATTCGAAAGTATCCGTATAGCAGAAAAGCGTATTATACGGATATACGTATATCGTTTAAACGTATAGCTGCTATACGTATCCCATCGCGAGCACTATTTCTAATGTAGTTTGTTTTTTGCATAGATGAATGAGGTACTGGAAGTAAAAAGAGGAAGGAGGACTAATCTTACTTCCGTAAATGCTTGAACATATGCATGAATTTTGATCCCCCCCTTTTTTATTTTTTAATAATTTCAGCTTATTACTTACCCATCATACGTAGTATAGGGTAAATCTTGCAAAAGTTTTGAAAATCGATTTTTTTTTTTTATATAATTTTTTTTTTATTAAGCTATTGCATAGCTTTTATCGCGGGCTTTGAACACGGCGACCGAATGTAGAAATTTCGTAACGAGAAAAATGTAGAAATTCCGTAACGAAAAAAAAACCTAACACTCGGCAGACTTCGGCATGGTATCCTTCGGTAGACTTCGGCAGACATTGACGCGGTATTTTTCATATATTTAGAGGATATCAAGTCTCAAACTTATGTTTCTTATTTCAGTTACCATAAATCTATAGTTTCAATAATAAAAATTCCTGATAGAATGTGTATAGAAAAGAATCGTCTTAAGATAAAACAAGGTAGGACAATGTAGCTTTTGGTGATTGGAGACCCGCCCAATGGTGAGGATCGAAAAATTTAAAATGCTTATAACTCGCGATCTAATTTTCGTAGCGCGGCCAAACTTTGTTTGGTAATTTTTCATGAGACAGTGTTAATTTTTGGTGACAGGAGACCCCCACGGTGAGGGTCGAAAAAGTTAAAATGATTATAACTCGCGGTCTAATTTTCATAGCGCGGCCAAATTTTGTTTGGTAATTTTTCATGAGACAGTGTTAATTTTTGGAGACAGAAGACCCCCCCCCCCTCCATGGTGAGGGTAGAAAAATTTAAAATACTTATAACTCGCGATCTAATTTTCGTAGCGCGGCCATATTTTGTTTGATGATTTATTATGAAACAGTGTTAATTTTTGGTGACAGGAGACCCCCCCCCCCCCACGGTGAGGGTCGAAAAATTTAAAATGCTATAACTCGCAATCTAATTTTCGTATCGCGGCCAAATTTTGTTAGGTAATTTATTATGAGAGTGTGTTAATTTTTGGTGACATGAGACCCCCCACGGTGAGGGTCGAAAAAATTAAAATGTTTATAACTCGCGATCAATTTTCGTAGCGCGGCCAAATATTGTTTGGTAATTTATTATGAGACAGTGTTAATTTTTGGTGACAGGAGACCCCACGGTGAGGGTCGGAAAATTTAAAATGCCTATAACTCGCGATCAAATTTTCGTAGCGCGGCCAAATTTTGTTTGGTAATTTATTAAGGTATTGCATAGCTTTTATCGCGGGCTTTGAACGCGGCGAAAGAATCTAGAAATTCCGTAACGAGAAAAAAAAACCTAACACTCGGCTAACGTCGTTTCAGTTTGGCAGACTTTGGCACGGTATACTTCGGTGGAATTCGGCAGACATTGACGCGGTATTTTTCAGATATTTTGAGAATATCAAGTCTCAAACTTATGTTTTTTATTTCAGCTACCATAAACGTATAGTTTCAATGATAAAAATTCCTGATTAACCTACATGTATTGTAAGATAATAAAAATATTTTAAACGATATTAACTTCTCATTTATTCAATAAAAGAAAAAAAATGTTTTGTTATCGGTCCTCACGCTCAAAAAGTGTAACTTGAATTAATATCAAAGACAAAAAAAAACTGCATAAATAAAAAATATATAAATAATTATAATTGCATAAATTGATAAAAAATGCTATGCAATAGCTTTACCGCGGCAATCCCCAAGTGCCACACGTATTTTTTTTTTTTTTTTTTTTTTTTTTTTTTTTTTTTTTTTTTTTTGACGGAATTACACGTTTTAGACGTTGGAGATTCCGAAAAACATATTTTTAGAAAAAAAAAATTACCGTCCGTCTGTCTGTGTGTCTCTATCGCCCGAACGAGGCGGCCTCTCTATATCGCCTAAACGCTCTATCTCCCGAACAAATTGAGATAGAGACTTAAAATTTTGTATGTACTTGGTATTTAAGAATGGGACGAAGCCTATTGGATATCGGCAACCTCGATTATCCGGAATAATTATTTTCGGACTCTCGAAAAATTCGTTCTGATGAAAGATGTATAAAAAAATTCGAATTTTTTTATTTTAAGGAGTGGACATAAAAGGCAGCAAAATAAAACAAATTTTGCATAAAGAACTATGTTGATCGAATTGTTAGTTGCCGAGATATTTGTAATCCTGTTTTCCACATTCTTCGATTTTTCATGACCCTGTATTTCATTCAAATTTCAATTCAAAGATATATTTTAATTGGAAATGAGACACTTAATCCGACGCAGCAAATTTTTAGTTAATATGAATATTATTTTTGGAGTTATGAGGGTGTTTCTTTTACGCAATTCGTTACTACTTGTGTAGTTTGTCGTTTTATATATTTTGTCGAAATTAGTTCGTCAGCAATTCATTAATAGAACATTTTTATGCATATGGGTCAATCCATTTCAAGTGGTCCAGAAAATATTTTTTTGGTCGCTCGACCATTTTTAAAAAATCTGAAATTTTTTGTACAACAACCCTAACATGACGGAAGTTCAAAATGACCGTTATTTTAATTTTACTATTTTTTGTTTGTGCATGGCGGCCATCCTTGTTTCATCGTGTTCAGCGATTTTCTCAGATACTAGGATACACAAAATTTTAAATATCTCGTCTTTTATTTTATCAATTTAAATGGGGTTTGCAGCACTTTGTTCAGAATAAAATAGGCTAAATGTACAGTGGTAGAATAATTTTGAAAAAAAAATTTTACAGGTGAAATTTTATCACAAAATTTAAGATTTTTTCCAAAATCTATCCATTTGCAAGAGGAAATTTTTTATGCAAGGAAAACTGTCAACCTTACACAATTTTTTCTACAAATAGGTCAAAAGTGTGTGCACTCATACACCAAGTCCCAGATCTGGGAGTTAATTTCTCTTTGCGAAAAAAATTCCGAAATTCTTCAAAAATTTCAAAAATTGCACTTTTTAGGCTTTGATATCTCTGGTGGAGCACGAGATAAAAATCTGAAATTCTGGCCTTTGATAGTATTGTGTAGTAGTGTTATGTACAAAAAATTTCAAGAAGGAGATTTGACTACAAGCTGAGATATGACATGGACAATATGTGAAAAATAATATTGTCAAACTATTGTAACCTTCTATGTAACTGTTCATACCTCCAACATTTTAAATTAATTATTTATGGTACAAAGTTAAATGTTAATTACAAGTATATTCTTCAAATGCGTCTGTGTGATTTAAACAATTCAGAATGTATGCTAAGCCAATACATTATTTGTCCAGAGGAACAAACCTACTGGCTATTTCCATGAGCACATGTAGTGTAAGTCACAGGCTACGATTTTTGGCTACCAGTATTTTAAAGCGAAAAAAATGTGACTTATTTTACCGGGACATTCTCAGTAAATGAATAAAGCCAGGCAGACTTTTTGAAAATAACGGTGGCAAACAAGCATATCAATTATAAGGTTATGTGACTTACACTACAAAACCTATGGAACTAGCCTACTACAAATGCTATTGCAACAATTTTACTCGGTACACATTTCAGGAAAAGTAAATTTCAGACAATGGGTTGCAACTGATCGAGTTGACATGGCTTCAATTATAAACCTAGAGAATTTCATTCAAGTCAACGAGGGATGACAAGACTTGGGTGGCTTCAAATAAAATTTTGAGAAAGAACAGCCTGATGGACTGACAACAGTAACTGGTCGAACTCATAACATCTCTCGTAAATAGTGTTAAGCTCTTTGTTGAGCATATATAGTATCTTTGTAAATTAAACATTTATTATTACACTGTTTTCAACAAACGATATTTTCTGTGTAAATATTGTAATAAATGAGACTAATCTCATTTTTCCTAATGTACTCATAATAGCATTTCTTAACATTTTTAATCACCGTATCTCAGCTCTTAGTCAAATATCCTTCTTCAAATTTTTGGTACATAACACTACTACACAATACTATCAAAGGTGAGAATTTCAGATTTTTATCTCGTGCTCCACCAGAGATATCAAAGCCTAAAAAATGCGATTTTTGAAATTTTTGATGAATTTTAAAAATTTTTTCGCAAAGAGAAATCAACTCCCAGATCTGGGACTTGGTGTATGAGTACACGCACTTTTGACCTATTTGTAGAAAAAAATTGTGTAAGGCTGACAGCCTTGTTGAACAATCACATAGTAGGTTAGAATAGTTTGGCAGTATTATTTTCACATATTGTCCATGTCATATCTCCGCTTGTAGTAAAATCTCCTTCTTGAAATTTTTTGTACATAACACTACTACACAATACTATCAAAGGCCAGAATTTCAGATTTTTATCTCGTGCTCCACCAGAGATATCAAAGCCTAAAAAGTGCAATTTTTGAAATTTTTGAAGAATTTCGGAATTTTTTTCGCAAACAGAAATTAACTCCCAGATCTGGGACTTGGTGTATGAGTGCACACACTTTTGACCTATTTGTAGAAAAAATTGTGTAAGGTTGACAGTTTTCCTTGCATAAAAAATTTCCTCTTGCAAATGGATAGATTTTGGAAAAAATCTTAAATTTTGTGCTAAAATTTCACCTGTAAAAATTTATTTTTCAAAATTATTCTACCGCTGTACATTTAGCCTATTTTATTCTGAACAAAGTGCTGCAAACCCCATTTAAATTGATAAAATAAAAGACGAGATATTTAAAATTTTGTGTATCCTAGTATCTGAGAAAATCGCTGAACACGATGAAACAAGGATGGCCGCCATGCACAAACAAAAAATAGTAAAATTAAAATAACGGTCATTTTGAACTTCCGTCATGTTAGGGTTGTTGTACAAAAAATTTCAGATTTTTTAAAAATGGTCGAGCGACCAAAAAAATATTTTCTGGACCACTTGAAATGGATTGACCCATATGCATAGTAATGTTCTATTAATGAATTGCTGACGAACTAATTTCGACAAAATATATAAAACGACAAACTACACAAGTAGTAACGAATTGCGTAAAAGAAACATCCTCATAACTCCAAAAATAATATTCATATTAACTAAAAATTTGCTGCGTCGGATTAAGTGTCTCATTTCCAATTAAAATATATCTTTGAATTGAAATTTGAATGAAATACAGGGTCATGAAAAATCGAAGAATGTGGAAAACAGGATTACAAATATCTCGGCAACTAACAATTCGATCAACATAGTTCTTTATGCAAAATTTGTTTTATTTTACTGCCTTTTATGTCCACTCCTTAAAATAAAAAAATTCGAAATTTTTTAAACATCTGTAAAATCTCCTTCTTGAATTTTTTTTTTACATAATATTACTACATAGTACTATCAAAGGCCAGAATTTCAGATTTTTATCTCGTGCCCCACCAGAGATATCAAAGCCTAAAAAGTGCGATTTTTGAAATTTTTGACGACTTTCGGAATTTTTTTCGCAAAGAAAAATCAACTCCTAAATCTGGAACTTGGTGTATGAGTACACGCACTTTTGACCTATTTTTAGAAAAAAATGTGTAAATGTGACAGTTTTCCTTGCATAAAAAATTTCCTCTTGCAAATGGATAGATTTTGGAAAAAATCTTAAATTTTGTGCTAAAATTTCACCTTTAAAATTTTATTTTCCAAAATTATTCTACCACCATACATTTAGCCTATTTTATTCTGAACAAAATGCTGCAAACACCATTTCAATTGGGAAAATAAAAGACGAGATATTTACAATTTTGTGTATCCTAGTATCTGAGAAAATCGCTGCACACGATGAAACAAAGATGGCCGCCATGCTCAAACAAAAAATAGTAAAATTAAAATATCTCTCATTTTGTACTTCCATCATGTTAGGGTCGTTGTACAAAAAATTTCAGATTTTTAAAAAATGGTCGAGCGACCAGTGCTGGACCACTTGAAATGGATTGACCCATATTAAAAGCATTTAAATACACTTTTAAGTTTTGTTTTGGAATTGCAATGCATTTTGTAAATAGTTTAGAGATGTTTATTTTTATACATTATATTATGCATATCGATGATGGGTAAGTATTACCAATTATTGGCCTCCAACGACTTGTTTTTATAATTTTAATCATTTGACACTTTTTAGTGAAAATCCTAATTACATAAGTCACTCAGTTATATTGGGGGGGGGGGGGGGGTATGCTGATATTTTTTTTCTTTCTCTCTCTCTTTCTGATGCAGAAAGATAATTGAAGGGCTATTCACACTTTAGGTACTAAAATTTCTTATTAAACTGTTGCATTAAGAGCCCACAATAGTCACAGAAAAATTACTCAAAAAGACCCGGATGACCATGTAAAGTCTATGGGAGCGTTCTTTTCTAATATCTCGCTCAAATTTTAATATTTTTGTATGATTTTTTTGCACAAGATAGCTGAGGGCAGTCCACAACCGGGCTAGTTTTTACTTTTTCGATTTTGGTTATATATTTTTTATATTACGATAGCTTCAGTTTCGGAACCGGTTTAAACCGGTTTCGAAAGTTAAAGTAATTTTTTAAAGAAAATCTAAAACAAAAATTGAAAAGTAAAAACTAGCCCGGTTGTGGATTGCTCTCAGCTATCTTGTGCAAAAAAATCATGCAAAAATATTAAAATTTGGGCGAGATAATAGAAAAGAACGCTCCCATAGACTTTACATGGTCATCCGGGTCTTTTTGAGTAATTTTTCTGTGACTATTGTGGGCTCTTAAGGGTGTACTCGAAAAAACGTTTTTCCACCTTCAACAGCTCGAAAATTTCGGATACATTTTCAGGCGCATTTTTAAAAGGAGAAACATGGAACTTGCTGAGAGGATTCTTGAAGGGACGTATGAGGTGCCGTGTGATGTCTTTTTACGCTCAATTCATTAGAATTTGAGTTATAACCAATTACCTTATTAGTATGACCTTTTTTTCGTTCCCAAAATTCCTGCTTGGGAAAAATCGGTTCGAAATGCCGTTTTTGATTGCATTTTTTGCAATATTTTCTGCCTTTATCAAAGAATCGGCAATCCACGGCACATTGTGTACTTTCTAAATAAGACAATTTGTCAGTTTGATACATATGAGAGCAAAACTGTATTTAAAAATAACTCGGAAATTAAGAAGTTTGAATCGAAATACACCCTTAACTCCATGTAATGCTAAGAAAAGAGTAAGATGAGGAAAAGTCCAAAAGTTCTCAAAACTCACATACTCATTTTAGATTCCATAGTTTGTTTCAAATATAAATCAGTATTATCTGCCCCCTGAATTTACAAATTAAAATGAAAATAAGCTGGTATTTATGCCTCGCCCAAAAGTATGAACAATAAACATTTAATTGATTATTTATCAAGAGAAATAGCAAAATTATTATAAGTAAAATACCCAAATCGAACATTTTTATGACAAAAGAGCGTTATTTGCAAGTACACTATAAAATCATTTTAAAATACGGTGCATAATTTAATATTTACTTTAATAAGCATCTTCTATGCCGTCATGAGTGAGATAAACCAATACTGGGTAGAAAATGATGGTTTGCTTGGATACGATAACATGTGGATCTGATGTTTCAAAATTAAGAAGAGAATGTGTTAATTTTTTACCCAAACATATTCTATTCGATATGAGTACATCGACTTATTCATTTTTGAGTACTTCATTTTTTTTCAGTGGAGACATACACTGCATAAGTCAGGTCCTGCCTCCCCCCCCCCCCCCTTCGTTATTATTCCCGTCTATGACCCTGACTCAAACTATTGGAGACTGGCCAGTTACGGACTTACACCCGTTTGACTTTAAAGCAAATCCATTTCTCGTTTTATTGAAGTCGCCGTTTTATACGAAGACGCAATTAAAATTTCCGCATGGAGAAAACATTTTTCTATTCTTATACCTCCTCCTCTTCCCAGTTTTTTTTTTTTTTTTTTTTTTTTTTTTTTTTTTTTTTCCCGGCTTAACTTTTTAGCGCACTTTAATTATTTTCGGAAATTTCGGCATCGATTGTCCCGAATTTTGATTATTGAATAGAAAAGAGATAGAACTATGTATTTTTTTTTTCCCGCCCATACTTTCTCCATAACATACAAAGAATTTTAAAACTTTCATTTTATATAGAGATGCGAGAGGGAAAAGAGAATTGAAATTAAAAGATTCTTTAAAATTCCTAAAGTGTAAATAATTCCAAAATGCCTGGCAGAGCGGAAAAGTTTGCAAATTTTGAATCATTTTTATAAAAATTTTATTACTCTTTCGGGATGAAGTTGGAATACTAATTAGGTAGAAGTTCGAGTTCTTTCATTAAGTTACGATTTCTGTTATTAATTTTCTGCGTTCTAATCAGGTGGGGGTATTTTTTTTTTTTTCAATGTGGAATATTTAAATTATATTTTTGTACAGTGATCTTTAATGACAAATTTTATTGTCAGCGACTTGATTTAAGGTTGTATTCCAATCCAAACTGCTTATTTTCAGATTTATTTTTAAATTCATTTTTGCTCTCAAATGCTCCAAACTGTGGCAAAATGTCTTATTTAGAAAGTACACAAGGTGTCGTGATATTCAATTCTTTGATAAAAGCAGAAAATACTGAAAAAAAAAAGCAATCAAAAACGTCATTTTGAACCGATTTTTCCGAAGCGGGAGATCTGGGAACGAAAAAAAGGGTCCTACGGAGAAGGTAATTGTTTATAAATGAAATTCTAATGAGTGGAGTGTCAAATGACATCCCACGTCTCTTCAAAAATCATCTCAGCCAGTTCTATATTTCTACTTTTAAAAAATGTGTTTGGAATTGTATCAGAAAACTTCCAGCTGTTGAATCGTCGAAGAACGCTGTTAAATCGACTGTTGAACACTGTTGAATCGACTTCCAGCTGTCGAATACACCCTTAGCTACGGCCCTGACTCAAATTGTTGGAGACTGGACAGTTACGAACTTATACCCCTTTGCTTTTAAAGAATCCATCTCTCGTTTTATTGAAGTCGCTGTTTTATATAAGAAACGCAATTAAAATTTCCGCATGGAGAAATATTCCTCCATTCTTATACCTTCTCCTGCTCCCTGTTTTTTTCCCCCGCTTAAGGGTGTTTTCGAAAAAAACGCTCTTCCACCTTCAACACCTCGAAATTTTCCGATACAATTTCAGACACATTTTTGAAAGTAGACACACATGAAACTTGCTGAGGGGATTCTTGAAGGGACGTATGAGGTGCCGTGTGATGTCTTTTTACGCTCCATTCATTAGCATTTGAGTTACAAACAATTGCCTCCTCAGTAGGACCTTTTTTAGGTAGATTTCGTATGGAATACTACCTATTGCAATCGCACCAGTTTATATATCTATCTATCTATATATATATCTCACTTTTTTATGGACACGATAACTTCTATAATTCTTCACCAATCTCTACCAAACTGGTACATAAAATCAAAGGGGATAAAATCTCGGCTAAGTTCGTTAATGGGCAAAATCGGACCAAGGGGGTCGGATTAGGGGGCGTTTTTGTGAAAACCGAAAAAACGCCATAACTTCTTTATTAAAGTAGATATCGAATCAAAAATCCAATCGCATCCAATTCGGCTACCAAAATTTTAAAGTTTATATTACTTCTTAAAAAAAAGGCCAAAAGTTTATGCATGACAAATTTTTGATAAATTTAGAAGTGGGCTCAAGGGGCGAAAAAAACAGGGTTTTTGAGAGAAAAAAATTCATAACTTCGTCAATTTTCAGGATATCAAGTCCAACTAAATTTTTTGTAAATGTTCTTAAAATTATCTAAAACTTTTGTATTTACAAGTTTTTGATAGGATCAACTTTTACCCATGAAAAAAATTAAAAAAGAAAAGAAAAAGGGCGCTGAAAAAAGAGAAAAATCCATAACTCCGTCAATTTTTAAGATATTAAATCTGATTAAATTTATTTTACATCTTCTCAAAAATATCTACAACTTTTATATTGACAAGTTTTTCATAGGACCAATTCGTATAGCAAAAAGAAATTAAACAAAAATAGGAGTTGGAGAAAAAATCTCAAATCCAAACTGCTTATATTCTGACTCATTTTTAAATTCATTTTTGATTTTAAACGCATCCAAATGGTAGATCCTCTTATTTAGAAACTGTATAAAGTGACACACTGGTCAATTTTCTGATAAAGACAGAATATATTTCAAAAAAGGCTACCAAAAAGGGTATTTTGAACAGAATTTACCATAGTCATCGGGACTGTAAATTTAAGTTCAAATAAGAAATTGCGTTTTTTTCTGACTCGTTTTTAAATCCATTTTTGTTCTCAAACGCATCCAATTTACAGATCCTCTTATTTAGGAACTATATAACGTGATGCGTTGGTCAGTTTTTTGATAAAGACGGAATATATTTAAAACAAGTTGGAAATTGCACATGAACGTAGCAAATGAGGTGCGTTCGTACGATAACGAAGTTTAAAAAATATTCAGATCTTGCTGATATAGTAGAGCGTACTTCGGATATAGTATAGTAGTCGAAATCTTTGTGTTTCTGTAAATATGCAGAAAGTAATTTTTATTACACCTCAAAAACGTATATCTTATTCATAAAATGTGAAATAGTTGAATATAATTAAAACACGCCCCAAACAATGTTTCCCCATATAGCATTATGTAGTTGAATACTTTTGTGTGGCCCTGTAACTTAATAATAAAAATTCTTTGCATCACAGATTGTACAGAATGCATATTTTAGTATATATTTCATAGATTCATACCACTTATATTATGTTCGAATGAGTAAAACATCATTAAAATTCATTTGAAACTTTTTTCCCATTGATCGTAATGTAATGGAATACTTTTGATTGTCCCTGTAAATGATCTATGCATCCGACTTTCATAACATTTTAAATGACTCAATAAAATTACGTAATAATTATATGTTTTAAATTTCAAACGATTAAAATGCATGTGAATTTTTTTTCCCCATTGACCATAACGTAATGGAATCCTTTTGATTGTCCCTGTAATTGATCTTTGCATCCGATTTTCATTACATTTGAAATGACTCGACAAAATTACGCAATAATTATATGTTTTAAATTTCAAACGATTAAAATGCATTTGAAACTTTTTTCCCCATTGACCGTAATGTAACGGAATCCTTTTGATTGTCCCTGTAATTGATCTATCCTTCCGATTTTCATAAAATTTGAAATGACCCGACAAAATTATGTTATAATTATGTATTTTAAATTTCAAACGATTCGGTTGGGTAGTTTTTGCGTTGTTATATGCGGACGGACAGACAGACAGACAGACGGACAGACAGACAGACAGACGGACAGACAGACAGACGGACAGACAGACAGACGGACGGACTGAGCGACAACAATAGGTGCTACGTATTTACATAATTACGAACGCACCTAAAAAAGGCAACCAAAAAGGGTATTTTGAACAGAATTTTCCGAAATCATCGTGATTGTAAATTTAAGGAAGTGTTCAAATAAGAAATTGCGTTTTTTTCTGACTCGTTTTAATATCCATTTTTGCTCTCAAACGCATCCAATTTACAGATACTCTTATTTAGGAACTATATAATGTTCCATCATTGATCATCATTGATTGATTCATCATTAATTGATTATCATTGATCGTTTTTTTGACAAAGACAGAATATATTTAGAAAAAGGCTACCAAAAAGGGTATTTTGAACAGAATTTCCCGAAGTCTTCGTGATTTGAAAATTTAAGGAAGTTTTCACATAGCAAATTGCGTTTTTTATGACTCGTTTTAAAATCCATTTTCGCTCTCAAACGCATCCAATTTACAGATCCTCTTATTTAGGAACTATATACTGTGACGCATTGGTCAGTTTTTTAATAAAGATAGAATATATTTTTAAAAATGCTGTCAAAGTGAGTATTTCGCACAAAATTTTCCGAAGCAATCATGATTAAAGAATTAAGGATGTATTCAAACAACAAATCGGTTATTTTATGACTCATTTTTAAATTCAATTTTTTTCTCAAATGCATTCAACTGACAGTTTTTTGTTATTTAAGAGCTGTATAATGTACTGTTTTAGTCGATTTTTTAATAAATTCAGAATCTATTTCAAAATATGTTGTCAAAATGGGCATTTGAGCTGAATTTTTCTTAAGATGATTCTGAGAAAACCAGTTTTTGCAGAAAAATGAAATTAAAAATTTTTCATAAACGGCCAAATGAAGTTATTAAACTGGGTTTATCTCTAATCATATATATTTTTTTTGTTGAAATGAGCACTCTTCGAAATCTACCTCCGCCTATAGGCCCAGCCGACAGGGATTTTTTCGTTCCCAAAATCTCCCGCTAGGGAAAAATCGGTTCGAAATGCCGTTTTTTATTGCTTTTTTTGCAATATTTTCTGCATTTATCAAAGAAATGACAGTCATGGCACCTTGTGCACTTTCCAAATAAGAGATTTTGAAAGTTGGGTGTATTTGAGAGCAAAAAAGAATTCAAAAATAAATCAGAAAATAAGCAGTTTGAATCGAAATACACCGTTAACATTCAACGCGAGTATGATACATTCTTTGCCAATTTGCGATATCAATCACTTACACCGCTATCGCACTGACCGCCTCCCAATATCTCTCTTTCTTCTCTGAAAATTCCTCCCCAGGCGTGAACCAAAAGGACATTGAAAGTTAAAAATATATCCCTCCAATCGAGGGGAGAGGGGAAGTGAGCACTAATGAGAAAATATCTCATAGGATACAGGGCGCTCTCGCAAAAATCGACACAAAAGCGAATTTCCAAAAAGGCCGTAATAACAATAATACCCTAATTCTCTTTTCGTAACGATTTCGTCCCCCCAAAAAAGAAGGAGCAAGGATACTCAACTCGCTCTTTCTCTTTTCCTTTCTCGTAGCAGCGGATGAAAAGCAGGTTCGGGACAATTCAACTCTTTTCCGTCGAACGTCTCTTTTCTGTTTCCCGTCCTGGGTAAGTAAGTAGATTGAAAAGGGGGGTTGAGGGGCAGTGGGGAAAAAGGTGGAGAGAAAGTCGGGAAAATTAAGGAGAAAGAAAGGGGGAGCGGGAGGGATCTTTGAGAGATGCGATTAATTGACTTTCGCTGTAGAAGTATCATTTGAATAATTGAGCATTAAAGCCCTGGAGTTGGGACTTTTTTTATTATTTTATTTATTTTTCGGATTTTTGATTTGCTTAATGACGTCAAAAGAAAAGTGGGGGGAGGGGGTGATGGCGAACAGATAGTGACGAAGAGTTGTCGCGCGGGAAATGAATTTATGAGGAATCTATTACCAGATTTCCAAACGATTTTAACAGAGATGCATTATTTTAAGTATAGAAGGAATTTATCGCAAACGAGGTGAAACCCGTCGAAATTCGACGAAAGAAAATCTTTAAGAAGTAACTGTTTCATTGATTTATAAAAAAAGTCTACAGAATTTGTTACAGTAAAAAATACATCATATATTAGTTAATTTAACTCTCAAACAAATATTATTTTAAGCTAAAATTAACAAAATACTATAAGGCTCCAAATTATTAAAGGAAATGAAACGGAAATTCACCGGATTTTATAACAAACAATTTTTTTGGAATAGTATACGCATCTTAAATCTTTCTTTCTTTCTTTTTTATTTATTTATTTATTTATTTATTCATATTTTAATTTTTACATGAGAAAATGGAGTGATTCTGTTGCCACAATTACAAAATTGGTACAAAAAATTATAAAAAAAAAAATTGATATCTCTAAAATAAATTGAGATACAGCTTTGAAACAAATTGTATTTAAAAGTAAATTTCTTTTCCTCTATACGATGGTATAAAAAGTTTAAAAGTGCAATGTTTAGAAGTGTAAAATTTGCAGTAGCGTAAAGTGCAAAACCTAACTTACAGGGGGAAATGTTGCCATTCGCAAAATGACGTATGCGTTACACAGATACTTTTGGCCTTTATAATATAAAAATTGGAGAACTGGCAACCACTAACACTCGACTAACGAGGTGAAAGGCAAACACTAGTTACCACAGACTACATACTATAAAAAATTTGGAAAATTACAAAAATAAATAAGTAGTAGAATTAATTATTTATATAGAGCTAATATATATAAAGAGCTAATAAAGAGCTAATTATTTATCTAATAGAATTAATTTTCTAGTAGAATTATATTCCAACAACTTTTTATGCAATGGCAACAGTAAAAGTTCATGCAACAGATATACAGATTTGCACTTTGAATCAAAAAATTCCTAAGGCTACTAAGATTTTTTTTTTCTTTTTTTTTTTTTTAACCATTGAAAAGTGGTTGTTGTTTTCGGTGGAGGATTGACAAAAGGACGTGGTCACTTTTGAATTTAAATTAAATTCTTTACTTTTAGAAGAACTTTTATTTGTATTTAAATTAAATTCTTTACTTTTAGAAGAATTTTTATTTGAATAGGAAATTAAAATGTTTAAAATCATTGTAATAAAGGAGAAAACAAACAAATTTAAAAATGGGTAGACGGAAATTAACAGATACGGAAAAAGCCGAAGCCAAAGAAATGAATGACCGTGAATGTCGCATTCAATGACATTAAACACAATACGCGTACTTAAGCAATCATAAAGTGATTTTTATTTCGACTTTTTATTAATGTTTTACTACTCTCTTAAAAAAATCCAGCGTTTTTAACTCCGACGGAGCTATTTTTCGCTCCTTTCCGGTTTTGAAGATGCACTTATCCTATAGGAGTGAATTTCATCCATCTTGCGGAGTGTTTAATTTCATTATTTTTTGATAAGCGATTTCACTCCTTTTTGATAAGCTATTTTCAGTCTTTTTTGGACTAAATTAATCGACAGAAGGAGTAATTGTACTCCTTTTTGAGAAGCTATTTATTCACTCCTTTTTGACTAAATCAAATTACCAAAGGAGTGTTTTACTATTATTTTTAGAAATTAGTAATTTTTATTTTATTTTTTAATATATTCAATACAAAAAAAAAAGAATTTTTTTCTTTAATACCCCTTTTTTTAATAAATAATTTTTTTATTAGTTTTAGATAGTTTTTTATTGGAATTAGTTTTAGATATTTCATTGATTTTTTTTTAATTTCAAGTTAGTTTTTAATTTTTTTGTATTTATATACGTATAAATGTAACAATTGGAGAGAAATTTTAGAAACGATTTCATCCATTGAGATATAACATATACACTATATTGCCATTGATTATGGGACACTTGCGATTTTAGACATTTTACTAAATATCTAGAAAAATATATGAGGAATCATCTCGAAACTCTTAGTGTATAAATATAATAGTATACGTCATACATCTCCGTGAAGAGTTTTTACCGAAACGCCATAGGGGACCGTCAACAAATTAAAAAAGAATGAATATCTTTTGAATAACCCTGTCAAAACTAATGTAGCAAAAGCGCACAAACTCTAGATTATGATTGAATGCCTTATCGTTATAAACTGTGTTCATTTTTATGCAAATAGCATGCACACTCGCAGAGTAATTAAGGTTTTTATAAAAATGGTCGCAAATTTTTCCAAGTTTTTTCATTATAATTTTCAGAGTTCTTAATATAAAATAATATTTTTTTCAGAAAATATGACAAACAACATTGCACATAGTACCCTGTAATCAGAATTAAAAAATAATAAAAATTGTATGAAAAATGAGTAGGTTTACTATATAATTTTTTACTGCGCATGCGTCAAAGATATCAAAATTTCATTTGCATATTATGTTAGCTAAATATATAGAGCAACTTTTGTAAAAGTCTCAAAATCATAGCTTGAAAATTCTGAAAGTAATCGTCTATAGAAAAAGGACAAAATCCGTTGTTTCCACAATGAAGCAAAAAAATGAGGGATTTTATCCAAATGCAGTAGTACATCCCATATTGTGTATTCTATATTGACACTAATCAATGAATATATGGATACAACCCCTCTTGTTTTTGCTTCATTTTGAGAATAACGGGTTTTCGACTTATTCAATTGACGATTATTGTCAGAATTTTCAAGTTATGATTTTGTGACTTTCACAAAAGTTGCTCTATACATTTAGCTAACATAATATGCAAATGAAATTTTCATATCGTTGACGCATGCGCAGTAAAAAATTATTTAGTAAACCAAATCATTTTTTATACAATTTTCATTATTTTTTAATTCTGATTACAGGGTACTGTGTGCAATGTTGTTTGTCATATTTTCTGAAAAAAAATAATATTTTATATTAAGAACTCTGAAAATTATAAGGAAAAAACTTGGAAAAATTTGGGATCATTTTTATAAAAACCTTAATTACTCTGCGAGTATGCATGCTATTTGCATAAAAATGAACAAGGCTTATTACAATAAGGCATTCAATCACAATCTAGAGTTTGAGCGCTTTTGCTACATTAGTTTTGACAGGGTTATTTAAAAGATATTTATTCTTTTTTAATTTGTTGACGGTCCCCTTTGGAGTTTCGAGAAAAAATCTTCACGGTGATGTATGACTTATACTATTATATTTATACACTAAGAGTTTCGAGATGATTCCTCATGTATTTTTCTAGATATTTAGTAAAATGTCTAAAATCGCAAGTGTCCCATAATCAATGGCAATGTAGTGTATATGATACTACTAAAATTCATATTTAATCGTAAAATTTTTCAAATTTTCTGTTTTACATATTAGTTTATAAAAGCTAAATCTCGAATTATTAAAATACATAACTAAACTTACTTATATCATGTCAGATACTATGTTTTAGCAGATCACCGTTTCTATTAAACTTCACCCAAATCCACATTTTTGCCCCCCCCCCCTTTCCCACCCTGCGCGCGTACACAACTGTTTTTCAAAACCCTTCATTTTTTTTAAAATCTAATCATGATGCATATCTAGACACACGGCAGTGTGTCAGCCAAGTTCACAAAGTAAAAGGCGACACACCGGCCGTGGGTTATATTACCCGAACCATTTCGAACCACTTTTGACCCCTCAATAACTTAAATTCTATTTGACCTACACACTTGCAATTTTTTGTGTCGTGTAAGACCATCTTCTAATTTCCGAATCTAAAATTAAAAAAAAAAAAATCTTTTACCGATGACGAGAAATTGACGCTGAAAACCACTGTTTTTACCACTGACTCACTCACTCACTCATAGAAATGTTTGACTACTTCCACGTGACTTAGGAAGTTGAAATTTGATGTGAAGGTAGGTTATTGGATCTATAAATAGGAAAAAATCAGAAATCACCATTAATTAAACATTAATGGTTGGTTAGAGGATAAATTATTGGATTACAATGGAAGCTTATGAGAATTTCACAAAATACCAGTAATAGTGCCAAGTTGGCGTCACTTTTGGCGAGTATCAGGGTTAATCTCTGAAACTACCGAACCGATTTCAAAAGTAATGGTACCAAAATGATGGTATTCGCCCCGGTTCAAACATAGGCAATGATATCAAAATGATGATGACAGTCTTTGCACCAACATAAGATATATCTTATGTCGATTACACTAACCCAAAGGAGGTAAAAGAGCATAAAAACATTCTAAAAATGCGATGTCTGTATATTAAGGGACTAGACTGGAAACATAAAGTTTGGCATTTTAGAGTTATTTCGCGAAATATCAGAAATAGTGCCAAGTTGGCGACACTTTTGGCAAGTATCGGGGCTAATCTCTGAAACCACCGAACCGATTTCAAAATTAATGATACCAAAATGATGGTATTCGCCCCGGTTCAAACATAGGCAATATTTTATGCGTATACAATTAACCAAAAGAGGGTGAAGAAGCAAAAAAATTCTAAAAATGCAACTTTTGTGTTACTGAAGGACCTAGAACTATAAGATTTGGCATGTTAATTATTTATAAGATATAAATGATCTCTAAGGGCATTTGATAAAAAATACGGAATTAAAAAGGGGTGAAAATGTGCGAAAAGCGTTCTAAAAATGTTCTAAATTGGGATTTTTAAGCAATTTCAGCAAACAACAAACGATCTTAAAAGTAATGATATCAAAATGATGGTGATAGTCCTTGCTCCAATATAGGCTATATCTTATGTCGATTCCACTAACCCAAAGGGGGTAAAATAGAAAACTAGTCGTTGGGGGCCACCGTAATACTTACCCATCATGGATATGTATATGAAAATAAAACATGTGAAAACTATTTATACAATGCATTGCAATTCATAAACAAAATTTAAATATTGTTAATATACATGGTAATGCTCTATTAAAGAACTGATGATTACCGATTTCGACAAATTATATAAAACGCCAAACTACTCAAGTAGTACCGAACTGCGTAAAAGAAACATCCTTATAACTCCAAAAATAATAACTCTATTAACTAAAAATTAACTGCGTCTTATGTCCAATTAAAATATATACCTCTGAATTGAAATTTGAATCAAATACAGGGCCATGAAAAATCGAAGAATGTGGAAAACAGGATTAAAAATATCTCAGCAACTAATAATCCGATCGACTTCGTTCTATATGCAAAATGTGTGATATTTTATTGCCTTTTACGTCCATTCCTTAGAACAAAAAAATTCGAAAATTTTTATGCACCTTTCATCAGAACGAAATTTTCGAGAATCCGAAAAAAATAGTTCCGGATAATCGAGGTTGCTGATATTAAATAGGTTTCGTCCCATTCTTACATACTAACTACATACAAAATTTCAAGTCTCTATCTCAATTCTTCGGGAGATAGAGCGTTTACAGACAGACAGACAGACGGACGGCAAAATTTTGTTTCTAAAAATATGTTTTTCGGAATCTCCACTATCTAAAACGTGTAAATCCGTAAAAAAAAAATTTTTCGATTTTCAAAACGATTGCAAGACCTACCCTATTCTAGGTATGATGGGTAAGTAAAAGCGTTCTAAAAATGCGATGTCTGTATGTTAAGGGCCTAAAAACATAAAATTTGGCATGTTCATTAATTATAAGATATAAATGATCACTAAGAACATTTGTTAACAAATACAAAATTTAAAAGGGGTAAAAATGCGCGAAAAGCGTTCTAAAAACTTTCTAAATAGCAATATTTAAGCAATCTTGGGTAGTTAGCGAACCGATTTAAAGAAAAAAAAAGATGCCAAAATGATGGCGACAGTCCTTGCTCTAACAAAATTATTGGATAAATTACCAGATTACAATGGGAATCTATGGGAATTTGGCAAAATACCAGAAATAGAGCCATGTTAGTATGACTTTTGGTGCGTAATTTTTGTCGTCAATATAGCGATATTTCGCCAAGTTGGTTACAAACATTTTTGGTCGACGAAATAATCAAGTAGTACCCAATCACGTAAAAGAAACATCCTTATTAGTGGAATTTAAAGGAACATAAGCAGTCCTAATGTTAAATTTTTTAACTTGACTGAAAAAAACAGTGAATAAATGCAGGAAAAAGCTGAAATTAATATTAAATAAAACTAATTTAACCTACTTATTTCAAAAAGGAAACAAATACCTACTTATTTGACAAAAAATAATGATATCCTATCAAAAACATGAATGTGAAAAAATGCCAAGTTCGTTAAAGGTTTCGCTCATAAAAGAAGTGATTTGACAAAAAATAATGATATCCTGTCAAAAACATGAATGTGAAAGAATGCCAAGTTCGTTAAAGGTTTCGCTAATAAAAGAAGTGAAATGTATCTGCAAACCAAGTTCTTTCGGAGCTCCTTAAATCATAACTCCTGTCATGCATAATATTATTCAATTGCTTAAAATGATTTGTTAAGTTACTTGTTATTCAATAGAGCGACTTGGCAAGTTTTCAGTTACCAACTTTAATCTTTAAATCGGAGTACAATTTAATCTAGAATCTGATTAACAAAGATCTAGTCAATCGAGTGTTCGAATAAGTATATTGAAGTTAAGGTACTGATAAATTAAGGAAGGGATCAACTTTAATTTCTGATCAACTAAATAGAAAAAATTGAATAAGAGAAAACTTGCTAAGTCGCTCTATTGAATAACAAGTAACTTAACAAATCATTTTAAGCAATTGAATAATATTATGCATGACAGGAGTTATGATTTAAGGAGCTCCGAAAGAACTTGGTTTGCAGATACATTTCACTTCTTTTATTAGCGAAACCTTTAACGAACTTGGCATTCTTTCACATTCATGTTTTTGACAGGATATATATATACAGGGTGATTCAGCTCGTCGGTGACAAACTTTAAGGATCGATAGAGCTCACCTAGACGAACATTTTTGAATAGGGAATGTAGGGTCCCTGACGCGATGGTAAGGCGCTAGGCGCTTTCGAAAATTTGGGTGCCGAAATTCGAAACGTCATAAAAACTAGGGAAATGGTTAGATTTTCTTGCTTGTTGCGTCGAAATGATTCTGTTTGTTTAGACTTTCTTCAGTACCAATTTGATAAGCGTATCTCTTAAAACATGGATAGGGGGCGCTGCAGACTTTGGAGAGCTAGACAACAACTTTAAGCCCGTTATTTTGATAATTTAACACATGCTCGCCAAAGTTTATACTCTAACTTAAAGTTTGAACCCAAAAGTAGAGCCCTGCAAAAAGCGTAAGAGCCGGAATAAAATGTCAAAGTACAGGGTGGTCGAAACTCGAAGGCTCCTAAGAGATAAACAAACAGATTTCTTGACTTATGGCATGCATTTTCATGATTCTGTTTGCTGGGGCTCTCTGAAACTCAGTTGAACGGTACAAAAAGAAACATCGATAGGGGGCGCTTTGGGCAAAAAACATAATTCGTTGACATTTCGGACGCTAACTGGAAACGGGGCGCTACGATCAGTTAGAAACAAAACAAGAGAGTAATTTACTTATCATAAGAAGCTATTAAAACTGCAGTTTTTTTTTTTTTTTTAACAAACATAGCTGGTTTCAATCATGCACAATGCGCGCAATAAAATTTACATAAGGTGCTTTTTGCTGATTTATGCAAAAGATATCGTACCATATCGATATGCAAAAGATACGTAATGCGTAGACGACAACGCGAGATGACGTAGTTGTATGCGCAGACACGTCTTTTGAACGTGCGGTACCTACTTAAGCTTCGGGTTACTTGTCTGCAGATCGGTAGTAGGATGGAACGGTACACAAACTCTGAATTGGCTGACATGCATTTGGCGTATGGCGCTGCTGGTTGTAATGGACGAGCCGCTCAGCGGTTGTACGCCGAGCGTTACCCCAACAGGCAAATCCCCTGCCATGCCTTCTTCGCTCGAGTACACCAGAGGTTGTCCACAACGGGATCTTTCGACGGAGGCAGGCCTGAACAGGAGCGATCAGTGAGCACCCCCGACAACGAAGAGGCTGTGCTTAACCTGGTTGAGGACAACCCAGGTCTTAGCACGAGAGATATCGCCAGACATGTTGGAATTTCGCAAGCAACTGCGTGGCGCATCTTACGTTCCCGGAATCTGCACCCCTACCACATCCAGCGGGTGCAGTTGCTCAGAGAGCAGGATTTTGGCCCTCGAGTGGAATTCTCAAGATGGTACTTGGCGATGAGATCCAGGGATCCCCGTTTTGTAAACAGCATTTTGTTTACGGACGAGTCCACCTTCAGCCGGGAGGGAATGTGGAACGCCCACAACAGTCATGTGTGGTGTGATGAAAATCCACATGAAACCAGAAGCCGAGCAGCCCAGGAGCGTTTCTCAGTAAATGTGTGGGCCGGCATTCTGGGGGATTGCCTCATTGGCCCTTATTTGTTACCTGAACGGCTGACAGGTGGAAATTACCTGATTTTCCTGGATCAAGTGCTGCCGCAGCTTCTGGAGGAGGCGCAGGTACCCGAAGGTTCGCGTCGCCAGATGTGGTTCCAGCACGATGGAGCTCCGGCCCATTACACGAACGACGTGCGTCTCCATCTAAACGCAAGGTATGGCCAGCGGTGGATCGGGCGTGGGGGTCCAGTTCACTGGCCTGCCCGATCACCAGACCTCACCTGCTTGGATTTCTTCCTTTGGGGTTACCTGAAGGCCGAGGTATACCATACACCTGTCAGCAGTGCTGAAGAACTTGTGGCGCGCATTGTGGCAGCTGCAGGGCAGATCAGAGATACTCCTGGCATTGTTGGAAACACACACTCCTCAATGCGACGGAGGTGCGAAGCCTGCATCATGGCCCAAGGTCGAAATTTCGAGCATCTTCTGTAGTGTTATTTTTTGTAAATAAATTTCCAGTATCATTGATGTTTTTGGTCTAAATTTATTCAGAAGTGTTGAGCAGAGGTAGAAAATGTGTTTTCATTATTACTAACTGATCGTAGCGCCCCGTTTCCAGTTAGCGTCCGAAATGTCAACGAATTATGTTTTTTGCCCAAAGCGCCCCCTATCGATGTTTCTTTTTGTACCGTTCAACTGAGTTTCAGAGAGCCCCAGCAAACAGAATCATGAAAATGCATGCCATAAGTCAAGAAATCTGTTTGTTTATCTCTTAGGAGCCTTCGAGTTTCGACCACCCTGTACTTTGACATTTTATTCCGGCTCTTACGCTTTTTGCAGGGCTCTACTTTTGGGTTCAAACTTTAAGTTAGAGTATAAACTTTGGCGAGCATGTGTTAAATTATCAAAATAACGGGCTTAAAGTTGTTGTCTAGCTCTCCAAAGTCTGCAGCGCCCCCTATCCATGTTTTAAGAGATACGCTTATCAAATTGGTACTGAAGAAAGTCTAAACAAACAGAATCATTTCGACGCAACAAGCAAGAAAATCTAACCATTTCCCTAGTTTTTATGACGTTTCGAATTTCGGCACCCAAATTTTCGAAAGCGCCTAGCGCCTTACCATCGCGTCAGGGACCCTACATTCCCTATTCAAAAATGTTCGTCTAGGTGTGCTCTATCGATCCTTAAAGTTTGTCACCGACGAGCTGAATCACCCTGTATATATATATATATATATATATATATATATATATATATATATATATATATATATATATATTATGATAAACTGGAAAACAAAAACAAAAAATCAAGACAAGATTTTTCTCCCAACTTAGAAACATAAGATGCATTGTTTTTCTGTTATCTTTTTTATAATGAGATATTTTGTTGTATTTATACATTATATATATAATTTTAGCGTTACTTGGCGTTATTACTTTTAATATAAAAATAATAATTTCTTGTATGTTTCTTATATCGTTTTATGTTTGTTATATTATTATATGTTACTTTATTTCACTTTATGATACTGAAAAATGTTTGTGGAATGTAGATGTAGAATATATAAAAATAAAACCTTTTTATTGTTATTATTTATTTAGGATATATGTTTTACGTTTATTAAAATATTCAAACCATACAAGTATTTAATAACTTATGTTCATTTAGATATATACAAAGATGCATATCTATAATTTATTTTTAAATAAAGTTTACCACTGTCAGGAGAATGTGATTATTTTCTATTTAAACGAACATTTGCAAATGCTTAAATGTAGAATTCAGCTTTTAGTGCACATCTAGGTGAATATAATTTTAATAAATACTTGTTACTATTTAATGAAATATTTTTACAAAAATAGAGCGCATATCCAATTAAAATAAATAAATAAATAAATAATAAAAATTATTATGGATCTATGTTCCACAAACATTTCTCTGTATGATTAGCAAAATACCTTAATAAATAATAATGTAAATGCTTAACTTTATGTAAAATTTTGTTTACATAGAGTAAATTTCAACATAATTATGCAGCTTGAATATAAGGAAATAATATTTTCAAGAGTATTTTATAGATCACCGTAAATTGTTCCGAATTTTCCAAAAGAAATTATACTAAAACAAAACGTGAAATTTAGAAAATATTTTAGAATGCATTTATATAAAAAAAAAGAAAAAAATCATAGTGATTAACATTTTCTGTTTAAAAGTAATAAAATTAACGCCAAAATTATATATACAATGTAAGAGTCTAACACAACAAAATTACCTCGGAATCGTATGCTCGGGAATCTCTGAAAATACCGCAGGAGAAAAATCCTCATTTTCTAAAACCGGTCATCTTCCATCTTGTTTTCTGAAAGAATAAACTCTCCTTATTCTTGTTATTATTATTATTTGCGGGTATCATTTCTATTCTTTATGGATGCAAGATTTGTATCCTTTTGGCCATTAATATATGCAGCTAGAATTAACGTCAAAGCGTCAAACATCTCATTCACTTTTTAAAACATGGCGATAACGAAGGCCAAGCCAAACAATGTATCACGTGACCCGGTTACAACCAATGGCATTCATCTCAGGTCGCATTGCTTGGAATTCTCTCAAAAAGGAGTTTTTCTGCGTGTGCTCCCATAATGAGGGTTTATCAGGCGAGTTTTTTTCTGCAAAACACCCCTTTTCGATAGCGTTTCTCTCAAGAAGGAGTGAAAGTCTTGATAAAATATTTCGCTCCTTCATTGAGTGCGAAATTCGTTCTTTTGAATTAAGAGTGTAATTTATTTGTTCTTTTGTTATTTAAAATAAAAATTTAGTTAACATGTATAAGTTGCTTATTAGTTCGGCGATTCGTATGATTTGGCGAAATTGGTCGACGGGATAACTAAGTAGTACTGTAATAGGTTGTTGCCTGGTGTAATATGGTAAAGTTAAAATTATTTACAACGTTAGAACACCAGAATATTCGAATTCCAAGCATACCGGTTTCGGTAGCATATAGCATACCTTCCTCAGTGCTAAAGATAGTGGAGATTTGCTCATATATATATAGGGAGGATGGGGATTCAAGTGATAAGTTTCTTGACCAATAGGAAAACAGAGGATCCTAGGCAACAGCCAATAGGAAAACAGAGGATCCTAGGCAACAGCCAATAGGAAAACAGGGAACAGTTAATAGGAAAATTGGGTGGAAAATGGAAAAGATATTGCGAGAATTGCATTAAAAGATTAAGAAAAATTAGTTTTAATGTAATATTTCCAACAGTCTGATAATGGTGGAATAGCAAAATCACAATTAACAAGATTAGGAAGATTTTTATGGATATGGAAAGCTTCAAGGAAGTTGAGTTCTTGTATAGAAGTAGGTTTAGTTAGTATCTTAACCGAATTGAAGTCAAAAGCATGACTCGTCTCCCAGCAATGTTTTGCGATTGAGGATTTCTTGATTTCTTGTTTTTCAATATATTGCTTATGTTCTTTAAAAAAAAAAAAATTTCGTATTAAAGAACATAAGCAATATATTGAAAAACAAGAAATCAAGAAATCCTCAATCGCAAAACATTGCTGGGAGACGAGTCATGCTTTTGACTTCAATTCGGTTAAGATACTAACTAAACCTACTTCTATACAAGAACTCAACTTCCTTGAAGCTTTCCATATCCATAAAAATCTTCCTAATCTTGTTAATTGTGATTTTGCTATTCCACCATTATCAGACTGTTGGAAATATTACATTAAAACTAATTTTTCTTAATCTTTTAATGCAATTCTCGCAATATCTTTTCCATTTTCCACCCAATTTTCCTATTAACTGTTCCCTGTTTTCCTATTGGCTGTTGCCTAGGATCCTCTGTTTTCCTATTGGCTGTTGCCTAGGATCCTCTGTTTTCCTATTGGTCAAGAAACTTATCACTTGAATCCCCATCCTCCCTATATATATATGAGCAAATCTCCACTATCTTTAGCACTGAGGAAGGTATGCTATATGCTACCGAAACCGGTATGCTTGGAATTCGAATATTCTGGTGTTCTAACGTTGTAAATAATTTTAACTTTACTAAGTAGTACTGTATTTGGTATGGCACAAAAACGTCTTTCAATGCAGAAAACGAGAAAATCAAAAGATTATCGAGCTGCTGAAAACCAAATACGTGTTGAAAGGCGATCACGAAAAAGTTAGCAATTTAATGCCGAACCGATTAATTGTATAACATCATGTCTCGAGGGCGACCAATCCACTAAGCCATGGCGTTTTACAATCGGTCGGTTCTAACCAGGAAAATTTGAGTGCCACTAGTGCTTCTAACAAGCCGGAAAATATTATAGCTATTACTCTTGATTTTCCACCACCTAAAAAGAAAACTAAAATATCAATCGGCTTGGGAAAAACTGGAAAAAAGCTTTTTTGATTCAATGTCTGATGGACCCATTCACAGATGCATGTGCTGCGATCGACTTTGGTTTAAAACCTCCATCACCAAAATTCTGTTCTGTAAAATCAAACAGCATATGCCAAAGTCTTACAAGTATAACAGTATATGCCAAAGCTGTATTTTAATAATGATTACTTTCGCACCAACAATGTTACATAGTTTGAAATGTTTCTTTCGTCGCCAACTTTTATGCTTGGCGACAATAGAGTGATGCAACTTAAACGAACCGTACCATCAAATTGCAGCATGTATAAAGTCATTTATAGCAGTGGCACGGATAACACACAATAAAACATCTGGTATTTAGCTTAAAATGATAGATGAATGTTTCGAGTGAAAAAAAAATTCAAATGGTTGGTGTAATTTCTTAAATTACAATTTTTATTTATTTATTTATTTCCTTTTTTTCTTTTTTGGAAGATCGGAGTCCCAGAACTTTTTAAGTAACGGTAACGAGGATTACCACATAAAATTTTAGTAAATTCTTTTTAGCTCACAGGCTATCATAGCCTGAGAGCTTATGTGCCCGTCCGTTCTGTATGTATGTGCGTTCGTGCGTAACGCGATAACTCATGATAAAAATATCGGATCCACTTGAAATTTTGTATATAGGTATATCCTGACAAGGCGCTTCCCTGATTAGTTTTTGGAGTTCATTCGATATGTATAAGAGGGGGAAAGGGGGGCTCATGCCCCTCCCCTTAATGGATATAAATGGGTTTTTCATGCAGAATTAACAGTTTTTGTCCAAAATTTAGATATAGGATCATTCTGATGAGGCGATTCCGTGACTGTTATTATGTGTTCATTGAATAAGTATAAACAGGGGGAACGGGGGGCTCATCCCCCCCCTTAATTGATATAAACGGGATTTTCATGCAGAATTAACAGTTTTCGTTCAAAATTTAGATATAGGATCATTCGGATGAGGCGATACCGTGGCTGTTATTAGGTATTCATTGAATAAGTATAAACAGGGGGAACGGGGGGCTCATGCCCCTCCCCTTAATTGATATAAACGGGATTTTCATGCAGAATTAACAGTTTTCGTTCAAAATTTAGATATAGGATCATTCTGATGAGGCGAGTCCGTGGCTGTTATTAGGTGTTCATTGAATAAGTATAAACAGGGGGAACGGGGGTCCTAATGCCCCTACCCTTAACTTGCATAAATGGATTTTTCAATCAGAATTGTCAGATTTCGTTGAAATCTCTGAATAGTTTTGGAAGTTTAATGGTTAGAAAAACATTAGTTAGTTTATAAAAGAGGGGAATAACTCCTCTTAAATTATATAAATGCTGAATGGGTTTTTATTAGGAATTATCCGATTTGCTCTGAATTTTGGATATAGATTTTTTAATATGATAAAGCATGTACTTGTTAGTTTAGGAAGTTCAATGATTAAGTATAAAAAAGAGAAAGGGGAGAGCTGTTTCCCCTTATTTTTATTTTTTTCGAACGGAATTAACGAAAATACAAGGCTGAAATGTACAATTTGTATGCGTAGCCTGTGAGCTCAATGCCATCAGTTTAATTAGGCAATATTCTTTTTATTTAAAGTTGCAGATGTCTCTTGTTTTATTTACAAGTTTTGTAAGATTGACATTTTCTCGTTATAGTGAACATACAAATAGTATAGTAAGCATAACAGAAATATAGATTACTGAGAATTGGCCAGTTTAGTACGTTTGAGAGCAAAAGTGAATTTAAAAATAAATCAGGAAAAATGCAGTGTGGATTGGAATGCACCCTTAATATATATTTAAAAAAAAAAAAAAGCGTTACAAAAATCTCAGTTACAACGAGTAAAACTCAGTTATAACGCGTAACAATGTTGCAATGCCAGAAAAAAGGTGATTTTGGGGTTGGGAAGAATCAAGGCATAAGGGTGTATTTGAAAAAACGCTCTTTCACCTTCAACAGCTGGAAATTTTCCGATACAATTTCAGGCACAATTTTAAAAGAAAAAACATGAAACTTGCTGAGGGGATTCTTGAAGGGACGTATAAGGTGCCGTGTGATGTCTTTTTACGCTCCATTCATTAGAATTTGAGTTATAAACAATTACCTTATCAGTAGGACCCTTTTTTTCGTTCCCATATCTTCCGCTTCTGAAAAATCCGTTCAAATTGGCAACTTTGGCAGCCTTTTTTGCAATATTTTCTACATTTATCAGAGAATCGGCAATCACGGCACCTTGTGTACTTTCTGAATAATACAATTTGCCAGTTTCATGCATTTGAGGGCAAAAATGAACTTAAAAATAAATCGGAAAATAAGCAGTTTGAATCGAAATACACCCTTAATATATATTTAAAAAAAGGCGTTACAAAAATCTCAGTTACAACGAGTAAAACTCAGTTATAACGCGCAACAATGTTGCAATGCCAGAAAAAAGGTGATTTTGGGGTTGGGTAGAATCAGGTCATAAGGGTGTATTCGAAAAAACGCTCTTTCACCTTCAACAGCTCGAAATTTTCCGTTACAATTTCAGGCACAATTTTAAAAGAAAAAACATGAAACTTGCTGAGGGGATTCTTGAAGAAACGTACAGTTGGCAAAAAAAGTATTTGTACACTCTAAAATTTTTGATTTTTAACTAAATAAAAGCAGATATTTTCTCAAAAAATAGTTTTAATACAGTCTGTTTACCGTGCGTTTTAAATTACACAACAGAAAATTTTGATAAAGATGTAAAATAATTTTCCAATAGGAAAAGTTTAAAAATTTCTTGCAAAAAAAGTATTTGTACATTTCTCCATGTCCATCCTGATATGTACTGTGTTTTATAGTGTTTATGGTTCAAAGGACTACTTTTACAGAAGCTGTTAACAATTTTTAACTTCATATTATATTTGTCTGACATTTAATCTAATTTGCTCTTGAAGTAATTGAGTAATAGAACCTAAAACTAGAGAGGCACCTCTAGATATATGAAATCCTATGATTGAGCATAATAAAAATTTAAATTCGCAAGAAGAATTTGTAAAAGATATTAAATTACCATTTACAACTATTGGATGTATAGTGAGAAACTATGAATAAATTAAAAGCATTGAAATTCAATGAAAACCAGGACTTCTCAGCAAACTAACAATGAGGGAAAAAGGGAGTGTTGTTAAAAAAGCTTTAAAAAATCCTATGCGTTCGGTTCAAAAATTTGCTGGAGAGCTCGCAACATCTTCTCGCATCAGAGTAATACCTCAAACAATAAAAAATATTCTTCTCAATGCAGATTTAAAAGGAAGAACCTCAAGGAAAAGTCCATTCATCAACGAAACAAATAGGCTAAAACGCATAGTATTCGCTTTCGCATACATAAGTAAATCATTGGATTTTTGGAAAACAGTAATTTTTTCTGATGAGGGAAAATTCGGAATTTTCTTATCACCAAGCATTCGAAAAAATTGGCGTAAAAATAAAACTGTTCTAGATCCAAAACGTATACTTCAAGCTATCAAGCATGTTGGGGGGGAACATTATAATTTTGGGGTGTATAGCTTCTAATGGAGCAGGACATTTAAAATTTATTGACAATGGAAGGACAGGTTTAACATACATTGATGTGTCGCGGCATAATTTATTAAACCGTGCCAAGAAATTATGCGTAGAGGAAGCTTTTCACTTTCTGCAGGATAACGACCAAAGCATACTGCTGTGATCACCAGCACATGCTTACGACAATACTCGAAGACGACTGGTAACTCCTCTAAAATCTCTAGACTTGAATCCAAAAGAAAATTTGCGGATGCTATTGGATGAGAAAAAATATGTATCAGTAAAAAACAGTTTTAAAGAAGCTCTTATTGTGTCATGGAATAACATTAACCAGACCGCTACAAAAAAGTTGGGGGAATCTATGTCACACCATCTAGAAATAGTCATAAACGCTAAATGAATTCACACAAAATATTAATTTGTATCATTTTACTAAATTTTCATTAATTATATTACATTAATATAGTGTACAAATGCTTTTTTTGCATTATATTTTTGTATATTTGTTTATTATAATGTAAAAAATAGATTCGTTTAATTTTGTTTTTGCTTCTATAATATTATAATGCATTAAATTAATGTATTACAGTATTTTTTGCTTAAACCTTTTGTTTAATTTCATTATAATTGAAAAAAATGAAGTGTACAAATACTTTTTTTGCCAACTGTATAAGGTGCCGTGTGATGTCTTTTTACGCTCCATTCATTAGAATTTGAGTTATAAACAATTACCTTATCAGTAGGACCCTTTTTTTCGTTCCCATATTCGTTCGCTTCTGAAAAATCCGTTCAAATTGGCAACTTCGGCAGCCTTTTTTGCAATATTTTCTACATTTATCAAAGAATCGGCAATCACGGCACCTTGAGTATACTTTCTGAATAATACAATTTGCCAGTTTCATGCATTTGAGGGCAAAAATGAACTTAAAAATAAATCGGAAAATAAGCAGTTTGGATCGAAATACACCCTTAATATATACAGTCGAACCTCTATATAACGAAACTCCATACATCGAATTTCTCCATATAACGAATTTTTAGTAAGAACGGTCCCCTTTTCGCATGATTACATTAAAAACAGACTCTATATAGCGAAATATCTATCTCCATATAACGAATTTTTTCATAAATTGATCTTAATTTATTCAGTTTTAAAAAAGCTTCGAAATCATATGGAATCAATTTTCCATCACTTATTTTTCATTTATCGTTTAGTGGAGAAGTTTTTTTTTTTATAATTATTACTTCTCTCCTTATTCTTTAAATCTAACAAGTTCATCCCACCTCCCACACACCTTTCAACATCCTTCTCAAAACACAGTCAATTGAATTGTTACACATATAAGAGAGGAATCAATGAGAGCACATAAGAGAGACCTTCAAATGGAGGAAAATATCAACTACAATTTTTCATTCCTTGCTAAAATTTGAGAATTTTTTTTTTGAGAGCGTAACAATTGTGATTTTAAAATCAAAACAACAAAAAAATTACAGATTTCTTCCTCTGAAATTTATGTAAGTCTTCCTCATTTGATTTTCATTAAGCTTTCAAATAAATGTCTTTTCTCTTTTTTGAAACTGCTTAAATAAGTAAGAAATAAAATGTTAGGTTAATATATACTTTTAAACATTTCAAAGTCTTAATTAAAAAGATCAAAAATAATATTTGTTCAAAATTTACACATTAAATACTGTTTTTAACATCATACTCTATACATCGAATTTCTCTATATAACGAATTTTTTACTGGAACGATGGATTTCGTTATATAGAGGCTCGACTGTATTTTAAAAAAAAAGCGTTTCAAAAATCTCAGTTACACCGAGTAAAACTCATTTATAACGCGTAACAATGTTGCAATGCCAGAAAAAAGGTGATTTTGGGGTCGGGAAGATTCAGGGCATAAAGATAGAGAGAGGGTGGGTATATTTGAGAGATGCGATTAATTGAATTTCGCTGTAGACCGATCATTTGAATAATTGAGCATTAAAGCCAACAATTT
This sequence comes from Maratus speculifer, assembly GCA_964019185.1. Classification (NCBI taxonomy): domain Eukaryota; kingdom Metazoa; phylum Arthropoda; class Arachnida; order Araneae; family Salticidae; genus Maratus; species Maratus speculifer. The sequence goes on along the minus strand of OZ025303.1, from coordinate 4,964,733 downwards.
TTTATTTCTTGGGGGGGGGGATGGGAGGGGGGGACTTGCTGAATGACGTCAAAGAAGAGGAAAGCGGGATGATGGTGACCAGGCGAATCGGAAGGGTTATCACGTGAACTGGTTTTGCGAATGATATAATCCAGAGATCGACATAGGGTGTATTTCGATTCAAGATGGTTTATTTTCCTATTTATTTTTAAATTTATTTTTGCTCTTAAATGCACCTAACTGGCAAATTGTCTTACTGAGAAAGTACACCAAGTGCTGTGATGGTCAATTCTTCGATAAATGCAGAAAATGTTGCCAAAAAAGAAAAAAAAACAATCGAAAACGGCATTTTGAACCGGGAGATCTGGGAACGAAAAAAAGGGTCCTACTGAGAAGGCAATTGTTTATAAATCCAACTCTAATGAATAGAGCTCAAAATGTCTTCTACGTCTCTTCCAAAAATCCCCTCAGCCAGTTTCATGTTTCTACTCTCAAAAATGTGATTGAAATTGTATCCGAAATTTTTGAGCTGTTGAAGTTGGAAAAGCGTTTTTTCGAGTACACCCTATAAGTATGGAATTTCACCATTTAAATAAGCCAGCTTGGATTGAAAATTTTTATACCCTAAGTTGAATGTTTACCAACCCTGGTGACCACCCTTCCCTCTTAATTACGTCCTGTCTCAATCAACTGCAACCGCTTCGATAAGGATCGCAACGATTTTCGACGACATTTCGTACAAAGTGGTGAGATGCATAACAACTATACGTATCTTTCTACGTCTCTTCCAAAATCCTCTCAGCCAGTTTCATATTTCTACTTACAAAAATGAGTCTGAAATTGAGTCGGAAAATTTCCACCTGTTGCTGATGAAAAATCATTTTTGTTCGAATACGCACCTTTAATCAGAAATGTGTTGGAAAATAGCCATTATGGATTCGACAACATTCTTAGCGGTATTTAATATATTTAAGTGACTTGCAGTAGCAGCTGATACGAAGAAAAGATGGGGTGTGGGGGAAGATGGGGATTACCTTATCTAAAATATCGTCGACGAACGTGCCGAAGTACATCAAAGCGGTTACAGTCAATAAAGACAGAGGGTGATAGGGAAATGTTATTCACGAGGGTGGTCTGCACTTAAAAGTATCTGAAAATTAAAAGTGTTCACATTTTTAGGGTTCCGCACTTAAGGCTGTTCTTAACTGCTCCGCTCAACAAGCGCAAAATGTTTTGGCACATTTTCACAATTCATTTTTCAACGGAGAAGATATCCATTTGCAAAGCCTGACCATGGAAGCGATTTGGAATCGAATTTAGTTTTCCATTTTTTGAACAAATCCATTACCTATTGAGCTAGAAGTATTTCCGATCACGTGATCACGCGTTTTTCTCAATTTCGTCGACTGGTTTATTGGTCGTCGACTGGTTACCATTATTTATCAGGCTTTGACGCCTGCGAGCTGAAAACACGTAAAATCAAATTGGCCTAGGATAAACTAGATCAGCCTAGGACAAACTAGAATGTTGGCGCTGTAGCGGTCATTGAATTCAATAAAATCACGCCAAATTGAATTGGCCTAGGATAAACTAGATCGGCCTAGGAGAAACTAGTTCAGACCAACAAACATCAGTCTAAACTAGTTTATCCTATAAGAGTTAGGCCAAACTAGTTTGGCCTAGGAAAGACTAGATTGTCCTATGGGCCTTAGGATAGACCGTTTTGGCCTAGGAAAAACTAGTTTATCCGATGGGCCTTAGGATAGACCGATTTGGCCTAGGAAAAACTAGTTTATCCGATGGGCGTTAGGACAGACTAGTTTGGCCTAAGAAAAACTAGTCTATCCGATGGGCGTTAGGATAAACTAGTTTGGCCTAGGCCAATCTAGTTTGGCCTAAAATCGGGTTTGGCCTGTAACATATATAGAGAAAGTCCTATTGCCATCTAACCCAAACGGCCCTAATTTATTGCCTTTATTGCATTGAAAATTGAGGCACAGCGGAAAAAAAATAATTGTTTATCAGTCCAATTTTAATGTGGAAAAAATCCTGAAATACACCTTTAATATTTTTCTTTATCACTTAAGGGTGTTCTTAAATAAAAAAGGTCGACTTTGTAACATAAGTTTTAGGTTTTTTTTTTTTCTTTCTTTCTTTTTTTTTTTTTTTTTTTTTTTTATTCGGAAATGCATAAAAAAGCAAACATTGTTGTTCAGAAACTATCAAATCGCATTCTTTTTTATGTTATTTATTTATTTTTTTTTTCTTTTCAGAAACAATAGGTTTTTTAGAACAAGCCGTCAAAGTGGCTTTTTGAATAAATTTCCCGACGAAAGCAGAAAAACTTGTCGAAAAGCCGGGGAAAAAAGCGCGATCGCGTGATCGAAATAGTTTATAACTCAATAGGTAATTGAAAGAACCTAAAATTGAAAACTAAGTTCGATTCGAATTCGCTTTCATAGTCAGGCCTTTTAATTTTATATCTTCTCCGTTAAAAAGTGAGTTTGTATGTATGTCAAAACGTTTTGCGCCTGTTGAGCGAAGCACTTGAGAACAACATCTAACTCTAATCTTTTTAACTTTTTTCGGTATAAAAATATTTTTGCCGTATGTAATTGGCTGCAAATAATGGCGACCTATATTTCTATGCAACCATTCGAAAACTCATCTAATTGAATAAATAAAAAATATATACATATTTGACAAACACCAGAACCAGTTATTCTACAATTCAAAGGAGACATCTGTGTGCTCTCATAAATAAATAAAAAAATTATAAATGATAGAATAATTCCAAATAAAAAGGGTATGTATAGAGAAAGTCCTATTGCCATCTAACCCAAACGGCCCTAATTTATTGCCTTTATTGCATTAAAAGACAGCGGAAAAATTGTTGGCTTTGCTGGTAAAATCGTCTGCTCTCGATCGTTTGATAGGGGATGGGGGGTGGAGCTGACTCATTCTGTTTTCTGTTGCGGACAATTGGGGTTAGTCTATCCATTCTGGGTCACCCCCGTATAGTAGTCGAAGAGATAAAGGGTGACTCCAGTCACAAATACAATTAACGAATTGAAGGATTCGAGGATACAAAGGGAGGAAAGGTTTGGGATGCGAAAAAAAAAAAAGGATATTTTGATATTTGCCAGTAATATGCCAAACTCCTTTTTATTTATTTATTTTTCAATAATCTTTTGTATTCTCTAAGTGAATTTATAAAATTTCAAATAATTTATTTAACTTTATGGGTGTTCTTAAAAAAAAAAAAAAATAAATAAAATAAAATAAAATAAATAAATAAATAAAACTTTGCGAAAAAAGTTTTAATTTATTTTTGTTCGGAAATGCATGAAACTACCAGGAGTTGTTCAGAAAGTATTTCATTGCACTCAGTTTTCTGTTTCTTTACAAACACAATTGATCTTTGAGAACAAGCTGTATAAATGGGCGTTTTGAAATGCATTTCCCGACGAAAGCAGAAAAACCCGTCGACGAAAGGGAGAAAAAGGCGTGATCACGTGATCAAAATAGCTTATAACTCGGCAGGTAATTTGATAACACATAATGGGATGCGAAAAAAAAAAAAAAAAACTTTTTGAAACTTACCAGTAATATGCCAAACTACTTTTGTTTTCAATAATCTTTTGTATTCTGTAAGTAAATTTTTAAAAAAATATCAAATAATTATTTGATTTTGATGCAATTTATTATAGACCGAGATAGATTTATAGGCTCCACATAATAATTGGTTTATACTTATGGGTGTATTCAAAAAAACGCTTTTCCACCTTCAACAGCTCGAAATTTTCCGATACAATTTCAGACACATATTTTTAAACGTAGAAACACGAAACTGGCTGAGATGATTTTGGAAGAGAGGGTGATGTCATTTTGCGCTCCATTCATTAGAATTGTATTTATAAACAATTACTTTCTCAGTAGGACAATTTTTTTGTTCCCAGATCACACTTTTCGGAAAAATCGGTTCAAAACGCCGTTTTGGATTGCTTTTTTTTTTTTTTTTTTTTTTTTTTTTTTTTTGCGATATTTTCTGCCTTTTTCAAAGAATTGACTCTCACGGCACCTCGTGTCCTTTCTGAATAAGACAATTTGTCAGTTGGATGCATTTGAGACCAAGAATAAATTTAAAAATAAATAGGGAAATAAGCAGTTTGAATCGAAATACACCCTTAAGGGTGTAGTCGAAAAAACGCTTTTCCACCTTCAGCAGCTCGAAATTTTCCGATACAATTTCAGACACATTTTTAAAAGTAGAACACATGAAACTTGCTGAGGGGATTCTTGAAGGGACGTGTGAGGTGCCGTGTAAAGTCTTTTTACGCTCCATTCATTAGAATTTGATTTATAAGCAATTAACTTCTCTGGAAGACCCTTTTTTTCGTTCCCTTATCTCCCATTTCGGAAAAATCGGTTCAAATTGCCGTTTTTGATTGTTATTTTTGCAACATTTTCTTGCCTTTATCAAAGAATCGACCTATAGGGCACCTTGTGCACTTTCTAAATAAGAGAATCTGCAAGTTTCATGTGTTTGAGAGCAGAAGTGAATTCAAAAATAAATCGGAAAACAAGCAGTTTGAATCGATATACACCCTTAACGCACGGAGATTCAAAGTTTTCTTTACACACGCATCATGCTTCCAGAACAGCGTTACTGTTCTGGAAACATTTAAGGGTGTATTTCGATTCAAACTGCTTATTTTCCGATTTATTTTTAAATTCATTATGCACCAAACTTTCAAATTCTCTTATTTAGAAAGTATACACAAGGTGCCGTGATTATCGATTCTCTGATAAAAGCAGAAAATATTGCAAAAAAAGAAATCAAAAACAGCATTTTGAACCGAATTTTCCCAAGCGAAAGGTCTGCGAACGAAAAAAAAGGTCATACTGAGAAGGTAATTGTTTATAACTCAAATTCTAATGAATTGAGCGTAAAAATACATAACACGACAGAATTTACTAAAACTTTGGTAATTTTACTAAAATTTTATTTGTAATACTCGTTACCGTTACTTAAAAAGTTCTGGGAATTCGATTTTCCAAAAAAATTTCTTGGTAGCCTTAAAACATTTTTTGATTCAAAGGTCAAATCTGCATCTGTTGCATGAATTTTTATTGTTGCCATTGCATAAAAAGTTCTTGGAATATAATTCTACTAAATAAATAATTAGCTCTTAATTCTACTATTTTTTAATTAAAAAAATTATAGTGTGTAGTCTATAGTTTGTGCCCGGCCTGACCAAAGACCGGCTTGAGCCCCCCCCCCCCCCCCCCTTCAACGACAGATATAAGTTTTTTGTTAAAGCAGTGTCAAATGATAAAAAATAACCAAAAGTGACCAAAATTCTTTTTTTTTTTTTTTTTTTTTTTTTTTTTTTTTTTTTTTTTGTCTTAAGGGTGTATTTCGATCCAAAGTGCCTTTTTTCCGATTTATTTTTAGATTCACTTTTTGATCTCAAATGCACCAAACTTTCAAAATCTCTTATTTGGAAAGTACACAAGGTGCCGTTTTTTGATAAATGTAGAAAATGTTGCAAAAAAATGTTGTCAAAAACGGCGTTTTGGACCAAATTTTCCGAGCGGGAGGTCTGCGAATGAAAAAAAGGGTCATACTGATAAGGTAATTGTTTATAAATCAAATTTTAATTAACTCAGCGAAAAATTACTTCACACGGCATCTTCTATATCACTTCAAAAATCGCCCCAGCAAGTTTCAGGTTTCTACTTTTAAAAATGTGCCTGAAAATGTATCGGAAAATTTCGAGCTGTTGAAGGTGGAAAATCATTTTTTTGAATACACCCTTAAGAGGCTTTCTTCTCCTACCCCTCCCCCCTCGTATAAAAAAAGAATTCTATAGTTTCTTAAAGTTATCTTTCTTCCGCTATTATGTATATGGATGCAGATAGTACTTGTTACGAAATTTAAGTACACATACAATAGATATGAATTTTAGTCACATCAGTATAATTTACAAAAAATTTTTTTGAAGGGGGGGGGGGTGCCCTGATGTCTGCCCCAGCCCCCCCCCCTCCCACTGTCTAAATCGGGCCCTGAGTATGTGGTAACTAGTGTTAGCTTTTCAGCGTTTATAAAAGTTCTTCAATTTAAGATAAATTCCTTCTATACTTAAAATAATAAATGGCCTATTAAAAGTCGTTTGGCAATCTGTCAAGAGATCCCTCATAAATTCATTTCCCGCGCGACAAAACTTCCGTCACTATCTGTTCGCCGTCACCCCCCCCCCTCCCCCTACTTACTTCTTCTCTTTTGACGTCATTAAGCAAATCAAAAACCCGAAAAATAAATAAAATTGAAAACAAAAGTCCCAACTCCTGGGCTTAAATGCTCAATTATTCAAATGATCCTTCAACAGCGAAAGTCAATTAATCGCATCTCTCAAAGACCGTCCCTCCTCCCCTTACCCCTCTCTTTCTCCTTAATTTTCCCCGACTTTCTCCCCACTTTTTTCCCCACTGCCCCGCAACTTTCCTTTTCACTCTACTTACTTCGACTTACTTACATAGGACGGGAAACAGAAAAGAGAAATTCGACGGAAAGGAGTTGAATTGTCCCGAGCCTGCTTTTCATCCGCCTCTACGGGAAAGAAAAAGAGAGAGAGGACGAGTTGAGTAGCCTGGCTTCTTCTTTTTTTTTTTTTTTTTTTTTTTGGCGGCATCGTTACGAAAAGAGAATTAGGGGTATTATTGTTATTACGGCAGTAAAGTCCCTTTTTGGAAAATTCGCTTTTGTATCGATTTTTGCAAGCTCCGTATATCCTATGAGATATTTTCTCATTAAGTGTTCGCTTTCTGCACTCCCCCCTCGATTGAGGGGGGGGGGTATATTTTTAACTTTCAATATCCTTTTGGTTCACGCCTGGTGAGAAATTTTCAAAGAAGAAAGAGGGATATTTGGAGGCGGTCAGAGAGATAGCGGTGTAAGTGATTGATATCGCAAATTGTCAAAGATGTATCATCATACTTATCATTTTCCTTTATCTTCAAGGGAAGAAAGTATTGTAATCTAATTATTTTTTTGACATCCAGCTTTCGACGGATTTACTCGGTTTAAGGGTGTATTTCGATCCAATGTGCCTCTTTTCCGATTTGTTTTTAGATTCACTTTTTCTCCCAAATGCACCAAACTTTCAAATTCTCTTATTTAGAAACTGCACAAGGTGCCGTAAATGTCGATTTTTTGATAAATGTAGAAAATGTTGCAGAAAAATGCTGACGAAAACGGCGTTTTGGACAAAATTTTCCGGAGCGGGAGGTCTGCGAACGAAAAAAAAAAAGAAACATGTGTGGCACTCGGAGACTGCCGCGGTAAAGCTATTGCATAGCATTTTTTATCAACTTAAGCAAAAATACCGCGTCAATGTCTGCTGAAGTCTATCGAAGGATACCGCGCCGAAGTCTGCCAAACTCAAACGTCGTTAGCCGGAGTGTTAGGATTTTTCCTCGTTACGGAATTCCTACATTCGGTCGCCGCGCTCAAAGCCCGCGATAATAGCTATGCAATAGCTTAATAAATTACCAAACAAAATTTGGTCGCGCTACGAAAATTAGATCGCGAGTTATAAGCATTTTAAATTTTTCGACCCTCACGGTGGGGGGTCTCCTGTCATCAAAAATTAACACTGTCTCATAAAAAATTACCAAACAAAATTTGGCCGCGCTACGAAAATTAGATCGCGAGTTATAAGCATTTTAAATTTTTCGACCCTCACAGTGGGGGGTCTCCTGTCACCAAAAATTAACACTGTCTCATAATAAATTACCAAACAAAATTTGGCCGCGCTACGAAAATTAGATCGCGAGTTATAAGCATTTTAAATTTTCGATCCTCCCCGTAGGGGGTCTCCTGTCACCAAAAATTAACACTGACTCATAATAAATTACCAAACAAAATCTGGCCGCGCTACGAAAATTAGATCGCGAGTTATAAGTATTTTAAATTTTTCGACCCTCACCGTTGGGGTCCTAATGTCCTCAAAAATTAACACTGTCTCATAATAAATTACCAAACAAAATTTGGCCGTGCTACGGAAATTAGATAAAGAGTTATAAGCATTTTAAAATTTTCGACCCTCACCGTGGGGGGGGGGGGGGTGTCTAATGTCCCCAAAAATGAACACTGCCTCATAATAAATTACCAAGCAAAATTTGGCCGCGCTACGAAAATTAGATCGCGAGTTATAAGCATTTTAAATTTTTCGACCCTCATCGTGGGGGGTCTCCTGTCACCAAAAATTAACACTGTCTTATAATAAATTACCAAACAATATTTTGCCAAGCTACCAAAATTAGATCGCGAGTTATAAGCATTTTTAATTTTTCGACCCTCACTGTGGGGGGTCTCCTGTCACCAAAATAAATAAGACCACCGAAATAAACACTGTCTCATAATAAATTACCAAACAAAATTTGGCCACGCTATGAAAATTAGATCATAAGAAACATAAGTTTGAGACTTGATATCCTAATATCTGAAAAATACCACGTCAATGTCTGCCGAAGTCTACCGAAGGATACCGTCCCGAAGTTTTCCGAACGGAAACGACTTTAGCCAAGTGTTAGGTTTTTTCGTTACGGTTGTGTTAGGTTTTTTCGCGTTACGGAATTTTTGGATTCGGTCACCGCGCTCAAAGCCCGCGATAAAAGCTATGCAATAGCTTAAAAAGAGCATCCTGAGAAAATAATTCCTTATAAATCAAATTCTAATTAACTGAGCGAAAAATTACTTCACACGGCACCTAATACATCTCTTCAAAAATCAACCCAGCAAGTTTCATGTTTCTACCTCTAAAAATGAGTCTGAAAATGTATGGGGAAATTTCAAGCTGTTGAAGGTGGAAAAGCGTTTTTTCGATTACACCTTAAGGGTGTATTCGAAAAAATATTTTTCCACCATCAAAAGCTCGACATTTTCTGATACAATTTCAGACACATTTTTAAAAATAGAAACATGAAACTGACTGACAGGATTTTTGAAGAGACGTAGAAGGTCCCGTGTGATGACATTTTTCGCTCAGTTAATTAGAATTTGATTGATAAACAACAACCTTCTCAGTAGGACCCCTTTTTTTCGTTTACCAGATCTGCAGCCTCGTAAAAATAGGTTCAAAATGCCGTTTTGGATTGCTTTTTTTTTGCAATATTTTCTACATTTATCCAAGTATCGACCCTCACGGCACCTAGTGTAACTTTTTAAATAAGACAATTTGCCAGTTGGATGCGTTTGAGATCAAAAATGAATTTAAAAATAAATCCTAAAACTAGTCGTTGGGGGCCCACCGTAATACTTACCCATCATGGATATGTATATGAAAATAAAACATGTGAAAACTATTTGTACAGTGCATTGCAATTCCAAAACAAAATTTAAATATTGTTAATATACATAGTAATGCTACATTAAAGAACTGCTGATTAACAATTTCGACAAATTATATCAAACGCCAAACTACTCAAGTAGTACCGAACTGCGTAAAAGAAACATCCTTATAACTCCAAAAATAATAACTCTATTAACTAACAATTAACTGCGTCGAATTAAGCGTCTCATTTCCAATTAAAATATAACTCTGAATTGAAATTTGAAGGAAATTCAGGGTCATGAAAAATCGAAGAATGTGGAAAACAGGATTACAAATATCTCGGCAACTAATAATCCGATCGACTTCGTTCTATATGCAAAATGTGTGTTATTTTATCGCCTTTTACGTCCATTATTTAGAACAAAAAAAATTCGAAAATTTTTATGTACCTTTCATCAGAGCGAATTTTTCGAGAGTCCGAAAAAAATAGTTCCGGATAATCGAGTTTGCGGATATTAAATAGGCTTCGTCCCATTCTTACATACTAACTACATACAAAATTTCAAGTCTCTATCTCAGTTTATTCGGGAGATAGAGCGTTTACAGACAGACAGGCAGACAGACGGCAAATTTTTTTTCTAAAAATATGTTTTTCGGAATCTCCAGTATCTGAAACGTGTAAATCCGTCAAATTTTTTTTTTTTCGATTTTCAAAACGATTGCAAGACTTACCCTATACTACGTATGATGGGTAAGTAATAAACAGTTTGAATCGAAATACACCTTTAAGGGTCAGACATCCCTAAAAACTGTTTATACACAATGTCAATGTCCTCGTGTCTCGCCACGGTAGTACCAAAAAGCAGTGGCGTTCGAAAACACTGCACCCCCCCCCCCCCTCCGTCTTTATCCCATTGAAATTTGTAGCATGTGTCATATATTGAATATATATTTAAGGTTTGTTTTTGGACTTCTTTAAAAAGTTTAATATTATCAACTGAATAATATAATATAAAATTGCATTTATAATTTGGCAAAAAGGATCTGGAAAACAAGTGTGAAAAAAATATATAACAGCTCAGTATACCAGTTTGCAACCCTTTTTGTATTCGAAGATTCGTTGGCTATTTTGTGAATGTATATTTCTGTCACAAAAAAAAAAAAAAAAGCAATATCTATATACGTTTTTTAACTATTTGGAAAATAGTTGTTATTCTCGGTTGAGAATTGGGAAATCTGAAGTACATCTGAATCTAAGAAAGGTAAAAATTACAATTTAAATCAAGTCACCTATAATATGGTAAAAAAGAAAAATATTGTCATTAAAAATCGAAGTACAAAAATATCATTGAAATATTCTACACTGAAAACAAAAAACCTCACCTGATTAGAACGCAGAAAATTAATAACAGAAATCGCAATTTAACGAAAGGGAGCTCGAACTTTTACTTAATTAGCATTCCAACTTCATCCCAAAGAGTAATAAAATTTTTATAAAAATGAGTCTCAAAACTTGCAAACTTTTCCTTTCTGCACAGATCTTTTGGAATTATTTACACTTTAGGAATCTTTTAAAGAATCTTTTAATTTCAATTCTCTTTTCTCCCTCGCATCTTATATAAAATGAAAGTTTTAAAATTCTTTGTATGTTATTGGAGAAAGTATGAGAGGGAAAAAATATATAGTTCTATCTATTCAATAATCAAAATTGAGGAGAATCGATGCCGGAATTTCCGAAAATTAATTAAAGTGCGCTGAAAAGTTAAGCCGGAAAAAAAAAGAAAAAAAGGAAGTGTGAGGAGGAGGTATAAGAATGGAGGCTATTTCTCCTCATGCGGAAATTTTAATTGCGTCTTCATATAAAACGTCGACTTCAATAAAACGAGAAATGGATTGCTTAAAAGCAAAGGGGTGTAAGTTCGTTATACTCTGTTCGCACGCACTGAGATAGTTGAGTCACTTAAGGGTGTATTTCGATCCAAAGTGCCTCTTTTCCGATTTATTTTTAGATTAACTTTTTCTCTCAAATGCATCAAACTTTCAAATTCTCTTATTTAGAAACTACACAAGGTGCCGTAAATGTCGATTTTTTGATAAATGTAGAAAATGTTGCAAAAAAATGCTGTCAAAAACGGCGTTTTGGACAAAATTTTCCGGAGCGGGAGGTCTGCGAACGAAAAAGAGCATCCTGAGAAAATAATTGTTTATAAATCAAATTCTAATTAACTCAGCGAAAAATTAGTTCACACGGCATCTTCTACACCACTTCAAAAATCAACCCAGCAAGTTTCATGTTTCTACTTTTAAAAAGGAGTCTGTAAATGTATCGGAAAATTTCGAGCTGTTGAAGGTGGAAAATCATTTTTTCGAATACACCCTTAACTTTAAGGGTGTATTCGGGAAAATAATTTTTTACCTTCAACAGCTCAAAATTTTCAGACTCATTTTTAAAGGTAACGACACGAAACTTGGTGAGGCGATTGTAGGAAGAGACGTAGAAGGTGCCGTGTGATGACATTTTTCGCTTCATTTATTAGAATTTCATTGATTAACAATTACCTTCTCAGTAGGACCCTTTTTTGCGTACCCAGATCTCCCACTTCAGAAAAATCGGTTCAAAATGCCGTTTTTGATTGCCTTTTCTGCAATAATTTCTGCATTTATCAAAGAATGGACCCTCACGGCACCTTGTGTACTTTATAAGTGAGACAATTTGCCATTTGGATGCATTTGAGAGCAAAAATGAATTTAAAAATAAATCGGAAAATAAGCAGTTTGGATTGAGAAATACACCCTTAACCCTTTAACGTTCATTGGTTTCGCCACGAAACCACGAAATTTTAATTCCGATACGCAACACTGACACCGGTATTTTTATCTAAAAATATCCCTTTTATTTTGCATGTGAAAAATCACGTTTTCTTATTTAGAAATATATTTGCTCTTAATTACCGGTGTCATTCATTTATTTCGACATCTTAGCAATGAAAATGCTATGATCGTTAAAGGGTTAAAGTATGGAATTTCATCCTCAAATATTTCAACTTGGATTGAAAATTTTTATACCCTAGTTGAGTGTAGACCACCCTTGTGAAACATCCTTCCCCAGTTACCCCCCTGTCTCAATCAACTGCAACCGTTTCGATAAGGATCGCCACGTTTTTCGACATCATTGCGGACAAGGTGGTCGCTGATATATACAGGCATGCGGTAAAACGAGATAACGTTCTCTTGAGGTCCAAACAGACAAGACCACTTCTTGGGGTTACTCGTCGGCTCCTTTGTTGTGGAGACGCGATGTTTTTAATCTTTAATGATTTTTGCAGGAAAGTTTTGCAGGTTGTCCGGCAAAAGAGGAATCTTTCCGTCAAGCAGGGTGGATGTGTTTATCTCCTGATTCTTTTGTTCACTCCCCTCCATCAGTGGCGCCAACTTATATAGACGAGTGGGGCCCGAGCCCACCCAATAATTTTGAATCAAAGCATACAAAATTTTCATTGTCTCAGTTATTTATTTCATTATTATTTCATTATTTATTTTTATCCTTAGAATAATATTTATTTTGCAAATGACCATCTGTTTAAATTCTCCGACAGACACCCATAAATTCTAAATCATTGAAATATTTTGCTTCCATGCTTAACTTTTCTCTAATTCAATTTGTATTCATGCTATCATGACATTACAATAAAGTGTCAATTGATTTGTAATTTTCACCAAAAGTATTCTTTATGTCAGTATTATTGTGAAAATAAATTATAAAGATAAAATTCAAAAAAATGCCGATAGAGGGCGCTTTAGACTTTGGAGTATCGTACAACTATTTTTTTACCGTTATTTTTTGCATCTCATAATTTTTTTTAGAAGCTTAGACATAAACTTAAATTTTGAGATGAAAATCTGAATCGTTGGGAGTGGTTAAGTAGCGCAAACTGAACTGTGTTCAATGGGGGTGGGAAGGTTCAAATTTCAAATGATTTTAAAAAACTGAAAAATTGGTCGAATCGTTTGCCGTTTTCGCTAAAACTATTCTTTATGTCAATATTTCCTTGAAAAAAAATTTTAAAGATTAATTTCAAAAAATACCGTTAGAGGGCGCCTTAAAATTTATAGTAACCAACAACTATTTTTAACCGTAATTTTTTGTATTTAATTAAATGCTTGCAAATGCTTAGATTTAAATTTTGAGCTCAAATTCTAAATCGATGGGAGAAGTTAAGAAGTGTATGAGAATATAATTTAATAAATCGTAGCTTCATCAAAACATGATCTACTATTATTTTAACACAATCAAACTGATTGGCAAATTTATCATACGAATCGAATCCAATCCGTGTGATAAATTTACCAATCAGTTTGGTTGTGTTAAAATAATATTATATTTACGTATCCGTCGTTATATGGAGTTCCATCACCTGCTATTCATTCTGCCAAACTGTCTAAATGACACACCAGATGTTATGACCAATAAGGTTATGAAAAGCGAAAAATCCCAGCCGCCTATTGCCCTGTTAGCTTAGCAGTTAAAGCATTGGCCTTGTAAGCCAAGTATCTGGGTTTGATTCCCGTCCTGGGCAATTTTTCATTCAATTCGTATGACAAAACATGATAGCTTGACATAAAATTTTTAACGTTCAACATCTGTCAATCCTTCGAAGAAAAGCAAACTGGTCGCACATTTTACAAAAATATTTTTGAGCCAAACCAATGTTTTTCAAAAGTTAGCGCCACTGCCTCAGTTCTATTATGAGGGAACTTCAAATGGGTCCTATAACAAAAGGCTATTTCAAAGAATTTAGTCGATGATGGCTGTATTGCAATGTGCGTGCAGCCTCCAAAGCCGTATCAGCTGCTACTGTTGCATTTTTTTCCTGGCTTCGCTGTAAAACTGAAGACGCAATTAGAATGAGCACCTTGAGCAGAAGATAAGAAGCACTTTTTTTTTTTTTTTTTTTTTTTTTTTTTTAACGTTTCTGTATAGATACAGGTACCTTCTAATGAGGTGGCACCTTCTATAGGGGCCTCCTTTTGAAGTGCGCCGGTATCGAGTCCCCTGCGGTTCGACAGAGGAGACTTTTTTATCTAAAGCACCTGACGAAACAGAGATTTTTACGGTCGAGTTGGTATCGAATAATCGATCAGGAATTTTTGCTTTTATCTTTCGAATATTCTTTACTCGTGTCGATGTAACTGAGAGATAGATCAACGGTTGAGATAGAGGCAAATAAACTCCGGATGGCAATTTTTGCTGATACCGTTACGTAAAAAGTTCTAAAAGTCCCAGTTTCCTAGAAAAAAAAATTAGAAACTTTTTTTTTTTTTTTTAAACAGTGTAATAATTGCGATCAGTGGCATATTCAGATTTATCAAACCAGAGGGAGCCAAGATACAAGAAAAATTTCTTAGAAAAACTAATCGCTTTAGACGGGTTTTTATCATAGGTAATTTACTATACAATCATACTTGTAAATATTATCGCAAGCGGTAATCCTTTTGACTCATTTATTCATTTAATTCATTTTTTAACGTAAAGATATCGAATATCAAACGCTTGACTATGGAGGCGATCTGGAAACGAATTCAGTTTTCTATTTTTGAATCGATCCATTACCTATCGAGTTATAAGTTTTTTTTTTTGATCACGCGACAAGGTGATTTTCACTCCAATTTGAACTGATTTTTCGTCTTTTCCGCGAAAATTTAGTTTAAAATGCTCATCTTGGCACTATTTTCTGAAAAATCTATTGTGTTCGTTAAAAAAACCAGTTAGTTTCATGCATTTCCGAACGAAAATAAATGAAAACTTATGTCATAAAGTTGCCCTTTTTGATTTAAGAACACCCTTAAGGGTGTGTTTTGATTCAAACTGCTTATTTTCAGATTTATTTTTAAAGTACTTTTTGCTCTCAAATGCACCAAACTTTCAAATTCTCTTTTTTACAAACGGCAATAGGTGATGCGATTGTCGTTTTCTTTTTGATAAATGTGGAAAAAAATGCTGTCAAAAACGACGTTTTGGACCAACTTTTCTGAAGCGGGAGATCAGCGAACAAAAAAAAAAAAACAAGTTGGAAATTGCACGTGAAGCGTAGCAAATTAGGTGCGTTCGAACGATGACGAAGTTTTAAAAATATTACTTTCATATATCAATCTCTTAACATCGTAAATAGTGAATTACAATTAAAACGCTCATCAAACAATGTTCTCCCTATACCATTATGTAATGGAATACTTTTGTGTGGCCTTGTAAATCAATAACAAATGTTCTTTGCGCCACAAATTATGTAAGTATATAATGTATGTATATTATAATATGTACTTTATAGTTGCATATAAATTTTATTAAGTTCGCATGAGTGTAACACGATTAAAATGCATTTGAAACATTTTTTCCCATTGACCGTAATGTAATGGAATACTTTTGATTGTCCCTGTAATTGATCTATGCATCCGATTTTCATAAAATTTGAAATAACTCGACAAAATTATGTAATAATTATGTATTTTAAATTTCAAACGTATAGAATATACTTGAAATTTTTTCCCCATTGACCATAATGTAATTGAATACTTTTGATTGCCCCTGTAATTGATCTATGCACACGATTATCAAAAAATTTTAAATAACTCGACAGAATTATGTAATAATTGCGTATTTTAAATTTCAAACGATTAAAATGCATTTGAAACTTTTTTCCCCATTGACCGTAATGTAACGGAATACTTTTGATTGTCCCTGTAATTGATCTATCCATCCGATTTTCATAAAATTTGAAATGACTCGACAAAATTATGTAATAATTATGTATTTTAAATTTCAAACGATTCGGTTGGGTAGTTTTTGCGTTGTTAAATGCGGACGGACAGACGGACGGACTGAACGACCACTATAGGTGCTACGTATTATATAATTACGAACGCACCTAAAAAAGGGTCACGCTGAGAAATTAATTGTTTATGAATCCAATTCTAATGGATAGAGCGGGGAATGAATTCACACGGCACCTTGTATACGTCTCTTCCAAAATCACCTCAACAAGTTTCGTGTTAACCTTTAAAAATGAATCTAAAAATGTATCGGAAAATTTCGAGCTGTTGTAGGTAAAAAATTATATTTCCTTTAGCCTATTATTTAAGGGCGTATTTCGATTCAAACTGCTTATTTTCCGATTTATTTTTGAACTCATTATTGCTCTCAAATACGCCAAACTTTCAAAATCTCTTATTTGGAAAGCACACGAGGTGCCGTGATGGTCGATTCTTTGATAAATGCAGGAAATATTGCAAAAAAAGCAACCAAAAACGGCATTTCGAACCGATTTTTCCCAAGCCGGAGATTTGGGAACGAAAAAGAGGGTCATACTGATGGGGTAATTGTTTGTAAATCCAATTCTAATGAATTGAACTTAAAAATACATCACACGGCATTTCATACGTCCCTTCAAGAATCCTCTCAGCAATTTTCATGTTTCTATTTTTTTAAATGTGTCTGAAATTGTATCGGAAAATTTCAAGCTGTTGAAGGTGGAAAAGCGTTTTTTCGAATTACACCCTTAAGGGCCCTGTGATGTGATCGATAAGGGGATTCTTATCGACCCGTTGACTGCGTTGTGCTAGTTACTTAATTTGCGAGGCATCATCAAACATCGATTGTCCACATCATTTTTCACCCCTCTATAATTCATATCCCCCCTATTATAGCAACACGATCGTATTCAACAAAGTTGATACACATAACATCCCACATCTATTGACCACCCGTAACACAATTCAGTAACCTCCCCCCCCCCCCAATTCCTCTTGTAAATTAATATGTCGGGGGTGGAGATCGGTTATTATTTCCGGCCAAAAACACACTGGAGTTGAGATTAAGAAGGAGGGTGAGGGGAAGAGATCCACGCTAACCGCAGCTATTTAGAGGGGTGGTGAAATCGCAAAAAAAAAAATTGTTGGGGAACAAATCGGGGTTTTTTTTTTTTTGGGGGGGGGGGGTGCGATGCACAGTGGCGGATGAGTAGGAACCATCGACATGAAATACATCTCGAATGTTATCTCATCTCGATGGTAAAGACCATCTTAGAAATTTTCTGGAAGCTCGATTGTAGTGAAGATTTTTTTTTATCAAATTTGATTCCACAAATCTTTTGATCAGCTATTGACGAGCCATCGATTTTTAGTAGATCTAACAGATTACTAAATTACTTATTTTAAATCTCGCTTAAGGGTGTATTTCGATTCAAAGTGCTTATTTTCCGATTTATTTTTGAATTCATTTTTGCTCTCAAATACACCAAACTTTCAAAATCTCTTATTTAGAAACCACACAAGGTGCCGTAAGGGTCGATTCTTTAATAAAAGCAGAAAATATTGCAAAAAAAGCAATCGAAAACGGCGTTTTGAACAGATTTTCCCCTAGCGGGAGATCCGTGAACGAAAAAAAGGGTCCTACTGATAAGGTAATTGTTTATAACTCAAATTCTAATGAATTGAGCATAATAAGACATTACTCGGCACCTCATACGTCCTTTCAAGAATCCCCTCAGCAAGTTTCAAGTTTCTACTTTTGAAAATGTGTCTGAAATTGTATCGGAAAATTTCGAGCTGTTGAAGGTGGAAAAGCGTTTTTTCGAATACACCCTTAAGGGTTAATTGTTCTCAACTGCTCCTCTCAACAAGCGCAAAACATTTTGACACATTTACAAATTCATTTTTCAATGGAGAAGACGTCCAATTGCAAAGCCTGGCTAGGGAAGCGATTTCGAATCGAATTCAGTTTCCCATTTTATGACCATTAAATCATCTGTCCAGTTCTAAGCTATTTCGATCACGTGATTACCCGTTTTTCTTATGCTATTCGACCGGTTTTTCTGCTTTCGTCGGGGGAATGTGTTCAAAAACGTCCACTTTGAAGGCTTGTTATGAAAAATCTATTGCGTTTTAAAAGAAACAGAAAAGTGAGTGCAATTAGAACAGTTTCTGAATAACACCTGGTAGTTTCACCCATTTCCGAACAAAAATGAATTAAAGCATATGTTACAAAGTTGCCCTTTTTGATTTATGTGTACGTCATTGTATTTTAAAAAAAAAATCAGATTGAGAACAGCCTAAACAGTGATAGACCTAAGTTATTTCTACAAGTAAAAAGTATGTTATTTGACTATTAAGTACATATTTCTTTTTTAATCTTCACAATTTAAAATAAATTTGTATTTAACTTGTTCTACACTTTAAAATTAATAAATTTAGTAGAAAGCAAAAACAAACTTTTGATTTCTGAAATAAATTTATTTTCAATATCAACTTGAGTCACTAGTTAATATCAGTGTTGTCATAATTAATGTTGTTTAATCACAAGTTTATTTAAGGGCGTATACAAAATTTTGTAAAGTTAAAAATTTAACAAACATTAAAATAAAATTATAACAGTGGACGTTTCGGTCATCGTCTATGACCATCTTCAAGAAAGAATTGTTGCATTGATTTTTAAAGAACAAAGTGAAGTCTATTTTATTCCTTATAATAACTATTCCCTGAAGATGGTCATAGACGATGACCGAAACGTCCACTGTTATAATTTTATTTTAACATTTGTTAAATTCTTAACTTTAAAAAAATTTTATACACCATTTCGTAAACATGTGATTCTTTTTCTCATGTCATTGTTTAACTTTTTTTTTTATGGTGATCTGGCTATTTTTTTAAATCAGGCGTGAGAACGCTCCGTCCCAAATGGTTCATTTTCACCACTCAATTGTATTAGTTTACCGTCAAATTTTCTGAAATTTAATAAGGCAAAGAATATTATTAAAATATAGTGATAGAAATCAACCATTTGGGTCGAAGCTCTCTCATTTCTGTAAATTTATCTTTACTTAAACTTTGAAATTTCAGCATGTACCCTTATATTATGCAGCTCATATTCAAAATATTAGAATAATTACCCTTTTTTTAGAAATTGAAAATATCGTTTGGTAATTTAATGTCTTTTAATGAAAATATGCAAACGATATTTTTATTAAGAACTTATTGTTGATTAAACTTACTTGTTATCTTAAATTTAATATCATTTTTGAAAAGATTAATTGCAAAAAAAATTATTTTGAAAAGTCAAAATATTAGAATATTTATTCAAGTGGTTCAAAATATTAGAATATTTCATATTAATTCTCCTTTAATTATTACCAATTCTTAACTGGTGGCATCATTGATTAAATTCAGACTATTTTATTTAAAATCAGTATTCTTTTTTGCAGTTTGTTTCTTTTTCGTCTTAAAATGGGCCGTGTGAGTGATGTTCCTGAATCTACTAAACTTCGTATGGTTGATTTGTATCGGCACGGTAAAAATCAATGTTTTATAGCGAATTATTTACATTGTTCGCAATCGAGCGTTCGTAAAATACTAACACAATATTCAAAAATTGGAAAATTTCAAAATAATCGCCGAAATGGTGGCCGAAAACCAAAAACATCTGCTAGAGATGACAGGAAACTGAAGCGTATAGTTAAGAAAAACCGTTTTAAAAGTGTGCGATTCTTGCACCGAAAATGGAAAGAAGAAGGAGTTGAAGTTTCTACATCGACAACATTAAGACGTCTCCATAAATTTAAATTTGAATCTCGTGTACCGAAAACAAAACCTCTCATGACTGCAAGACAAAAGCGTATAAGATTTAATTGGTGTAAATCAAGACGTTTATGGAGCAATGAAGATTGGAAAAATATATTATTTAGTGATGAAAGTATGTTTTGTGTTTCATATGGTAATCAAGGTATTCGAGTTTGGAGAATGAAGCAAGAAGCATTTGATAAAGAATGCCTTAAACGTTCCGTAAAATTTGCTGCTTGTGTCATGGTTTGGGGTTGTATGAGTGCAGAAGGGCCTGGAAAGTTATGCATCGTCTACGAAAAGGTTAACTCTCTGATATATCAAGAAATTTTAGAATATTACATGATTCCATCATCAGAAGATTTATTTGAAGATGATTTCATCTTTCAACAAGATTTAGCGTCCCCGCATACCTCGGTGTCAGCTAAGAATTGGTTCCGCCAACGTAACATTAAGGTACTTCCTTGGCCACCAAATTCACCAGATCTTGATCCCATCGAAAACTTATGGTGTATAATGAAGAAAAAACTTCAAGAAAATCCTCCTTCAAGTAAAACTGAGTTAGTGGCACGTATAAAGTCTATTTGGGCTAATATTGATAGAAATGTTTGTAAACACCTTGTATATAGTATGCAAGATCGATTGTACGCTGTTATGAAAGCTAAAGGGGATACTACAAAATATTAACTACCATTTACTTCATATTCATAAGGTAATATTGTTGCGTAAAATAAAATATTCTAATATTTTGAACCAATCTAAATTTTATTCTAATATTCTGGTGTGTTTAAGGAAGCTGTATACCTAATTTATTGTGCTGTATTTTATATTTTATAAATGTTAAAATCTTATCTAAACATTCCAGATTTAATTTATAAGAAATTTAATTGCATTTACTTAGTATAAAAAATAAATAAATGACAAATAATTTTTTCTTATTACTTTTTCTCAATTATTCTAATATTTTGAATATGAGCTGTATTACTTTTATTTCGTTAGACTAGCCACGCTGCATTGATTCTAAACATAAATATTTTTAAATCGATACTACTCAATAAATCGATGCGATCAATACTGCAATCCGCTACTAGCAAATATCCATACTCCTCTATCCCCTCCCCCCCCCCCCTACCTTTTAAAAATGGATCAAAAACTCCCCCCCCCCTCCCGTTAAAAATGGCATATTTAAAAGATGACCATAACTCCCCAAAAACTGCCGGACTCCACTGATTTTATTTATTTGTTTATTGGCCCGCTTCCAAAATTAGCCGGAACTTCTCCGACGAGATTGACGCAAAAACCGAGCATTCATTCACCGAGGGGTGTCACACACGAGACACTTGCCCCCCTCCCCCCAAACTGTCCCATACGAGCATCTTTCTCATCTGTCGAGATCAGATGCAAGGGACCATGGAGGCAGAAATAGCGCGGTCGAAAGAACCCGGATGCGGCCGGCAGTTATTTTTTTTTTTTTTGCAAGGATATTGAGGTGAAGTGAAGTAATTCATTTTTTCTCCTGGGGGGGGGGGGGGGGGACGTTAAAAATGCTCCATCGGGGTTTGATAAAGGAGGCATTGGCGTTCTTATATTGATTTCGAAAGTGTATTATTTAAGGGTGTATTCGAAAAAACGTTTTTCCAACCTTCAACAACTCAAAATTTTCTGATACGATTTCAGACTCGTTTTTTAAAGTAAAAACATGAAACATGCTGATGAGATTTTTGAAGAGACATATAAGGTGCCGTGTGATGTCATTTTATGTTCAATTTATTAGAATCGTATTTATAAAGAATTTCCTTTTCAGTATGACCCTTTTTTTTCCGTCCACAAATCTCCCGCTTCAGAAAAGTCGGTGGAAAAGGACATTTTTGATTGCTTTTTTTCAGTATTTTCTGCCTTTATCAAAGAATCGACCCTCACGGCGCCTCGTGTACTTTCTAAATGAGACAGTTTGCCAGTTTGATGCATTTGAGAGCCAAAATGAATTTAAAAATAAATCGGAAAATAAGCAGTTTGGATCGGAATACACCCTTAAAGATTGTCTTTTGTCGAATTTCAACGAGTTCCACCTCGTACGTAGGAGTATAAAGGAGAAAAAAGAACAGTGAACTGAACAACTTCTTTACCTGCACCCGACTTTTTGAGACACAAAAAAGAAAGGGAACGACTCCATTCTTTTTCATTCTGTCAACTTTTTTTGTCGGTCAATGTCGATGTCGTGTTTTTTTTTTTTTTTTTTTTTTTTTTTTTTTTTACCCTCCCCTGTAACTTCTTATACCAGAGAAAGGCGGTGCTAAAGTCCGTGTTTTCAGGACAGAGTGTATCGCATTTCGCATCTTCCAAAATGAGCGGGGCGGATCAATTCACCAGCATCTATGACAAAATATACAGAAGCGCGATTTTGCATGTGAAAAAGTGTGAAGTGCAAAGTATGTGTATAATAAATTCGCGTGTATGCTGTTAGAGTAGGTTAAGGGTGTATTCCGATCAAAACTGCTTATTTACTGATTTATTTTTAAATTTCATTTTTACTCACAAATGCACCAAACTTTCAAAATCTCTTTCTTAGAGACTACATATTTTTTTGGTAAATGTAGAAAATATTGCAAAAAAAAAGGCTGTCAAAGTTGCCAATTTCAACAGAAAATTCCGAACCTGGAGATCTGGGAACGAAAAAATGCTCAAAAAGAGAAAATAATTGTTTATCAATGAAAAGTGAAAAGTGTGAAGCGAAAAAGTGACACCACAAAAATTTCGAGCTGTTGAACGTAGAAAATCATTTTTTCGTATACATTCTTTATCACGTTTGTATGAATTAATAATCATCCAAGGAATATTACATGCTCACATTTCATTAGTGTATTTATGAATGTGTTATATTTATGGGAATATATTTGTCGGATTTAAAATCGCCTGTGTGTGGGGGGAGGGGGGAATATATCATGTTACGAATATTTAGATATTTGTGTATCTCTCAAAAAGAAAAAAAAAAAAAAAAAAAAAAAAAAAATTGGGTGGTAAAATTTCTGGATACAATTCCAAAATACCATAGTCGTGTTTCCAAAATCGTACAGTAGTGTTCCTAAAGTAGTTAACCGAAAATAGTTCAAAACAGGACAGATTCTTAAGGGTGTCAACTTAAATATAGAATCTATTTATAAGTCTTTGAAAGTATTATTTTCCAAATAGTCGTTGTAATTTGTTAAATTACATTTTTTTTCCTGTCTCCTTTTTTTGCCAGTTGCTGGTGTTTGTTTCCTTCTTTTTTTTTTTTTTTTTTTTTTTTTTTTTTTTTCTTGTGCTCCGAAAAATAGTTTGCCAGCTAAAGGCGTTCCAAAAGTTCATGTTTTCTGGAGTTTCAAATCCTTCAGACTCGCGGGGTGAGGGGGGACATTTTTTTTAAACGTTCTGACCACGGGTATACTGTAATGTAATGACACAAGACGGCTGAATGACTAAGTCAGTGGTTCCCAAACTTTTTGGCCCGCGGAGCCCTTTTTCAGAAAAATTTCTAAGGCGGAGCCCATCAATCCTACGGTACTCTATAGTTTACAAATTGGTATTTTTTATGTCTATGAAGCAATGTAAGATTTGCTGGATATGTGAACATGGGTTTGTGAACAATTTTGTGACATAGGTTTTATTTTATTTTTATTAAAAAATGCATGAGACTAGTAGGTGTTGTTGTTCAGAAACAATCTAATCGCACTCACTTTTTTGTTTTTATGCAAACGTAATATATCTTTTAAAAAAGTCGTCAAAGTTGGCGTTTTGAATTGCTTTTATCAACCAAAGCAGAAAAAAACTGTCTTACAATGAGAAAAATACGCGTGATCAAGTAATTGAAATCGCTTATAACTTGATATTTAATTTAATTAGCATAAAATCAAAAACAAAGTTCGATTTAAAATCACTTCCATAGTCAGGCCTTCCAATTTTCTATCTTTCTGTTAAAAAATGAATTTGTAAATGTGACAAAACGTTTTACAATTGTTGAGCAGAGCAATTAACAGTCTTAAGAGTTTTATTTGAAATTACTACTATTGGACACAAAAAATTAAAAATAAGGACTAAAACCACCTTTTTTATATTAAAATATCTTCCTTCTACAATCGAGATATGTCCGCTAAAAACAACTAAAATTATAATTAAAAATTTTGTATTTCTGAAAGCTTTTAGCAACGGAAAAACAAATTATTCTTACCCGAGCGATGTTTGAGCACTACTGTTAAAGAGTTAATAAGATCCATTATAAAAATAAAAAATATTCTTTTGGGATTTCCTGTATGAACCCAGAATTAAAAATAAATTGTAACCCTGTCTAGGTCATGCTTTGCATTGGAGCTTACGTGAAACTGTTATTTATGGCGACAACCACACACTATAGAAAAAATTGTAAGTTGTACAGATTTCGTTTACAAAAAGAGACTTCTGTATAATTCCAAATAGGCTAGAAGTAAAATGCGTTGGCCCAGTCGACTATGAGTAATTATGTA
This sequence comes from Maratus speculifer, assembly GCA_964019185.1. Taxonomy (NCBI): domain Eukaryota; kingdom Metazoa; phylum Arthropoda; class Arachnida; order Araneae; family Salticidae; genus Maratus; species Maratus speculifer. The sequence goes on along the minus strand of OZ025303.1, from coordinate 4,940,312 downwards.
ACATGTTTTCACTATTCCCACCCACCCGTATAAGAATAATGCGATTACGGATTCTTTTTTAGTTCTTTACGTTTCTAGTACTTCTAAACATGCAACGAAAATAAAACGTCTCTGAGCTTCTTCTTTTGAACCATTTATTAAAAATACATTAAGAAGGACATCATCGTTTTAGTGTTTAAGAGGTGCACCATTGTTCATTTTTTGGGAGATGTTTTATTTGAAATATTTAGCAATTCGTTTTAGTTTCGAAAAAAAATTTCTCTCACCATTATTTTTGCCCCAAAAAAGATATAGTGTTAAGAAATCCCCGCGTTAAAAGAACTGCAACTAGTTCAAACACTTCACTGACAAAACGGGATGTATGGGTGGAATTAATCTTATATCAGGGCGAGTACTCATCCATGAAAATTCTAAGCAATGAGTGGCTCTGAGAAAAAGTTTAGATTGTTAGTGTAATGACAAATGTAAATAATTAATATATTTTTTTAATTGTTACAGCTTTATTTCTGACAGGAATGTGTAGCATCATAATACCAATATAAATAAAATTTTAAAGAGGTTTTGTTAAGTGATACAAGATGTTAAAAAAACTGCGTTTTCAGAAACATACATAGTTTTAAAAATAAAGTTAGACTATGCAAAACAACATAGAAAATTTAAACAACTAAGAATTAATAATAAATAAAACAAACAGATTAAAGAAATTAAAGATACAATGAGGAAAAAACTATACACAGAACGTATACAAATATTAAATTATTATTATGGGGGGTTTATTAAATGACACAAAATGTTACGACAACAAAGAGGCATTTTAATCGACAAACTTTGTTTTACTATGAAAAAAAGTATAAAGAATTTAAATATACAAATAACCTAAAAAGATTAAAGAAATTAAGGGAGACCCGTACCCCATTTTCGGCCAAAAATCATCAAAAGTTCAAAAAAAATTTTATCTCAGAAAACGATAAAATACATATTTGCGAATATCCATGCAAAATTTCAGAACTCGGGGACACTTGGAACAGGTAAAAAATGAGCTTTTTTAATTGTACTCACTATAGAGTTTAAAGGACTAGCGGCCATTTAAAACATGTTTTCCTGAAAATGACTTTTTTCATATTTTGCCTAAGTTCAAAGTACTAAGGCTCTGTGGTAAAATGATTTAGAAACAAAGTGTTTATGTTTTTAGAATCTTAAAAAAAAAATTGCAACAAAAGTAAGGAGAGATATTTTTTTTTTAACTATTTCTGAAAATTTTACACAAATTGATAAACATGAAAATTATAACGAATTTAAGGAAATTTACCATGCATATTTTTATTCATTTTTTTTTTTTTTTTAGCCGATTAAAATAGAAAATTAAAAATATCTCTCCTTAGTTCTTTTCTATATACTATAACACTTTTTAAGAAATTTTAGTAATATTAAAATATTGAAAATTGAATGAGGAGTAATAATTTTAAAAAGTGTATTTTTCGACAAAAAAAAAAAAAAAAAAAAAAAAAAAAAAAACATAAAAATCCCCATAAAAAATATATTTTTTAATAAAAAGTGAATTTTTTTGATAATTATTCCTTACAAAAAAATTCTTAAGTAGTACACCAAAATTCATTACTTTAAAATCAATAATAAAAATTTTGGGTTTTTTCTTACGAGTCTCCTTTAAAGCTATAAAAAAAGTAAAATCACATTAAACGCAGAGGCATAAAATAAAGTAGTTAAAATTAAAAATATTATAGATAGTATTATATACAAGATTATGTACATGGATACATGTATAATGCAGGTTTTTATACAATTTAAAAACATATACTATTTTTCAACCCAGTGATTGATGCATTTATTTTTGACACACACACACGCACACAAATTCCTACGTACTTTCGTCCCATGGAATTTTTTCCCTTTTTTCCCCATACAATATGCTTATTTATTTCATGTTTTGTTTATTTTCCTGGAACACCGCGGAGCCCCTGAAAAGTATAGGCGGAGCCCCAAGGGCTCCGCGGAGCACAGTTTGGGAACCTCTGGACTAAGTAATTGGAAAAGATTTTTTTTTTTTTTCGTGTGCTACGGTAACACGCAAGGTTTTCCATTTATCAACATTTCTTTTCTTTACTGACTTACTTTTAAAATTTGTATGTGTTGTAGGAGAAAGACAGTGATTTTTCGCAAGAAATTTGTCATTGATGACAAGTTAGTCTTCATTTTTCAATCTTTATTTAAAAAAAAAAAAAAAAATCTTTTAAAAGTAAATCAAAATAACTTTCTGAGAATATCTTTTATTTTTTATGTTCCCTTTTTTTTAAATCAACCTATTTTTTATAAATGAAACGGGAATTTCGTAATCGTATTTAAAAAGTAACAAGTAAGAAAAATCATGCGTTAAGCATAGATTATGAAGCACTTTCCAACACTTCATGAAATCTTTAACAAAACTTTTTTTTTTTGGGGGGGGGGGGGAAATAATAGTGTATATATAAATATACTCAAATATGTATTCCACTACTTTTGAACAGTCCTGTGTTTCATCTCTCAGTTGATATAATGGGAAAATTTAGTTTAGCAAGAAAATGAAAATTAGCTTGAAATTTCTTTTTCAGCAATTCATACTATTATATGGAAACATACTTGAAAACTTTTGTTCAGCCCTGTAGTTTACCTTGTAGCTTTATTACACGTCAGCATTAGGCTAAAATTTATTGTAAACTAAAACACTTTTAAAACAACTGAAATCACATTCTCATAAATTATCATTCATAGGCATCCGAATACTTTGCGTGGCCCTGTATATCCTTTTATCTATATTCCGCAAACATTTCTCAGTAAATTTAATGCAGTTCAGCGTAAAAATGCATAACTTATTTAAGAGCCACGTTTAAGTAATTTACGCTCATATTCAGTAACAAAAGCGAGCTCTTTTGGGTAACCCTGTATATCAACTATAACATTCATACACACCATATAATGTGCATATATTTAACGGAACAAAAGCGCGCATATCATGATTAAAATGCATTTCATCTCTCCATCAGCCATCATCGGACACATATACGGTACTTCGGAAAGAATATACTATTTGAAATCTTTTGTGTGGCCCTGTAAATGCTATGTACTTCATATTATGCAAGACAGTATCGTATAATTTATATTAAGCTTCGGTGACATATATCAATTTTATTACACATGAAATAGTTTAATATATTTAAAATATGTCGCACACAATTCCCTTTTTACCGTTACCTAATGAAATTCTTTTGTGCGGCCCTGTAAACGAATAATAGCTATATTTTCACTGCATACATTACAGAATGCATATTTTAGTGCACTTTGCGAATCCGTATGAGTATGAATATGTTTGACAGGGTATAAGACCTTTAAAATTCGTTTGAACGAATTTTCCCCTTAGGCCGTAATGTAATGGAAAACTTTTGACTCTCTTCGTAAATAAAATAATCATGGTAGAAACCTCATTTTCAATAGAGTTCGTGCTAGGGTAAACCTCAATAACGTATAAAAATTTCATAGCAATCCGAGTATATTTACGAGAGTTAGAGCGCGGACAGACGGCCAGACAAACCCAATGCATAAGCACTTTTCAACTTTGTTGCAAAGTGCTGAAAACCAAACTAGTATAAGATCATTATTGATATATTGAATATAATAAATTGATATGAATGAATTAAATTGATATACAATCATTATATTGATGAATCGTTTTTTATTAAGGGTGTTCTTAATTCAAAAAGAGCAACTTTGTGACATCAGTTTTCATTTATTTTTGTTCGGAAATGCATGACACTGGCAGGTGTTGTTGTTCAGAAACTATCATGTTTTTCTTCGTTGCAAGAGAAAATTTGTTTTTTGAAGAAAGTCCGTTTTTTTGCTTCGTTTTAGGGAGGGGGGGGGGGAGTGATTTTCTGTTTTTTGAGCAAATGCCAGCTATGTTTTGTTTTTGTTTTTTAGATGAGAAAGTTGTTTTTTTTATTATTATTTCATTAAAGATGTTCTTTATAGCCAAAAGGATCTACACTTTAACACACAGAATTGGCAGGTATCATTCAAAAAATGTTTAAATTTTTGATAAAAATCAGATCATTCATAAAATGCCGTCATCTTTGGTGTTTCAAACTTAATACCAAATGAAGTCGAAATGGAAGACCTGCTTTATCTCAGTTTTCCATTTTATTGCAATTTAATTACCTATCCAATTATTAAGTATTTAGATTACTTGATCATGCTTCACCCCCCATTTGTTGGACTGGTTTTGCTTTTGTCGGGAAAGCGGTTCAAAATGACAATTTTGATGGCTTATTCCGAAAGATCTATTTTGTTTACAAAAAACAGAAAACTGAGTGCATTTCGGTTGTTTTTGATTAACACCTGTCAATTTCATGCATTTCTGAACAAAAATAAATTAACGTATGTCACAAAGTTGCCCTCTTTGATTTAAAAACAATCTTTTGAAAAAAATATCTTTTAATGTGTCATCAAAGTAACTTCAAAAAACCATTACTATAAGTTTCTATTGCAAATATCATAAATATATTTCATAGATGAGTAGATATTGAGCAAAATATTGAATATAATTAACAATTTATTCCATGTAAGGAATGGGAATGATTTGTTTATTTCGAATCTGTTCACTTATACTAGTATCCATTCACAAAATTGCCAGTCATTGAAGAAACATTCGCTTACCTTCCGATACCTTAAACTTTATTAATGAAAATTGAAAAACAAATTTCTCCTGAGAAGTTATTCTATTTTAAAGCATATGAACGTTTAAGAAATTTTATTCTAAAAAACAAAAAATATCCATAAATCTTTTTTTTTTTGGGGGGGGGGGAGGGGGAGGGGAGATATATTACAGGAAGCTCATTTCCTAGAAAATAAAACATTGATGTTTTCATAGGATTTTTTTTCAGAAATTACCTTTCTCCGTGCCTCCATAATAACAAAAAGATTGAAATATAAAGAAACTACATGCAGATTTGCTTATTACATTACGATCACTTATTTAAAAAATTCTAGAATGTCTGGATCTGTTTTCTTCAATTACATCATAACATGTTACTTTGCAATTAATTTATATTTTTTTTATGATATAGAACTAGATTTTTAAAAGTATTTTTACTTCAAAATTATGACAAGTTGAATATAGATTCTGCCATTGCAGAATTCAGTTTCGCCTCCGATTACAAAAAAAAAAAAAAAAAAAAAAAAAAATTAATAATAATAATAATCGATAGGGTCTTTTAGAAGGGCGGCCCTGTTTAGAATGCAATGAACTAACTTCATTTTTCTTGTGTTTATTAATATAATAGCAAACAGAACGGCGTGAAATACCCCAATTGATTCGCAATTTCTCTCTGAGTCATTGGAATTGCGGAATAATAAAGAGATGCAATTTGACGTGCTACTTCTTCATTGACTAGATTCATCAAAAACGGATTTTTTCTTTAATTTAAACGCTTTTTTATTGACGTTGAGAAAAAGGAAATGCATTTTAACAATAAAACGAATGGAATCCCATCGAATTTGACGAATGAAATATTTAAAAGACCCGATCGATTTGGTTAAAAAAAAATCAAAAGTAATTACTTTATTGAATCAATGTATAGTAAATATATAAATACTTTTATAAATACATCCAAAGTTATTCAGACAATACCATTAAATAAACGAATATTTCCAAACTTAAAGTTTGTCAGTTACAATTTTGCATGCAAATATTCGCACATTTTCAGTTAAAATTGTAATCTGAGTGCCGGCGAAATCCAGAAATTTTATTTTATATGCATTCACAGAAAAATTGTTTTATTAAAAAAAAAACTAATTTCATTTTTACTGTGACATTATTTTCACTAACTGAAGTCATCTGAAAGTAAAATCTTAACTCAGTGTCCATAATGAAAAGAAATATTTAAACGTAATATCGTTATGAGTAAAAATGCGATGCTTTAAATAGTGACGTCATTTTCTCTTCAAATGTTTTTTAAAAGTTACTGTTATTAGTAATATGAAAAAGGCATCCGTAATAATATTGTAATTCATATTTATCTGGTTGCTGAATGACACCATTTTCCTCATTTGAAATTTTTCTTTAGACATTAATTTTTATCATAAATTATTTTCTGTTATTTTATTAACATTATTAATATTATTTCTCAGTAAATGTAATTTTTTTACCTCAATTAGTGCATAATTATACGCAATCATTTTATTGTGGTTAGATTTTACGAAAACAATTGACTTTTTTTTCTTTTAAATGCAAGGACATGTTCACTGATGAAATAAAGTTTCTGACTCGTGGAAAGTGATAATGGAAAATAAATTTTTAGTATCGAGAGAAAGGGTAAATTGAGTTGCCACCATTTCGAAGAAATATCGTAAAAAGTATTTAAAATTAAAAATGAAGTATAAAAATGGAAATAAATTAAAAAATAGCTAAAATGGGCACAACTACAAATAAATAGCTTTCATTTTAAAAAATAATTATCAAAATCTGTTGCGTAGAAAATTTTGGGCTGACGACACGACATTTTTTAGCTTGTCTGAAAGGAATAGCATCGGAAGCTAAAAAGAAAAATGAAATCGAAGCTGAAGTATATTGTAATAAATATTCTAAGTTTCACCCCCTCACACTCAAGTTGTGAATTCTTAAATTCTAGATCGATTTTAATACCAAATTTTAAATTATACAAAATATTGCACATTTCAGATATTTAATTTTACTTTCAAGATATGTATTACACTTCTTTCTAAATAATCAGCAATAATTTTAAGAGTAGTATTAATAATTTATATTTTGTGGTATATATATTCATCCAGCTGCATTCCATACATTTTAAAAAATTCAGCTCTTTTATAAAACACATTTAGCTAAATATGTCTTTCAACTTTTGTCTTATCTTATTATTGGTCTTATCACACATCAGATTTTTTTTTAAACTCCCACAGTATTGTTTTATGACTTTTCTTTTGATTTATAAAATAAACATTATACACAAAAATATGCATGTCAAAGTATTACCAATATACTATTAATAATATTACACAATTTATGTAAATGATTAAAAGGCAACATTTAGGTTACGGTAAAAAATTTTATTATACAAAATACATGGTAAACTACAAATCAAATTAAAAAAATTATAAGACAAGAAAAGGACAAGCAAATGCTTTAGTCAGAGTTTTCCCCAGAGGGTTTCAGGGGGGCGCTCCGCCCCTCTTGCCGTTTAGTTTAAACAATAGCGCCCCTCTTGCCCTTCATCCAAAAACTAGCGCCCTTCTTGTCGCTGATTGAAAAAAAATATCGCCCTTCTTGCCCCACATTTGAGAAAACACAGAATTTCAGCGATGATGCAGACGCGCTATAACGCATAAATTACATAAAAAATCGGCGTAGGAACGCAAAAAAATAGTTCTTAAGCGTCCCACAGGACGTGTAATTTCGCCAAAAAATTGCGAAAAAAAAGTGTCAAATTTCACTAAAAAAAATCACGAAATAAAGACTCATTTCTAGCAAAATTCACGACAAAATGGCTAATTTCGTCACAAAATCCCATAAAAACGGCAGATTTCCTTAAAAGATCGTAAAAAAAAAGCCAATCTTCATGCAAAAAGCGCGATAAAACAGAAAAATTTGTCGAACAATTCACGAAAAACGGCAATTTTCGTCAAAAAAATTGCGATTAAACGGCAGATGTCGTCAAAAGATTTGCAAAAAAAAGGCAAATTTTCGTCAAAAAATCGCAATAGAGCGGAAAATTCTGTCAAAAAATTTCCGAAAAACAGCTACGTATTTTTGCCAAAAGTTCGCGAAAAAACGCAAAATATCTCGAAAAGACGGCAGATTTTGTCAAAAGATTGTAAAAAAAAATGCAAATTTCCTCATAGAGACACACGCACACACAAAGTTAATGCCAGAAGTGAATTTTTCTGTTCTACAAACTAATTTTCCTGCTTCAAAATTGTGTTTTTAATGCTCAAAAAGCGGATTTTCCTACTTCACGATCTAGGCGTGTGAAGGGAAAATTACTCCTGGAGCATAATTAGAATTTGAGGCCTGCCCCCCCTACCAACTTTTTCTTGTGACAACCCAATAATGACGTTTGTAGCATAAATTTGGCACCCCCTAAATTTCCGAGCCCGAGGCGACCTTCTCCTTCCCCCCCCCCCCCCTTTGTTCACAATCCTCTTTTGACTGTACAAAACTATCTAAATGTGAATCCTGAAAGCACCCGTTTATGAAACAAAAAGAACCCTTTATTGAACAAAAGTGCTCTTTTTTCTCAAAAAAAAAGTCTTTTTCAATAAATCAGGCCTGCCCCTTAACAATCTTTTAACAAAATCGGCCGTTTTTACGCGATCTTTTAACAAAATTTGCCTTTTTTCGCGATCTTTAACAAAATTTGTCGTTTTTTCGCGATTTTTTAGCAAAATCTGCTGTTTTTCGCAATCTTTTACCAAACTTTATGGGGTTTTTTTTCTTTTTGCTCAATTTTTTGGCGAAATTTTTGTTCTTTTTCGATTTTTTGACGGAATTTCTGTTTTTTTTTTCACGATTTTTTGAACCACTAAATTCTAGATTCGACTGTATAAAAAGTACCCTTAAAAATCAAAAAAGTGCCCTGAAGAATGTAAAAAGTGCCCTTTTCAAAACAGTAGCGCCTTGCCCCTTTTTAAACCCGGGGGAAACTCTGCTTTAGTTAAGATAAAAAAAAATAACTACAGTATATAAAAGACATTAACACATTTTAAACAAATTCGGAAGCAAATAAGATATAAGCATTTGTTTAGTTAAAGTGCTCGTACAGAAAAACAAGTTTGGCAACTCGGTTGATTACTAATTTTTCGAATATACCAAGCCAAAGGCATATTCGTTCTACTGAAAGAGATTAAGCTATGGTGAGGTAATCAGCTTGCTTATCATGAAATCCAAGTTTTTTAGCATCAGCCTCTTCGGTGACAATTATAGGCTTTTTCCACCATTCAAAATAATTGAGATTCACTACATCAGCTATTAAGCTGTTTACAACAGAGATACCTGTTTTATAAAGAATAATTAAAGTTATTGTGTCTAGCATACTTTAAGATTTTTTAAATAAAAACACAAGTTACAGAATTTATAAACATATACATGCACACATATAATTACAATCTAATTGTTACAGCTCAAGAAAGAAAAAAAACATTAGGCAGTTCCATTCGGTTAATCCAACAGGTCATGCAACAAATAAATGTAGTAAAAAAAGCAAATAAAAATTGAATTCAAACAACACACTTAAAAACTTATAGGACCAACTATTAGGTTTAACTCTCATTGCATTGTGTACCACATATGGCACATACCTAAAAACATCATAATTCTCAATGCGTGCCATAAATTTGGCCAATATGATTACTGTAATTGATCAAGAATAGTCCAAAGAATGGAACAACACTAATTTTGCCCATATCAAACGGCTGGATTTGACAAAAAAAAAAAAAAAAAAAAAAAGAAAGAAAATGTGCAGTTAAGAAGTTGAACATCTAAGAAGTATTTTTTATTTGCTTTAGAAGTTGATTTTATTTATTGTTATTAAATAAGCATTTCATTAAATTATAAAATATTATTCCACTGAGATATAGCTTATATGATATAAGTTCACTCTCTCTAATCCACAATACCCTATAATCCACAGTGTAACTGGATTCAGACCATAATAAAAGTTGATTACCCTTATGAATTAAGAAATTTTTAATGCATTCTTTAGACCGAGATATTTTATGTACATTATGAATAATGTGATATATTCTAAACACATTCACTAGCTATATAAAAAGAAAAAATTCTTAGAAGGGATAAGTATCCCATGAGTAAAAAACTCAGCTTTTTAGGAAAACAAAGTTTTGTTATTGATCAAGATAGACTGATCTCTAAAGGTTTCAGGATACAATAAACTAAAAACCTATAAAGCAAATAGAAATTTGTTCTAGTAGTTTTGTATTATATCATTTAAATAGTTTCATAATATTGAATATAACCTTTTTTTTATATTAAAAATCATTTCTTTCATTTCTGTGTGATTTATTTGCAGTATGATTATTACATTTGTTGATAAATTCCTAATATTAAGATTAAACAAAGAATTGACCTATAATCTGCACAATTCTATAATTCACAAAATCCTTGATCGCAACATGTGATTAGAAGGAGTGTACTGTAATTATTATAAATAATAATAAATTACCTGCCACAGAATAAATAAGCAATGAAAACATAAATAGTTTTATTTTTTACTAAAAACTTACATTTCAACTATATGCAGATCTGCCAACTGCTCTGAAAATAAACCTTAGTTCTTACAAGCTTGAGTTATTATAAACTGCAATGCTATGAAATGTCTTAAATCACAAACACATTTTTTACATTTGCAATTTTTAGTCCATGAAAGTGGTTTTGATCTGAAATTTCCAAAATTTTAAAGCATTTCGTCCCGGAAATTTTAAAATAACGACAGTTAGTTTAAAAATTTGGACAAAAAAACTGGATTGCACAATAAAGTTGTTAACATAAAACCCTCAATGTTTTTTAACCACCAATAAATCGTGTTTTCGTAAATGTTTATATCAAGAATTTTCTTCTTTAAAAATTTTGTTGCCATCTCAGAAAACACACAAATCTTCACTTGGTAGCTGAGTAAAATCGCTAATTTCATTCGAGTTTAGGAAAAATAGTGCAAAAGTAAAAAATAATGAATTTTGATAGATTATGAAGGGAGAATATAGTCAATTTTCGCATTATCGCTGCAGAGTTGTGTTTTTTCAAATATGGGGCATAAAGGGCGCTTTTTTTTTTCTTTGAATGAGCGATAAGAGGGACGCTAGTTTTTGGATGAGGGGCAAGAGGGGCGCTATTTTTTAAACTAAAGGGCAGGGGGGGCGGAGCGCCCCTCTGAAACCCTCTGAGGGAAACTTTGTAGATATTACATCTTAAATTTAATACAGACATAACTTAAAATAAATATTTTGGCGCAATGAGGTTGCGAAACTTCCTTTTAATTGAGACATTTTAATAAAATATACATTTTAAACAACGAAATTTCCTATATTTGCATGCTTAAAAATATCTTTCTCATAGGTTGATAATGCGTCAAGTAAGCTAAAAAACATATAACTAATTTTTTATGAAAATATTTTTTGCTTGAGTTCGGGCAAACATCATGGTCACACGTTATAAAATATTTTTGTAACAAAAATTATAATTACTTGTAACTATCACTATTAATTTAATTCGGAGTTTCTAGTTTTTTTAAGAAAATAACAAACATAAGCTACATATGATATTACATTATCTCACAGTTATACAATTTAATGCATAGCATAAAAAATGCTTAATTATGCCAGCTTAAAAGTAAACAAAGCTGTATAAAAAAAAAAAAGTTTATTACAACTGTTATACTAAAGACATACTTTTCGTTAAATTCGACCATGTCGACATTGTTCTTAAAATGACAGTGTACTAGTGCACTATTAAAAACATGATCGAATTAAAAAAAAAACACATGCAAGTATTATTTAGTCTTACGTCTAAAATCTAAAAAGAATAATAATAATATTGCTTACATTATGTTTACTTTTTCACCTGCTAAGTTTGGAACTTTGAAAGCGGATGTAAAATGGCGCATGTCATCTGAAAACTTACGATTCGTAATCAAAACAGAAAATTAATTTCTTTGCACTGAAATTCGTGTTACATAACAATAATTTCGACTTTAGAATAGAATACCAGCAATCTGAGTTTATTATTACACTGAATTTGATGATTTATTGGAATGAATTGCGACTAAAGAATAAAATACCATCATTCCGTGATTATTCTTAAACTTTTTACGGAGCTACTACAGAAAATAGTATAGATTTAAAGTTAATTTGGCATTTCATAATTCCAGTTTAAATGTAATAATGCTCCTTTGTTTTTAAAGTGTAGATAATAAAAAAGATAAATGACATGCGCCAAAGACATCTCTAATAATTTAACGATTATACAATGAAAACATAGAAATGATTAAAATCAAATTCTGAAATAAGTACTTACCCATTTTTGATATTATATTATCCGAATCCTGTAATAATTAGTCAAACGTGGCGCATGTGCACACACAGTCAGCAACACAAGGCTTAATATAATATAATTTTTCTATAATCAGAGCCACAGATTAGGAACAAATAACATCAAGCAGGTAACATCAGACGTAGAGAAGAAAAAGACAAATGCGCATGCGTGCGGGGAATAAACGAAATTTATACGTCTTTTTCCGACTTGCTGCAACGATTCAAAGAAAAATAACCTCTTCAAGGAGTACAGAAATTATTTGTTCGAGAATGAGGGAAAATGTAGTGTATAAAGACGAATATTTCTGACAGTGTTGAATCAACGAAAATTTGTTTGGTGCATAACAAATCTTTTCGTTTAAATATGAGTCAATGGAAATTTTGTTTGACTAAACAAAAAAAAAATATAGAGTTGATTTTTCTTTTCTTTTTTCTTTGTTTTTATTATTTTTATTTTTTTCAATTAGCTATTTTTAGCTTAGAACTGGATAGGTAATTGAACTATCCTAAAATGGAAAATTAAGTTCGATTCGAAATCGCTTCCATAGTCAGGTCTTTTAATTTCGTATGTGTCTGTTGAAAAATAAGTTTGCCAATGTGTCAAAACGTATTGCGTTTATTGAGCCGAGCAGTTGTGAACACCCTTAAGGGTGTACTCCGAACAAAGATTTTTCACCTTCAACAACTCAAAATTTTCCAATACAGTTCCAGACTCATTTTTAAAAGTAGAAACATGAAACTTGCTGGGATGATTTTTGAATCGATGTATAAGATGCCGTGTGATGCCATTTTTCTCTGAATGAATTAGAATTTGATTTATAAACAATTGTTTTTTCAGTTCGATCATTTTTTCGTCCCCGGATCTCCAGGTTCGGAAATTTCTGTTCAAATTGTCAACTTTGACAGCATTTTTTGCAATATTTTCTACGTTTACCAAAAAGACGACCCTTACGGCACCTTGTGTAGTTTCTAAATAAGGGATTTTGAAATTTTGATGCATTTGAGAGCAAAAATGGATTTTAAAAATAAATCGGAAAATGGGCAGTCGGAATTCGAGAACGACCTTAATCAGTATAAAATTCAGGAGACGACTCAAAACGGAATTTATATTCAAAACTAGTCGTTGGGGGGCCACCGTAATACTTACCCATCATGGATAGACATATGAAAATAAAACATGTGAAAACTATTTATACAATGCATTGCAATTCCAAAACAAAATTTAAATATTGTTAATATGCATAGTAATTCTCTATTAATGAATTGCTGATGTACCAAATTCGACAAATTATATAAAACGCCAAACTACTCAAGTAATACCGAACTGCGTAAAAGAAACATCCTTATAACTCCAAAAAAAATAATAATATAAACTAACAGTTTACTGCGTTGGATTAAGCGTCTCATTTTCAATTAAAATATACCTCTGAATTGAAATTTGAATGAAATACAGGGTCATGAAAAATCGAAGAATGTGGAAAACAGGATTACAAATATCTCGGCAATTCATAATCCGATCGACTTCGTTCTATATGCAAAATGTCTGTTATTTTATTGCCTTCTACGTCCATTCCTTTGAACAAAAGCATTCGAAAATTTTTATGTACCTTTCATCCGAACGAACTTTTCGAGAGACCGAAAAAAATAGTTCCGGATAATCGAGGTTGTTGATATTAAATAGGCTTTGTTCCATTCTTACATACTAACTACATACAAAATTTCAAGTCTCTATCTGAATTTGTTCGGGAGATAGAGCGTTTACAGACAGACAGACAGACGGACGGCAAAAATTTTTTTCTAAAAATATGTTTTTCGGAATCTCCACTATCTAAAACGTGCAAATCCGTCAAAAAAAAATTATCGATTTTCAAAACGATTGCAAGACTTACCCTATACTACGTAAGATGGGTAAGTAAAACAAACCCCGCCAAATCGCCGCTCCCTGATTGAACTCCTTAACCTCCCACCGCTTACGAATGTGTGTCCCCCACCCCCTCCCCTAACCGCTCGTCGGAATTTAGCAAAGCAAAATTGAAAAGTTTAA